>JAFIDM010000006.1:51994895-52068220 GCA_023159025.1 Thereuonema tuberculata
CGAGTGTTTTTAGTGAGTTTTTGTTAAGTTAATAAAGAAGTTAAGTATATTATTGTATATAATATATATAAAAATCAAATATTGAAATTTTATTTTGTAATTAATTATATTTCCAGTGTATATTCTAAAATATCATTTCTATTATCATCTGCTTATGTTCATTTTAACCAGTTTCTTATTTTCTAAAGCATTCTGTACTATTTGCTTAGAATGTTACAAATAAAATCAAATACGAAGTCGAAGAATTTATAGCATCTTAGTAACTATTTTCAGATTAACACTTACTGGATTGTAATACGTAATTCCAAGACTTTTCAAGAGTGGAATAGCAATATCTTGTCTCCATGTGGTTGGATTACATGAACCACCTAGAAATACTAAAATAAAAAAAAAGTTATTAATGTTACTTACACATTTTTTTGATTACTTTTATTTTAATAACATTTGTTTTTACTTTTAACAGTAATGATTTCAATATTAAAGTTTATAAATTCCTGATAGCAGCATTAAAAAGATTCCCATGTAATTATGTATTTATATTATATTCTTTTGCTTGTAAATGATCAGTTTTAGTTACAATGATTGCTTTGTTTACTTTTACCATTAATGATTTCTTTTAATTGGTATATTATTTATTAAACAGATATCAAATGATAGCGTTGCTAAATTCTGCATTTTGCCTCATAATACACTATATGGCCAAAAGTATCCGAACAACAACTGTTGTACAATCAGAAAGTCATGTGGTGCACATTAATAGCATGTCAGCCACCTTTAGCATCAATCACAGCCTGCACTCCTCTGGGAAGACTTTCCACCAGATTTGGAAATATGTGAGCAGGAATTTTCTTCCATTAGTCCATGACAGCTGCAGTGAGTCCGGCCACTGAAGAAGGACGGGTTGGACATGATGATGCCTAATCTGTGTTCCAATTCCTCCCAGAGGTGTTCTATGGGATTCAGATTGGGGCTCTGTGAAAGCCAATTCAGTTGTTCAACATCTGTCTGTTCAAATCACAGCAGCACAGCCTTCACTCTGTGCCCAGAACAGTTATCCTATTGATACTGATATGGTCCTTCCCCGAACTGTTACCAGAAGATAGGAAGTGCAGAGTGGTCAAGAATGTCGACATACATCTCAGTGTTCATGTTTCTGGTCAAAGGAACTAAGGGATCCAGGCCAAATGCAAGAAACAGCCCCAAACCATGATGCAGCCAACAACAAACTTGACAGTTGGCACAATACACTCAGGTAAGAAGTGTTCTCCAAGCATCCGCCAAACCCAGATGTGTCTATCGGACTGCCAGATCGTATAGCGGGAATCGTCACTCTAAGTACTTGTTTCAACTGCTCAGTACAATGGCATGCGCTTTGCACCACTGCTACTGCTGTTTAGCATTCACCTTGCTTATGTTTGGTTTGTGAGTGGCCACACGACCGTGGAAACCTATGTGTTTCAGTCCGCAACGAACAGTTCTGGTGCTAGTGAAGCTGTTTGGAACTCACTAGTGATTGCTGCCAACGGGAGCATGTTATACTTCACTGCTCCCTCTTCAGGATTCAACGGCAGCAATCTGAGGTTTTTTTTTTTCCTATCACTGTAATTTCCTGCATTGTCATTCCCAGACGTTTCCCTTTTATAATGACATCACATACAGTCGATTGCGGCACCTGAAGCATAGCCGATATTGCATGAACCGATTTATAGCACCGATGGCATCCAATGATCATGCCACGTTCGAAATCACTCAGCTCTGCTGAATTAATCATTGTTGTCTAACACCCGTTTATGACCGCCTGATGCTGTGGTGATCACTTTTATCTCATTCTATGACGTGATATTGTGCAATAACAGCCATATCCACTTCTCCAGAGGGGTATCCAGATACTTTTGGCCATATAGTGTATGACAGAGAAGCAGCAACTGTTGTTGAAAAAGAAAGAGACATTCATTTTCTTTTGCCAACAACAATTGCTGCTTTTCTATCATATTAAGAGGCAAAGTGCAGAATACAGCAATGCTGCAGTAGATATCAGACTATCAAAAAATTCCTTTCTCTTGTGTGAATTCAGTATATTGATTGATGAGCTCAAAAACTGAGAGGCATTGGCAGTTAAGGGATAAAAATTGCTTTCAAAATTCAATGAACTGCAGTTTCAACAAATAGAAAAAAAGGGCATTTTACAAAATCCTTAGGATCCTAAATTTAAAGTCAAATAAATATTCAGTAGATTGTAAATGAAATTAAAAATACTTACCATCACACTTCATGGATGATTCTAAAGCAGGAAAGAGAAAACAAATATAGGTAAGTTAATTCTGGCATTTGATAAATAATTTCAACCAAATATAAACAAGTTGTATTTCAATATAAAACCAGAAAAATTAAATAAAATGCATAACGTCATTCAGGGGATACTAATATCTCAATGCCTTTATTCTTTGAAATCTGCTAACAGTGGCTCCAAATATCACAGTTGATAAAGGGTTTAAAATGATTGATTATTCAATATGGTGGCATCATTACAATTAAGTATGAACTGATACTCGGACATTCAATTTTTTTTTTATATAGAAGATGCAAAAACTAACTATTTATATCAATCAAGTTTCAGTGTTGTTGTTTCAATGTGGTTTATCCTGCGTGGGACAGTCGCAAATTCACAAGTGGGTTCAGAAGCTTCAGAATGGTGTATAAATATAGAAGAATTCCTACATTCAGGCCAACAACAAAACTGCCTTTAGACACTGACCAGAAGATCACCTATCCTCAACCCTATATCTGAGGGTTTTGTGAGAAAAAAACAATTAAAATAAATAACTAGAAAGTAATTGTTAGATGTACAATTTTTTTCTTCCTACATACATAAAATTACAAAATGTAAAATTAAAAGAACTGAAGAGAGGAACTAGTTATCATAAGTGCAAAATGCTGTGAATATCATTAAGTATCAATACACATTTATAAAATTTACTCCATTACAAATGAAGTTGATAAATTAAATAACGATTAAGTTCAAAATATTGACAGATTTCGAGGTAAATCAGGCAATTATTGTAAGACTCATCCTTCAAAGACCTTTGGTTGTGTCCCTGAATCTCCAAATAATAACAATCCCCAGATTCGTTAGCAAAAATATTAGTTTCTCTTTTAAGTTGAGTTCAGAAACAGCATTCGTCTAAGTTATATACTGATACTCTTCTCTTTGATATTTCTCTATATGCTATTATCAACAAATGGATGATCATCAACTGAAGCTTGTGGATGATCTGACTTACTAATGCTCTCCCTCTTTGGCTATGTTTTTTTACCAGAATATATAGCTGATAAAACTGGACATATTTTAAGTCATTTTCTTTGGTGTCCAAGCACACAGATACCCTTTATCTTAATATGAATCTTTCCTCTGTATTTCTCTAATAACAGCATTCTCTGCATCCTTCATTTCACATACCCTCCACTGGAGTGGTCTGTTTCAACAAATTTAGAGGGAACATATCCGATTAACTGCCATCAATCAATTTCATTCAATATCTTTTACCAGTTGTAAGCCTTCCTGTTGAGCTTTTTACCTGTGTTCTAACTCATTACCACTTAAACTCGCTCAAGTAACACACGTCACTCAAACTCAGCAACTGAAACATACTTTTAACGACTCTACCACTGTTTACCTTGGGTATTAAGCTTGGTTTAATGCATATGCTTCATCTAAGCTTAATGTAATCTGTGCAATTTATTTAGTATTCTTATCCTTTGAACTTAAGTTCCCTGATCAAATGTTCAATGCTATTTTTCTGTTTCATTTTTATATTTCCACTGCACCTGTTTCACTGTTTCGTGCTTTTTTTTTTTTGTCAAATCTTTTTGTATATTCTACTTCAGTTTATGAACTGATGAATTAATATTTTTTACTTATTTTTTAATGAGGAATCAAGATTATGCTTTATTCTGACTTCATTACAATGGATGAGATATTGGTATTACTGGTAAAAGACAATGCCTTTCTTATTTCAAACCTACACTGCTACATTTGAACATTTGACAAAGAACTGAAACTGATGTTCAGTATTCAGTTAACTTTTAAATATTCATTTATTTTTTAATATCGAACTTTCTCTCTTTAATGATGAACAATATTTTAAACAGTGCAACAATGAAGTGATATTAAAACGGCAGACAGCATTAACAGTATTGGAATGCACTGTCATGCTGTTATGAGTCAGAACGTTTCTGGGACGAAAAGAAAGAAAGTGTCTTTTTCTTTTTCAATGCTGATTGATTTTCAGAAGAATTAGTCGTAATTCTGCGAAGATTGGGCGATTCTTCTAGCAGAGACTCAGCAAGATCATGTAAGAATTAACCCAGCAAATAAGTGCAAATCATGAATGGAAAATACTCCAGAGATGGTGAGACTCAAAGTAGACAGGGAGTAAGCCTAAACTCACATGGAAATTTGTGAGTAATGAACTAATTAATTTTTAAAAATAGAATCATTTATGAGTTATGCATTTGATTCCGCCGAAATCAAACTTTTTTGAGTAGTGCTTATTTTTTGAACCATGGATTAATTATTCAGTGAAAAATAAAATTCTTATAATTAATTCAAATCTTGCTAGAGTTTGTTCGATATATATATATATAATTTTTAATTTTAGAATGTTTTAGTTTCTAAACAACTGATTCTCAAAACATGTAATGATATTAAATATTAGATATGCCTACTACATTGGCACTGGTCATTGACACAGCCGCCATGTTCCATCCAAAAGAAAGACTTTAAATATAAGGGGGACCCAAACTAGAAGAGGGAATCTGTAAAGAAGTTCTGAAACGTCGTATATTATGTAGGTAATTAATTTTACATACCTTTTTCTTGACCAGTGCCAATGTAGTAGGCATATATAACATGTAATGATATTGTACTAAATGTGGTTATATTGTGGAGAATTTTTCTGTATTTATGTTCTGTTTGCACTATGATTCTTTGAATTGACAAGGTAAATTGTCAATTTATCAGTTTGATGATGTAGACAAGGGGTTCCCATAAAGCCCTTGTACTATCCTTATAGGGATAGCAGCCTTATATAGTATTTTATAAAACTCTAAAACAAAAGAAGAATGTTTCACTAATCAAACTTGCTATTTTACTAAAATATTTGAAAACAACCACTTCTTGACCAATACTTACTTGATATCTGTCTTTCCATTGCCTTTCTACTGTTACCAAATCTATCGGAAAGTTTGGAAAGAGGAGTTGGACGGACTGTTCTGCAAAAACAAAGAGGATTTATTTTAAACTTAATTCTCATTTAATAAAACAAATTACTTAATTTTAGCATTCCCTTAACACAGTCTTAACCTCTTTTATAAGTCATCTCATTCCATCTTCAGTATTCATTAACTGCATTATTAACTTCATTATTAAAACTGCTGTTAAAGAATTTTTTTTTATTTCTTCTTGCACAATGCCATTAATATTTTCCAGTCATAATAAAAAAGACTGGAGTGAATTTACCAGCTGATTTTAACAGTGCTTTCCAATTTGACTTAAGTTTTTGCATCAACTTCATTATATTTATAATTCAATTCTGTGGGTCCGGTAACCAAATGGTAAGATGTTTGCTTGAGGGCCAGACGAGATGGGGATTTTTCCATGCAATTTTTCCTCCAAATGGGCCCCAGGGTTCACCCAGTCCTCTTCGGATTGGGTTTCAGGTTTCTTTTCCCTGGGTTGAAGGTGAGCAGACATCGGGCAGACCACCTGACGTCAAATTAGTCTCACTGGTCAAGAAACACCAGGAACCTCACCTCTGACAACCCCGAGGGCCATATAGGCCTATAGTGAGATATTTAATTCAATTCCAAATATGTGATAACTTCCTTTGAAACGATACTCTTTATCAGCAATTAGAAAACCAATGAAATTATACTTAAACTGCTTGTTAAACAATCCATTGGCAAGAGCCAGAATTAGTGGCAAGTTGAGAGGTCAGTCTGACACCTGCTTACTTAATCACAAGGAAGGAAGCCCCATTTGCAAAATTGGCTAAACGCCAGGACCTAGATTATCCCTCTGGAGATCAACCGGAATCTTCACTTACAGGATGTGCCTCGACTGAGATTCTGAGTTCATTAATACTGTAAGTAATTCTATTATTGTAAAAATAATTTAACTTAGCAATTACAGATAAATCTGATTTCTTGATCTTTCAGTCTAATTGTGGGTTTCTCCAAATAGTGTTAACCTACTTCTCGATTAAGTCCAATTGGATTCCAATTACATTGTGGTATGAGCTAATCCTAATACTAATCGGAGAAATTGGCCACTAATGAATTAAGTCTTAGGTCCAGCATTAACTCAATGACAACAGCTTTTAAGCTCCATCTGTGAAATTGACTATTTTCCAGTTTTTTAAGATCCGTTTTGTCAAATAACTAAGTAAATAAGAAATAGTAAATTTACAATGAGTTAATAAGTTACTTTAACTTTGAAAACTTCATAAAGCAGATCAAATGCTTTATTATATGTCATTTTAATTTTATTGCATATGAGATCATGTACTTACTGGTTTTCATAACATGTCTTCAATTCCATGCAAAACACACAAAATTCACCAAAAGTTAGATGATCAGCTGTAGGTCTATTAGAACAATCACTAGCACAATGGAGCATTTCATGAACTGAAAAGAATTAACAACACAATTATTATAAATATAACAAATTATGTGCCCTCGGATAATAATTAATTATTTGCCAGTTTAAATATACAATCATTAATGATTCTTAAATTTTATTTTTGAAGGACTACTGATTTTTATTAGCCACTATTTATCTAGACAAGTAATATTCTAATAAAAAAGATAACATGATAAAAACAATAAAAAAAAGAGGTATGCATAAAAAGTAAACGAAAATAATTTTGTATATACAGGGTGATTCACGAAGATATGCAGAAACTTCGGGAGCTCATTCTACATGTAAAAGTAAAGAAAAAAAGTTATATAAATATAGGTCCGGAAATGCTTAGGTATAGATTTACGGCTAGCGAAAGATTTCGCCCATAATGTACTACAACAAGACACACATGGACTATACCTCAGTTGGTAGCTCTCCCATTAAATCAAAACAATGCAATCACATTATTGTTGAACAGCTGTTATTGTGTTGCCAACTTTTTTGTAGGTTCCAAGTGGGATAAGCTTCAAACCACTGGGAGATACAGTTCTGCGACATGTTTCATTCGATTTTTCAGGTTAACAACCATAAGAAACCACTGAATTCGTCCCTTAATTTACCTTCCCAGACTTCCAGCAAGTCTTCATTTCACCCAGGGTACTATATTATGGGCGAAATCTTTCGCTAGCCATAACTCGATACCGAAGCATTCCCGGACCTATGCTTATATAACGTTTTTTTCTTTACTTTTACATGTAGAATGAGCTCCCGAAGTCTCTGCATATCTTCGTGAAACACCCTGTATATATATACTTCATAGAAAGACTAATATAAACTTCATCACAAATACAGGCACTTCTCACTTAATGACCGAGTTCCTTTCGTACAACTAGGTCATTACGTGAATTGGTAGATAAGTGAGGAGCTTATTTATTCTGAAGAAAGAAAAGGTACGAAGGAAACTCCAACTTGATAATGTTGTTTTAATTTGCAACTCTTGGATATTACAGAACATAAAATACAATCAGCAAAAATTATAAAAATGATGTAGCAAAAAAATTAAAGTTCATTGATAGAAAAAAGACAATCAAAACTGTACTAGTACGAGCCAGCAGAGGGATTTCAGGTTTTCAATATTGTTCATTGTTGGACATGTTTCATTCGCATTTTCGTTGCTGTGAAACATAACTAAGATGGCTGAGAAAGGGGAATTCAGGAGGGAGAGATGGTTATAAGTTCAAACAGTCAGTAAGTGAGAAGTGCCTGTTTATTATTTATTATCAAAATGCCTACCTTGTGATCTGGATGGGAACAATCCTAGCAGATGAAACAGTTTCAACATTTGTACAGAAGGAATGATGGTACTTTCACCTACAAAATCCTGCCATGCTTCATACAACTCCCTAAAACAAAAATAAAGAAAAGAACAATTTAAAACTGTGATTTATAACATCTTACTTTGAGTGTATATATATATAAAGCTGGATAGTGATGTGGAATTTGAAAATGCCAATACAAAAACCATATCACTGTTTCTAAACATATAAAAAAATAAAATAAATATCACAGAATTTTTCTTATACAGTCGGAACTTTATTTAATGAACCTCTATTGTGCGAACTTTTCTTTGGAACCAAGAACATTCTGCTAATTTCTTCGTAAAATAACCTCCAAATAGCGAAGTGCATTTTCTATTTAATGAACTTTTTTGTGGTATCTATTTTTTCTTTTCTCCTTGAAATGTTTTTATTATTAATATTCCCTTAGAGGAAATGAAAGAAATAGGGATAAAGCTGAGGGAAAAAGAAGAAATTAACGATGATGTGCTGATTGATGATTATCTTTCACTTGATTTTGGAGTTGAGACCTCGGAAACACTAACTGAATCGGATATTTTGGACAGTGTGAAAATAAAAACAATACAGCAATGAATTGCGATGAAGATGAAGATGATCAACATGAAGATGAAGATGATCAACATGAAGATGAAGATGATGAAAACAGAAATGATCACGATGTAGAAATGAAAAAACCTTCGTATGATGAAATGCTAAAATCATTTGAAACAATCCGACACGGATTACAATTTGAAGAAAATACTGAAGGGTTTTTTGGTGCATTGCAAAGATGTGAGATATACTATGAGCGACAACACTTTTTCAAAAAAAAACACAAAAAAAAACCCCACAGACAAAATTAACAGACTTTATTAGTAAAATTTAAGTACACAGGAGGTAATGTATGTTTTATGTCATTAAAATTATTACTTTTTTTAATAATATTGAATAATAAAAGGTGAATCTCTATTTAATGAATTTTCCATATAGCGAACTTTTTTTCGGGATTTAGCGACTTCGTTAAATAGAGGTCCGACTGTATTAGAAAATACATTCATATATTTCAATGACAGATGTCTTTCAATAATCAGATTACCTAATAATATATCTTATGGGTTGATACCACAACGTCAAAAATCAAAAGACTTTATATTAAAGATTAAAACTGTTTACAATCAAACCGAAATTAAAAGTGATGGATTTAGCTCTTACAAGAAAACTAAGACGAAGATGGTTTGTCTATCATTACTGAACAAAAACTGATAAAAAGGAAATTTATTTGTCAAAGAAGTTTCTGACAAATAGGTAATTTATTGTAGACAAATTTTAATCTTAATATTGTCTTCAAATTACAATATAAAAAAAAAATGTGCAAATTGGGAACTAATCTTTTTTATTGAATGAGATTTGAGACAAAAATAAAGCTTTGAGTTGAATGCTGCCTCATACACGAGATCTAAATAGTTTCAAACAACTGTCCTACATTGCAGTAGAAAACAGAGCCCAAAAGAACTTACGGCTTACTTTTCTTACAATCTCTTCTTATTTTTTTCTTTTTAAATGAAAAGCCTGCATTTATTTTCAAATTTTATCTGCTGAAGGCAAACAGAGCAAATTTCACAAATCCCCATTATTTCTTTAAATTGTCTCAATTGGATTAATTTTAATCGCACCACACATAAATAAACGGATTAGCTAAAAGGAATACTATTCAGGGTTTAAAACAACAAAGTATTAACGGAGATAAGAGAGAAATTCATTGTTTAGATTCCTATGATTTTCTATGGGAATTTTTATTGCCTTCTCACACTAATTTCTCAATAAGAAAAGTTGACTGTCCGTAAATATGCATACTAAGTTATGAGAAGATCCATCCCCAGTATTGGGGAGAGAGGGGAGAGGCTGATCCACAGATACACAGACAGACTGATTTCACAAGTCTTGCTTAGACGAAAATTGCAGAAAAGATAATATTCGAATCCGATTAAAATGGCCTATTTTTATTCTACGAGTGCGTATTATATCTTTTAATTGGACATTTCATTGCTTTATAATGTTCTTTTAGAGAATTGAAAACTGAATAAATCAACTCAATTACAGTTAAATAAAAACCACTCATGAATGAGAAGTAAACCTGTAACATGACAAAGGCTGTGGTTAAATTATATTGCTTTTGATATTCTTGATAAACAACCTCCCACACGAGCAACTCTAGAGCCCCATGTGTCCAAATAAAACTCCCTCCACGGTGGTCACTTTGGGTGTAGTTGTCCAGCAACGAAGGTTTTCATGTCCTCGAGGTCTCAGTTGATTTTTTTTTTTTTAATTTGGTTTTAATTGCTTTCTGACAGATTTCATTAGCGACAGGAATTGTTAACCATATTTGTAATAAATGTTGTTCAATTTAACTGTTAGTATTTTAACTTCAATTTTTCTAATGGTTTGCACAGATTAAAATGAATTTATTTTTAAAGTTCATTAAGAATATTAGTTACTTAAGGGTTTGAATAAATTAATTAAATTTAAGGAAAAATATCCCATTCTTAAACTACACTTGTCTCCTAAATGTTTACCATTTTGTAACTTAATGATCAACCTAATCTTCATAACTGTGTTAATCATTTAATTGGACAATCAGAACATGTCATAATTGTAACGATGTAAAAGAAATTATGGAACTAAAAATTTGCAAATTATCAACGGTATATATATATATATATATATATAAAAAAAAAAAAAGTAAAAAAAAAAAAAAAAAAAGAAAAAAAGAAAGAAAGAATGAAAGATAACATCCCAGGGGTGAATAGATTTCTATAGAGATGTAAACCATTTTTTTAAATATTATGATAATTTGGAAGATAACAATTGTGATGTCATTATTCTAAGAAGTTCTGCTACTCATCAACTATTACATCAATGAGTGGAAGAAGGTCTTGTGAAATTCTTTGTTTTATCACTGCCATAAGAGGCTGCAATGGCCTCCTTAGGATGTTCTACCTACAAGTGAAAGGGGGTCATGAACAGGGTTTCACAGTGACAGAGTCAAGGGCAGAGGTTCTGTCAAATCCAACAACTACCATATTTGAAACAACCATTAAGATTATGAAATGACTTCACAGTCTCTGATCTACAAGTAAGACGTCAGTTGCTGAAAATAATTTAGGTTGCTTCTAATTCTTTTATAACAATGTTGCTGCTCTTCAAATTCTGCTTAAAGTAACAAAACCTACAATAAACAGCGTCTGCTCAGGATCTGAAAAGGAACAGTTTATGTTGGGTTTCTCTTTAATGTTCCTTTAATAGTGAGAAAGAGACTGAACAAGCTTTAAACAACTTTTCATTAATTCCCACTGGAAGGTCTTATGGAATCTAATTTAAGCAAAACCTCCGGTAGGAATATATAGGGATAGGAAAAAAAATATGCACATCTTGATTCTCTTTGACCATACAAAAACAACTGAGGTAAGTTTTTAGTAAATGTTTATTTGCATTCATACACAGCAATGCAGAGCTGGGAAGGTGTTGAGTAACATCTCCCTCTCCTGTTTTTCTTTTAACTGGACTCTATAATGGCCTTTCAAAATTCAAGATGAAGGTCTTACACAAAAGTACTGAAGAGAAAGGCAGAAATTTAGAGGTTGCGGAAGGATGTGAGAAGTCCTAGTCCTGGAGCAGATGGCAAAGTGCCATTTGATTACATCATAATTTTCTTTTAAATATTACAAGAGACAGCATGGTGAAATTGCATAACTCCAAACAATACCAAAAGTCTGACACACTTAACTCTCCCTACGTAATGTATTAAAGTCTCAAAAGAATCTATACCTAGAGTAAAAGATTATCTATATATATTTGTAATTGTTAACCTCAGGCCATTTAACTCAGTCACTAAGAGAGTACTAATAAACTTGAAACAGCATTCTACAGTACAATGAACGCGATTCATTCTTCCATTACCTATGTTCAGATATTTCAGAACTGAGATGCAGATCTCAGATGTAAAGGTTCTAAATTAATATTATTATACTGACTTATATTTCATGCAGATGTATCTATAGAAAATATTATGTAAGAAAATTTTTCAACACAGATGTGAACCTTAACTCAAGAATTTTAAAAGTTAAGAAATGGCTGAAAACATTTATCCATCAAGACCACGAATCTTTTTATTACTATTATTATCACTTTAAATTTGGAGCAAAGTTTGGAATCTTACTGTTGATTTCACGAAGTTGTACCTGTAATGGTAAAGAAGGAAGGACTGTAGATCGGATCCAAACTCAGACAACAAAAAAATAACAAATTATAGGATTAGTTCTTAGGATTTTTTAGACTATAATGAATGTCGTTTTGTTTAGTTATTATTTTTTTTTTTTTTTCATTTTTTGTCTTTTCAATAACAAGAACTCTATTTTTGAGAACAAAAATTGTGTAAGTATAGGATTTAAGTTAATGGTAACCTAGTATGAATAATTTATCATAAATTCATTTAGTTTACAATAATACAATGCTCTTAATATAAATTAAACAATAACAATGCTATTATGATATTTTAGAACTTTCAGGGAGAAAGGGGCTATGATGGCCTTAGCCATTCAACCAAAAAAACAAACAAATTATACCCATTTTTGAATGATTTAGAATTCGAGCGATGGGTTTACCAACTAAAAAAATAGGTTCAGAATGCCAGATTTCTTCTAATCGGAAGCAATGGGGATGGAAATTATAATCCCACCCACAATTTCACTATGACAACATATTTTTCTTGAAAGTGCTATTTTCTTGTTCTCACATCTTACTATATTATTAGGAGCAACTGCCTAAACGCAGACAAGGACTGGAAAATTGTTTAAAAACATAACCAAGAATATCATTACATAAGTCAATATCCTTGTTTATTTAGCAAGACTCCAGAAATACTTTAGTACCTTACTATAGCAAAGGAAACAAGAAGACAGCCCTCCCAAAGTCTTATTTCAATCAAATAAGAATGCTAATTTCAATAAATATTGGAAGAATAGATGGGATCTAAGATATTTTTAAAATGAAGAAAAAACTACATTCAGAAGCTAAAAATCAGGAAATCAAGAAAGCTCTTTTATATTTATTATTTTTTTAAAATTATTATTATCATGATCTCGTGGAATATAGATGCTGCACAAATAAAATCTTCGTCTATGATTGGATAAATATCATTCATAAATATACCAACAACAGCAGCAATTATTCAAATGTATCAAGGTGTTAGAAGGGGATGGGAACAAGGGAAGGAGAAATGATAAATATCAAGGAGAAACATATAATGACTACCATATTCATGCATTTTATTTTAATTTGAAATTTTTCCTTATATATTTTAGCATCTCACAGCATTGAAAGGAAAAGTCTTAGGCGATATAGATTAATGTTGTAATTACCACAGTTGGTACATGTGTTTTTTAAAGAAAGAAAACTTTAAGAAAAATTCTGCTTAATTCATTGTCGAGAAACATTGTTTTAGCTTTTTGCATCAGAATTACTGTGTAGGAATAAATACAGAACAGCAAGATGAAAAGGAATCAGTATATAGTTTATAATGATAGTAAAGTCTCTTCAGATTGTTCAGCCTGTGAAGCGTTATCATAATATGTAATACTTAAGAAGGAGGATAACAATCATGAACTGTAATAAGGTCCCAAGAATGATCTAGAACCTTAATATCCCATGTGATAAATTATAATTCTGAATTAAGTAAACAACAATATCAAACAAACGAAAAAAGAAAAAGAAAACAATGTCCCTATGATACTTTGTATACAATATATTTCCAGGTAGTTCATGATTTCTCACTCAGGAACCCTTTCTGCTCAATGCTTTGGGTAAGGGATTACTGAACTCAGGTTTATTTTCCAAGGTCACAGAGAAAACATCAGAATTTCATCAAACAATGCCTTTTTTGCAATTCTGTGCTTCTAATATTAAATGAAAAAAATCAAAACCCTGTTAACCAATAATAATTAACCTACATTTTAGGTAGTTTCCAATATAATCTCTGAAACCAAATTTGTAATATCTAAAATACAATGATCTTTTAGATGCATATTTTCAAAGTGGAAAAGCAAACAGAAAATGTTATCTTCTGTTTTTAGATCAATTTATAAACATTCTCATTGCAATGCTGGTGTCATCGGAATTTGTTAAATAGTATATTATAACACTCACTAACTACAAAACTGTCAATTATCTCTTTTTTTTTCACATCCCAACTGTACATGAACTCACAGAATATGATTTAAGTAACTTATAACCTTTCATTTTAAAGGCAATTCCAAGTTACATTTTATTTAAAAAAATGGAGAAATTGAAAATGTGTGTTAAGAAATTACCTCAATTTTGTATTTGAATTAAAAAGAAATTAAGAAAGCAGTATTTTATCTTTTTCTAACAACAAACTTTAAATAAATGTAACTTAAGAAAAAACTTAAATTGTTGACGGAAGAATATATTTTTTTTTTTAGAATACAATTGGTTTCAGCCACTGCCATCTAATTTACCAGAAACTATGCAATTATCATTGTTATTAATTATGGATTTTCAAAATTAGAATACAATTTAGATAGTATAATTAAAAAAGGAATAATTTTCTGAGCCTCTCTTACCTGGTTATGTCTCCGTAGATCTTAATTGTCATCTTGGGACATCCCACTATCTTGGTTCAAACATGGTGCTGGAAATCACTGCTTCCTTAAAGGAATTGAAAAGAAAAATGAAGCGAAGGCATTAACATTGGAAGAACCCCACCCAGTATGAATATTATTAACAGCCCCACCCTTAGTGGAAACCCACTCGTTCAATGCCACCCACAAAAAAATTAAAAAATACTACAACCACCTGCTGTTCAACAAGAAAAGCAAAGAGAGATAGCAGATACCAAGATGGTAATTTGCTCTTGTACAACTCCATCAGCAAACCATTCCTGCTTTTTAAGGAATTACTGTAGCCTCAGTATTAAAATAAACGTTTACTTATTTTAAATTTTTTTAATGATATTTAATAATTTGATTACTAAACATGTAGAATTCCTGTCTATAGAATTGATTCCCAATTTCCATGTAATGCATTCCTATGAAGTTAGTTGTGCAGTTCCTCATATCTTCATCCTTTAAATATTTGTTTAAGCTTCACTGTAATGTCACAGCCAGTATTTGAATTTATGATCTAACCCAGTTGGCTGGCGAGGGGGGAGGTGAAGAAAGTTCAACATTTAACTGGGTCATCTTAAAACTAATTGTAAAAGAAAACACAACTTTCAATTCAAAATCTTACACGGAAACTGTGATAGAAGAGACTTTCTGATAACTGGTTTTATTACAATGAATGGGTAATGGTATATTTTCTACACACCCCTCACCCGAAAATAATAAAATAAATAGTAAATCAAGCTTTTAAGTTATTACTTTTACTGAAAATGAGCTACTGAATAAATTTCACTGAGTTTTTCTCATGGATTTAATTTTTTAGATATGTATTTATCAGATCTTTTTCTAAACTGTAAATTGTGATGAATTTTACAATAAATTAAAAATTAAACAAATTAAAGATATATATTTTTATTGAAAGTTGTATTTCAGATTTAAAACAAAAGGTTTTCAGAAAATACCTATTAACAATCAAGTCTTAAAACAATCTTCCGAAATAGTAAGTTATAACACGACCTGCGATCGGGTTTAAGCTATACTGACGAAACTGGCCAACTAATGCGAAACGTTTGATTAAACAATCTTCTTCATTATTTAGATGGCTTTTTTTTTTTCTTTTCAAATTTAACTTTCTTTCGTCAAATTATTGTAAATAACGAATGCTGATATAAAGAAAATATTTCGATTCCGGACAATTTCTCTTTGTATAAATACTTTTGTAGGTCTCTTTGCAATGAAAGTGTTTAATATAAAAATGCTTGAAACCTATACAGCATTTAATACTAAAGATTTCTTTTCTTGAGAGTTGAGTAATTTTTAATTGTGAAGGGATCTTCTAATTTAGGTGGCAATGGGTGACAAGAACTTTGGAAGCTTTATTACTGTATCAAGAGCTTCAAAATGTATGTGGTGTTTTATTTCAGTTTTCGTGACTTCTTTACTAATTTAATCTAACCGATTTTAATTTTAAATTAAAATAAACAAATCAGAAGTTGTTGTTTCACGAAAATCACCGTCAGATGGCGCGACCGAAAAAAAACGGATGAACACGAGTTGGAGAAACCTATAATCGGAAAACAACTTATATTTTTCACTTCAAATTCCCTCCTAAATTGATGATTAGTATTTAAAGAAGGTGTAGCCTTCTCTTAAGCAAATCATTTCTCTTATCTGTACCTCATTCCGTATTTAACTTTCCCTCCATGAGCATAGCCTATGTAAACATGCTTGCATGTAAGCACCTATTTTCATTGATATTTATTTGTTTACAGATCTGTAAACCAACCAAACGAATAAAATTAAGGAAAATTACAATTAGAAGAGCTTACAAATGAGTAATGGAACTTATTTTTAAGATCTAACGTATTTGTAAAACGTACAGTCGAACTGTTACAACGAAATTTGTGAAGAAATGAGTTACTGTAAAGGATTTGATTTCAATAAAAAAAATAAAAAATCCTTTAAATTAAGATTTAAAGCCGAACAAACTTCTTCAACACACACAACGTGCTTAGGTCATCTGTGATTTCTTCATCGACAGTGTATTTTATTTATTTTTTTCCCACAAATAAAACCTATTAAATAATGTAAATATCAATAAAATAGTAAACAATGTTAATTAAAGAAAGCGTAAAACTTGAATTTCACTGAAGAGAGCTTTAAATTCTAGGAATAAATGGAAATACAGTTGGTTTGTCGTTCAATCAGTTCATTTTTTTCCGTCCATTTCTTAATGAATGGCGAGATATTTCAAAGAAATTCGGCTTCTACTCACTCGTGTCCGCGATGAACAGCTTGTTTCCACGGCAGACATTGGCCTCCTGAGTCGTTTTCAAAGGTAGATGAAATCCAATTGTGATTAATTTACAAGCAGAGCTTTCTTTATCATCGGGAGTCCGGACGCACCTTCTCTACGAGTCTAATTCGAGTTGGGAACATCCCTGGTAAAGATAACGGAGTTGTGACGTAGTCGGGTCTTGTGTTGTTTGTGCTCTACGTCATCGCTTCCCGCACTCCCACTTCAGAGCGACCACTACGCCAAAAAAAAAAATCCATTGCCTTTTCGGGAGTGAATTCTGTTTTTAATTATGTTGGGAAGATTTTAAGGTCACCGTTGCAACACAGCTTTAAAAAAAATGTTAATTGGGAACAGGAATGTTATTATTGTAGGATAATAATAATGCAATAAAAGGAATTCTAATTAAATATAAATGGTTTCATTTAAAAAGAAAAAAAAAATTCTTAATTGCTGGAGAATAAAAATTGTATAGGATATTTTTCTAATTAAAATGCAAATAACTTTACATTGTCAGAATAATAAAACTCTCTACAGTTGCCCAATAATTTGTCTGACTTTCCTATATTTTTTACCTCTAAAAAAATAAAAATAAGGGGATATGCTGGTTTTGCCCCCAATCCCTATAGACGTTTTATATACTGTATAGAGATATGCACTCATTTAGTGAATTTGTTTGTATTTGACAAAAAGGTTAATGTAGAAGCTATTTTTCAATTTGAAAAGTGAGTTTTATCAAATCAATCAGTGTGTGTTTTTTCGTAGTAACTTTTGAAGCACTGCATGATTCTTCTTGAAATTTGGTATTCTTATGGATTCTTTATAAGAAATTAGCGCCTGAAAGCGATAAAAAGCATCTAAATAATATCTATTTTATTTTTATTAATATCTCATTGTCTTATGTAACGAATATTAAAACGTTAATGAAAATTAAGCCGATTTAAAAATTTATGGAAATAACGCGAATTTTATTATTATTATTATTATTTTCAGAAAATAATTGATTTGTGCTTTCGTAGTAGGTATTAGAATATGAAAATAATTTCGTTTTTTTTTCGTTTTCACGACTTAAAAGGAAGAAACAGAAGGAAATTTTAAGAAATCATATTTTAAGAAAAAGGCTTAACGTTCTTCGAAAATTTTTTTTTTTTTTAACCCGCAGCTCATTAGGAGATGTCAGAGTACTTTTGACCAAGTTCTCTAACTATGCTTGTTAACCACCATTAATCTTAGGAAGCTAAGATTTAAAAAAAAAAAAAAAAAAAAAAAAAAGAAACATTTTTCCGAGTTATCTAAAGTGAACGTTGTATTAATTTTGGTATAATTTGGATCATCGGAATAAAAGTCTGGGCAAAACAAAAAAGCAAAACAATAATATTGAATGCTACAATTTTTCTTGCGGATATCTGAAAAGTGGTACACCACTTATCATTTTCTTGCTTTCTTTATTTAAAGTTCAATTTTTTAAACGTCGGAAACAAGGTGGTGCCCGCAGAAGTTAAAACAAACAATAAAAACTCGCCGAAAGAACAAATGGCGAGAAAATCCATGTGCACGCTACACACGGCCTCCATGAATTTTTTTAGCGCATAAAAATAAGAATGCGCAGGCAAATATTAATAATAATAACAATAGTTCTGCGGGGAAATATTGGTTCCGACGTTTTCGCATATAGACCTGTGTACCGAGACCTGGTTGTGTACTGATGACTGCTCCTGGCTGATGATCGCCATATTAGCGTGAAACAACTGTACCAGATGTCATTTTGTATACAACTTGACTTCACCCATTGTTATTAATTTTTTTAACTTTGTGATTAAATTGATCTCGTTCCGAAAATCGTAAATTGTTTTGAACAATTTAAATATTAAAAAAAAAAAATGGCAAACAGCGCAATTAAAAAAAAAAAAAAACTTAACAATGAACGATGGGGACTGTTGGGATTCATCGCCCGGCCTTTGTTTTTTTTATTTATTTATTTATTTATTTAATCTGTTTGTTAAACATATTTTTGTAAGCAAAGTTAGACTGAGAAAAATCAATATGCAGGGTGTCCCGGAAAGAAAGATCAACATCTGGTAGGTCATAGTATCGGCAATTATAAGAAAAGTTTATATGAAATGTGAGAGACTTCATTTTCCAAGATTTGAATGTACAGAATTTTGGATTAAGCGCAAAATTTTGTCCTTCCTTCCTGCTGTTAAGTGCCACTGTCTAACATTGAGATTTGCAAAGTGCAAGAATATTGACGGTTACTTTTTTGAAAATCTTAATATATAAAAATGAATGTTTGTTTGTTTGTTTGTTTGTCCCGTATGCGTTCCTATACCATTCATCAGATTGCGATGAAACTTTGGTGAGTTGTTGTGCGCACGCCCGCGAAGGTTTCTGAATTAGTAGAACCCTTTTTCAATATCTGGTGCGCGAGGCGTTTCAACAAATGAGTGTATTTCCGGTTTAAACGCTTGCAGTTTCCGGTGCGACTCGATTGCAATGACCATCAACAAAGCACAGGGACAATCGCTACAAGTGTGTAGAGTAAATTTGGAAAATCCATGCTTCATACTTGGACAGCTGTATGTGGCCTGCTCACGCGTCGGAAAACCTTCTGATTTATTCGTGTATGCACCAGATGGAAAACAAAAAATATTGTGTATCCAAAAGCACTTCAATAAACAGAATTAAAACACAAACACTTCGTTTATTTGAGAGGCATTGCAACGCATTCCGGATACAGCTAGTTTATTATGAATTGTAAAAACTTGTCCATTGAACAAAAAATATTAGAAACAGTATGTAACAAGTCTTATCAATAATTTCGTAACTCTACTTTCAAAAAGCATTATATCGGAAACCGTTCGGAAGAGGATACGTGTTCATTTAAACTTCTTTCTTAGAAAAACTGTTAATTTGACTTCGCAGAATATTAACATTTCCTTTGGAACACCTTAATTATTTGTGTGTAGTTCCTTAATAACTTGAATCAACGAATTCCTATTAACTGCTTAAAACTTTGTCTATCCATTTATGGATATATCTTTTGTATTTGAAAATTTCTCTGAGTTGATCCTAGAAGTGAAGAATATTAAATTTCTATTAAAAAAGCCCTTGAACTGACTGGAAAACAATGAATTTCCTTTTATTTATGTTCAACATTAAACCGTATTCCTGACACATTCTAATCCATTCTGTTGACGCCTGCTTTAATTTAATTAAAATTCTTTGAAGCCACTTCGTTTAGAATAAAATAATATCGGAAATCGAAAATCGATTGAGCTACACCCTCATCGATTTCTTCCGCTCTAATTATTTAGGTTTAACTTACGTTTTTGATCACTCCTATTTACATTTTCAGAAAAATCATGAAAACTCGTCCTACATGGAATGAGCGTCAGAAAATTTTGCCTAAAGCTTTTCTTCTAAAACCATTTTATTTATCTGTTAATTATTATAATTCTGCTTTTAAATGTTTTATTAACTTTGACTTGTAGTCATCAATTTGAGATCTATTGTGTTGCATTACAAAAGGTTTTATTTGAGGATTAACTTTGGTTTTTTTACTCAGTGATTTTATTATTATTTTTATTATTATTGATAATTTACCAGCTTTGATAGTAGCCATTATTTTTGTCATTTCATTTGAAAAATCTTTCGTCAAACATCTTCTAGTAAATTCGTAGTTATTTGAAAACAAGGCAGGGGGAGCTGCAGGCTTGGCAAAGTTTCATAATCAATGAAAATTTCGAATTTCCTTTATTTGATTGTCAACATAATAACAGTCTTCATTTCAGCAAATATGCACTTAGATTTTTTTTATTCTTCGAAATAAAACAGAAATATCAGTGATCACGTTAAGAGAAATGTGCCTTTGCAAAACTACAAGGCAAAACTTTTCTGGAATTTTCCCTTTTTACATGAAGGTCTAAAGATCGTTTTTCAGTTACACTATTAACCTGTACTAATTGTCCAGATTAATAAATAAATAAATAAATAAATAAATAAATAAATAAAGTAACCATTGGAATTCTGAGGATCACAGAATACTTCATTACATTATAATCTCAAATTAAAAAAAACAAAAAAAATGATTCCTTTTGAGAAATTCGGTTTCTTTAGGATTTTGTATTATTATTTAATTTTATATGTTTTATCATTATTATTTGCTTTAATATGTAATATTAATTAATTAAATTAATCGTTCGAACATGGTTAATAATCCGATTGATCTGCAGTTCCTAGACTTCACGAATATGTAAAATCTTAAAAAGAAACTGGATGGCCGGCAAAAGGACGCCAATTTTTAGCGACCCATTTGGGAGCTATTGCGTTTGTCCTGTCCGTCCGTCTGTCCGTGTCTGTCCCTCCCAATAACTCCCGAACGGATGATCGGATCAGCAAACGGACTTCACTATCAAGTTAAGAGGCCAAACACAGTAGGAATGGGTTATTTATTTCTGCCTATGCGGAAAAATGCGGTCAAAGTCGACTGTTTGTTTCCGCAAGTTTGGGAATTTTTCGCTCAACAAATGAAGACCCGATCGACTTGAAATTTGGATATCTTTACTTTAGAGTGTCTACTATACAATCTATATTTCTATTCGACCGTATTTATAATAGTTTGTGGACACAGCCGACTGTTTCTGGAAAAGTCGGCTATGTCCGCATTTTTTCGGATAGGAAGAAATAAAAAAATATTCATTGTATAGTAGACACTTTAAACTAAAGCATATTCACAATTCAAGTCGATCGAGACAGTAGTTGTCCAGGAAAAAAAATACCAAACTTCACCTTTTTTTCTTGTATTTCTCTGGCTCTTCTCTCATTACGTCACACACACAGAGGGAGTGATAAGCGATACTTAACAATAATCAGAATGTAGTCCCGGTGACCTAATGAATAAGACGCCTGACTTCGGATCAAAAGGCCGCAGGTTCGATTCCTGTTGTGGACGTTTCATTATAGAAATTATTTATATTTTTTGAAATTGATTATGCACACGTTCAACGTCCGCGTGGGTTTTAATTGGTCGCCCTTAATTTTATTTTTTCTATAAAGTAAATAACAATTATTAATATATTCCAATAAAAAATTCCATAAATATAAGTTTAATATAAAGCTAAATTGTATTACAATTATTTTTGTAATATAAATGCTCATTTCATCGCCAATCAGTTAAAACTATGATATGGTGCACCGCGGATCGGCGTTTGAGAACTACAGGGTTACATTAAATCAACACAGTTTTTCTTTTCATAAAAATAATATTGGTATCTCTAAGAAGTAAATAAGAAAAAGTAAGTTAAATACTGAAATCGCGTGTAAATGATTATATACAATGAGTGGCCACTTTATTAGGCACACCTCTCGCTATAACTTGGAAGGGTCTGATAGTGACGTAACAGCAACGAGTAGCGTATTAACGGCAACTCGGTATCAAGAGAACTATGTATCAGTACAGTTCACCGAAACATGGGTAAGACAAAAGATTTAAACAACTTCAAACGAGACATGATCGTGGGGACAAGAAGAGTTCTAGTATTTCAGAAACTGTTAAGATCTTCGGCTTTTCTCGTTGAACAGTATCGCGGATGTTCAGAGAATGGCAGTTGGACCAAAAACCTTCAAGCAATAACAGCAACTGTGGATGGAAAAGGATTGTTGCACGGAAGAGGTAACAGGCCACTGACACGAATCGTCTGCGGCAACAACACGACAGATTGCAGCTGAGTACAACGAAGGTGCACCAAAACGCATATCCCAACGCACAAAACGATGCACCTTGTCTCTGATTGGTTTTAACATCAGGAAACCAGCAAGGGTGCCTTTGATATCACAGAAATACAGGAAATCGCACCTACTGTGGGCCCAGGAGCATCGCAATTGGACACTTGATGAGTGGAAAAAGGTCGCTTGGTCCGATAAGTATCGATTCCTTCTCCACCATGTTTATGGCAGGATGAGAATATGGCGCAGACAGCACGAATCCATGCTTGCCATGAATCCATGTCTTGCCAAGTGACAACCCTTCAAGCGGGTGGCGGTGGAATAACGGTCTGGGGAATGTTATTCTGGGACACATTTGGTCCTTTAATATCCCTAGAAACAGCTCTGAACGCCACGGCCTACCTATTATTGTTGCCGACCAGGTATTATTATTATTACAACAGTGTTCCCAGAAGCAGATGGCCACTTTCAACAGGACATTGCATCCTGTCACCATGCTCAATTGATCTCCGATTGGTTCAGTGAACATGACTCTGATTTCCACTTGCTTCATTAGCCGGCTCAGTCACCTGATCTCAACCCATCGAGCATTTGTGGGACGAGGTGGAAAGATCCATTGAAAACCTAGAAACACCGCCATCCAATGTGAACCAACTAAGGGCTGCTCTTCTGTCAGCATGATTCAATATTCCTTTGGAACGGTTTTAACACCTTGCAGAATCTATGCCTATAAGAATTAACGGCTGTGATCAGAGGCTAGAGGAGGACCAATTCGTTATTAGTATGGTGTCTCTAATAAAGTGACCACTTAGTGTATTTTTGCGCTTTGAATGCAACTAGGCCTGAATACATTAAAGAATAATAATAATAATAATTTTTTTTTTATTATTTATAAATAAAAAAGTTACAGTCCCGTTAGGAATGATAAATTCCTATCAACAGATTCTGAATATAGGTATACTACAATTACTTAATTAATTTGAATTTTACAAGATTTTTTTTTTTTTTTAATACAGTGTTAAAAAACAGACTTACATATAAATGACTTACATTATTACTACATTAACGATAACAACAACAATAATAATAGTAATAATATGCCACACCAGACCTGACATCACATTTGTTGATGAGGCCAACAAACAGACCTACCTCATTGATATTGCAGTACCTATCAGCAAGAACATGCAGAAAACTCACGCAAACAAGATCAGTAAATACACCAATCTAGCACACGAGCTCCAGGAGCAGTGGAGGCAGGACCGAGTACGTGTTGTACGCATCGTTCTGTCTGCCACTAGTCTGTTCCCTCACACATTGCACCACAGTCTCAGCACACTAGGACTTCACAAAAACACTTATGCACAACTGCAAAAGGCTGTGGTACTCAACACAACACACATAGTTAGGAAATTTATGGACACAACCAGACATCCATAACCATTCTTTCACATAGACCAAGAGTTACATTCTTTCACATTTTTTTTTTTTTACACTTGACAATATGTGCTTTGGTCCTTGACCCGCCATATTGTCTTTGCTCGGGAAACCCAAGATTTGAATCTTTTACATAATAATAATAACAACAATACCAAGACTTTTATTAATTATTGTTAAATAATAATGTCATTTACTCTTCCTTGTTATCAGAAACATAATGCATGCAAGGTTACACTGTGATTTATCGAAGTAAACAGCTTCTCATAATATAAGCTTCCAATACTCTTCTATTGCGTCAGTTAAATTGAGTGTTTTGTTGATTTAATTTACTTGTATAGAAAATAAATACAAACAAACAAAATGTTAGATTTTTTGTTATTAATAATCGGGATCTTCAACATTGAATTGGCGTGAATTGATACGTATTTTATATAATCAATGGAATATTATTTTATAATTTATTTCTGATATTTGTTTCAAAATAATTTTAAAAAGATTTGAAATTTTTTGAAGTTCAAAAAATATTAAATCTATTAAAGGAGGAGAAATATTAATATTTAGAAAGAGGATTATTTTTAAAAAGAGCAGAAAAACCTCACGTTTCACTAGATCTTCACTATATTTGCAATTGATGGGTAAATATTAGTAATTTTAATTTGTACTAAGTTTCATGAAAATTGTCCCGTGAGAGTCGAGTTTTTTCATATAAATGGGCTGATAAACGGAGCCATTGAATTTAATAGATAGTATTTACAAACAGGCCTAATGACAGCTTCCATGTCACAAACAGTTGTATACCCACCCACAAAATAATAGCCTTTTTCGATCGTAATTCATATTTAGATCACAAATGAATCTAAATTTTATTTAAATTTAGGATATAAAACAAGTAGACGATTATTTAGAATTTTTATGACATTTTTTTTTACGATTTGGAGACGAAGTTAGGTTTTCATAGACATTCATAACAAATTCTTGCTCGAAATGTTTTTGATTCTATGTCATCGTTAAAAAAATAAAAAAATAAAAAATGAATCAAGAAATGACCCCAATATTAGTTTTCATGAGAAACGGGCTAAGTAATTGATTTTAAACAAAATAGTTTTTTTGTAAAAATGCTTAAATATGAAATGAAATTCGAAATCGGTCAATTGGAATCAATTTGCTACAACAGCGGATGAAAATAATAGATCGTTTATTCAACTGAACGAGTTTTAAAAATGACTGGAATTCATTAAAGAAAGGGTTCTAAGGTCAACAAAACTCACTTTTCACGGATCTACCGATACTCAGATTCAAAAATATCTCTTTTCAGATGACGTCACCTTAAAAGACCTCATAAACCTGTAATTTATCGAATTAATTAATGTTTGGTATTTGCTCTAAGTATATTTATGTATTATTTTTACCTTATTTACTTCTTTTTATTTATTTTCCTATTTCTTTCCTTCTCTCTCTTTTTTTTAATTTTTTTTTATTATTTTCTTCTCATTATCGCATTATTTATTCTTTTCATTTTTTTCTTAATTTTAAGAATATCAGCTTTATTTTTCTTTGACGTTTTAAAATCTTCCTTTCGGATTTTTTTGTCGTGGTTTTCATTCCATATTTGCTTTTTTTAGTCTTCTGATCTTTTTAGTCTTTTTTTGTCTTAGTATCAGAAGACTTATATTCCCGTTTTGTCGGGGACAAGTATCATTAAAATATCAGTAGAAACAATGACAACAATCGCAACGACAATCGCAACAACAATCGCAACGATTGCGTCTTTCGCAACAATCACATTTATTATTTTTTATTTTTTTTTACAAATGCCCGGGCTTGTAGACTGATCGTCTTTCTTTAGACCAACAACAAGGGGCGAGATATAATGCCTTTAACCGATGAATCGTTGCCCAGGTTACGCCATAGGAGGCAGCATCAAGTGATAACCACAGGAACGGACAGAAACAGAAAAAGAAAGAAACATCCATGCCACGACCGGGATTCGAATCCGGGTACCGGCATACTGGCCGCAACGGCAGACCGCCGTCGAGACCGTTCGGTCACGCCGGCACGGCACAATCACATTTATAATAATAAGGAAATTAAGGCAATATCAATTATATTTTCATAGATGTATCAGAAGACGTTGCGAAGCATTGTGATTGGTTTACTAATCGCTATTACTACCTTGTTTATTCCACATTCGCTTTTTTTTTCTTATTTGTATCAATTTAGAATATTCTTTCTGCGATCTAGATCTTTTGACTATCGATATACGAGACCTTCCAGAACATTTTAACTGCAGTTAAGGAAATAGCAATTCCTTTAATGGAAAAACTTTATTATTTTTCTTTAAATTAAAGACATTAAATCCTTAATTCATTGCGCTTGATTAGATACGATTAAAAGTAATGCTATTTAGGAATTGTAAGTAAAGAATACGGTTTTCAATTATTTTTTTTTCCAGAAAATGAAGAATTTATACTGTTTGTACTCATAGGATATTATAATTTGAAAAAGGAGGTTTTTCGTTTTCAAATCTTTAAAAAGAAATAAATAAAAAAAATAAAATAAAAAAAAAATCATATTTTAAGGTTAATGTACTTAATATTTCTTTCGAACTTGTTGTTGACAAAATACAAAAGTTGAAAGAGTTTTCTGTAGACATCTGTTTTTAATGCACTTCATTTCTTTTTTTATTTAATTTTGAAGAATTTCAAATATTTTCGTGGTTTTTACCTAAAAGATGCAACTGAATAGCGATTCGTAATAGCAATTAGCTTGAGAATTAATATAAAAACAAACATTTAAAATTAAAACTGGGAAAAAATAATATCTAAAACATTATCCTATACTTTTCTTTCCATAATGACTTAATATTCCTAGAGCAGTTTTTATATCCTATGCTGACGTCACCACAGCAGAGGATTATGGGAATATACAAAGAAATAACATTTCAACCGTCCAAATTGATGGGATAGTGATAGATATCTAAAAACAAAAGTACTTAAAGCTTGGTTTCATAAATATTGTAGAAAAAAAGTAAAAGTTTCAAAAATTAAAAAAAAAATCAACAACATACCAATGGTTGCAGTAAAACAGGCCGTCATCGGCACTCCGAAATAGGAAAGTTCTATCTCGAGTTCCACTACTGAAACATTCTATGACTTTGTTTTTTAAAATTTGTCTTTTCTTTTCAACTTGATTTTATACATCTTAACCATTATTTGCTCAGCTTAAGAACGGAGAGGAAAATAATCGTATATTATATTCATCTTAATTTTAAAAGTGTAATTATTAGCAGCATTCTGCTAATATACTGAAGCTCGATTATAACGCGATCTTTCGGATCCAAGATTTCCAAGATCGCGATATAACCGCGATATAACCGAACTTTTATTACTTCGCGACGTGAAATGTCGTATATCGCACCCTTTTATCGCCCACGCGATTCCAAATCGATTTAAAATGGTCATTTTGCAATTGCCTACATCATTCAGAGCTATGTGAGAGAATTTTATATTTATAAATACATAAATCATTACCTTTTCAACACTTTGATGGGTTATATTAGCCAAAATCGATATGGCGCCGCCATCTTAGCATCTTTTACAAACGACGAGTCACATGGATCGAAACTAGGTATTCATGCGCCTATTAGATTACCTGGGCCTCTTTACTGGTTGTCATTGGCAGAAAAATAGATCTCGATATTCATTTTGGTTAAACAAAAAAGTCCGCGATTCTGCTATTTTTTTAAAAATATATTGTATTTGACGCATTTTCGTGACATTAGGGTGGGCGTAGAGTCTCAATTACTGTAAATAATAAGGGAACAAGCATATTAATTTACACCTTTGATTTGATTTTAGGCGAAAAAATGGTAAATTTTGCAATTTTACAATTATACACCTTTTCCAAAATAGAAGAGGCCCAAGACCAAATCGCGTTATATCCGAAATCGCGATATAAACGACCGCGTTATAATCGAGCTTCAGTGTATTTCAATTCACCTAGGCTCTAATTGCTGTAATTAACATACGAACTACAATACTGTATATTTTACTATTTTACAATAGGCAAGTCGATCAGAAAAAAGTTTAAAAAAGCTTGTGTACGAAAAGCAAACTTTTATTGGAAGAAAATGAGATGGTGTCCTTAAAGTGGCACAGATACACTATTTTTCTACAAAGTCACCTTGACGATTCAGGCATTTGGCGACGTTTGGTTAGTTTGTCAATCCCAGTTGCATAATAGTCAAGGCCCTGCTGTTGTAGCCACATTTTTGCATCACGTTGGACTTTTTCATTGCATGTGAAGCGACCTCACGTGTGCTCATTTAAGGCAGGAAAAATTGAAAGCCACTGGGAGCCAAATCCGGACTATATGGAGGATGTCCCAAAAATCTTCCAGTGGAAATCTTGCAGCAAGTCTGTGTATTCCAATAAACGTGTGGTCGAGCATTGTCACTCAGAAGACAAGCACCTTCCTGATGTTGCTGTGCAATTTCTTTAAGGTTTCAATAGTATCCACGTGGATCGTCATTGTGAAATGACAGCGTCACCTCCAATGACACACATGAGAAAGATCATGTGGCAATGAGCAGTACAACCCTCTATCGGATATTTCAGCAATCGTCAACATTATGCCAAACTCATAAACTTAATTTCGAGCGGTTGTAAACTTTTTTTCTGATCGACTCTTATATTAATGGGATTTTAAATTCTTTCATCATTGGGAAAAGGGAATTTTTCCAACAAGCACAAGGAAACGAAATTAAAAACAACAATTCATGCCAATAGCTTATCAACTAAGTGGAGTCTGGAACGGCCGTTTCATCATTGTTAGGAATCGTCAGCCAAACTCACCATTTCGATGACAAGCTCAGTAAGGCATGTCATCACAATTGGGCACGTTGGGAAAAAAATTCCTTTTCTTTTTAAAAACCTACTGCACGTTAAACTATTTCCTAATCTTTCACCTTAACTTTGATTTATTCGAAGTGAAAACCATACAATACGTTTTAATACTTAGATTTCGTTAAGCAATGCATAAAAACAATTAAACATTTTTTATTTCTTGGAAGGATTTCTTAAGATAACCCTATTTTGTTTACCAGTAGCTCTTCAGATTTTCTCTTTTATTTCGCAAAGACTTTTAATTCACTACTAAAGTCGCATATTAAATACGTATTTTAATTCAGAGTTGTTAGTGCAGCTGTTATTCGAGGCTGTTACCAATTACTTAAAATTTTTATCAATCAATGAATTGCAATCAATTTTTCTTTGGTTTTAAATACATAATGAAATTCTGAATTTGTTTTCGCCAATCATCGGACAAGAAATTTTAAAACAGTTAAATGTTAAGAGGTGATGTTATGTGATTTAAGTGACTCGTCTGCAAACAGATAATGAAAAGATGTATAGGTTTATTAGCGGCCCTAGGTTACAGCTTACCTGTAAAACAAAGGGGACCGCTCTTGCTTTTATGCTTGCTGGATGTCACACTCTGTAGTGGCCAAACGGTTAGAGATATTAGAATGAAACCTTCACCATTGTGTTCATCATCAAAAAGTAGGTGACCACTTCCAAAAAATCAGACCTCTAGGACCACTCCCTGAGCGAAATTTGGGGAGGGGGGGGGTCAACAGTGGTCGCTTTCAATAAAGAGGAAAACGGCGATAGACGTTCTTCCAATATCGACCCCTCTGAACACATTTTGTTTATAAAAATGTGCATATTATGGGGCCGATTTGCTTTTGACACTGTCTAATAGCATTAATTTACATTGTTATTGTTACTAGAGTGTTTTAAAGTTAAAGTTAAAGGATGCCACGACAGGCCTATGCAGGCCCAAGGGCTCGCGGGAGGTAAGGTCCCGGCGTTACTTGACCAACGGGACTAGGTTGAGGTCGGGAGGTCATTCGACGCCCGCCCGCCTTTAACTCCCGGGAAAGAAACCCGGTACCCATTCTACAGAGGGCTGGGTAGACCCTAGGACCCGTTTGGAGGAGAATGGAGAGTGGAAAAATTCCCGTCTCCGCCGAGACCGGGAATCGAACCCGCGGCCTCCAACCCGCAGCCAAGCACCTTACCCACTCGGCTACCGGGCCCACTTACTAGAGTGTTTGCAGTCATATATTATAACAGATAGAAAATTAAAATTTATATATTGCTAGAAATTTGTTTATTAAAAGGCTTGATGCGGAACTGACGACGCTTCAACTTGAATGGCATCAGACATCACTCGTTTGGAAATCGATCTTGGGAATAGTGATGATATCATCGCTGATTGCGATGACACTCCTTAACGACCAATCGTGTGCCTTTACAAGAGTTCTTTTTATGGATTGAGATTGCGAAGGAGCATCGCAATTGATCCTGTCTTGATGTTCAGCTGATGCGGTGGCATGTCAGAAAATGTGACAATGTGAAGAAACTCTGCAGGATAGTTTCGTTCATCACTTGAATCATCCGACACTACTAAAGTCTTAGTTAGTGGATTTTTAGTATGCAGAATGTTTTATTTGAATTTTTTTTCAATCAATGTATCAATCAAATCAATGACTATTTTTTAAATATGTAATATAATATGGAGGACGGGGATTTTTTCACGCTCCTTTCTCCTCCAAATGGGTCCTAGGGCCTACTCAGCCCTGTGTAGAATGGGTACCTGGTTGCTTTCCCGGGAGTTAAAGGCGGGCGGGCGTCGGGCTGACCACTCGATCTCAACGTAGTCCCATTGGTCACGGAACGCCACGAGCCTTACCTTCCACGACACCAAGAACCTGCATAGGCCTATAGTGAGACATTAAAAAAAATACAACTTTGAATTTATTTTTCATCAAGCACAGAATAGGAACAGTTAAAAGTTAGGAGGCGGAAGGATATATAATGCCATTAATGTAACTCGCCTGAAGGAAGAAAGCAAAAATCACTTGTAGTATTGCTGTGGCCAATCCGTAGCAGATTGCTGTATTCGAAGCTGTGTCTCTGTCCACCATTATTCTTCTACTTCATTATTTGTAATATATCGATCTACCTGATTCTCCTTCAGTCATTCAGCATCTACATCTTTCAGTACAATAATCATACTATTACTAGGCAAAAATTGTACGGATATACAATATTTGTGTGTTTGTCGTCCCAACAGAGCTACAGGCACAGTATTTAAGCAAGAGACAAAGTACAAGGTGGCGCCACCAACGTTTCTTTGTCTGGATCGACATTATTTTAGGGCAGATCATTTTTTTAATGAGAAAGCGTAGCGCTGGTTACTGCGAAACTGGTAAATCAATACTGTAGGTCCTTTTTTTGAGGGATTTCCTCACTCCGGGGTGAGATATTATCTCGATATTTCGGCCCAAAAGGACCTACAGTATCATGTCTCACTCCTCCTTCAGGACTAAACTATATGGTAAATCAATTTTGTATTTGTATATAGTTTCAATTTTTAGTATATATATATATATATATATATACCATGATTTTAAATCATGGACTACTACACACGTATTGTTTAATAATTACACGTGATCTCACACCTTATTGACTCTTCAAGCATATTTCGAAACTAACCTCTAAATATGGATAATTATATGCTTGCAAGAGTTACCATGATCAAATATTTTGTTTAATTTCTTAGTCATCGTTCAAATTATACATGGGCTGTTATGGAAGTCATGGCTTTTAAAAAATGAGCTTAGAACATTGTTTTCAATCTTGTGTTTTTGAAAAATATCACGGTATTTCAAAAATGTGGAATCTGTTTTACTTCCGTGAATATTTCACGGGTTGCCACTAGTGTACATAAATAAAACTGGTGAGATGCTGCCGTGTCGAGGTAGTAATCATAAAAGATATCTTACGAGATATTAAAGTTTTCCTAACTCTTTCTAGCCCTATATGTCTGCAGTGCTTGAGTTAAAGATTTTGATTTCTTTGTGATGTTTATAAATCTAACATTTATAAACGATCCTAACAATTGTTTATTAAAATATCATAGTTTTGAAAGTATGAGTTTACAGAATTTATGTGGAACAGTTTCATGATCTAATTATAAAATTACATTCAATTGGTAAACGCATTATTGTACTGGATATTAAGTAGCGTGACTCTTTTGTAAAGAATGTACCCTGAATTTTGTTATCTGTCACGAAATGTTACAAATTAAGATATTGCAAATAATAATAATAATAATAACAACAACAATAATCGTATATCAGGCTGTCCCCTTCTCTCCCAAACAGACTACCTCCACCGACACAATCAGGTAGCGTCGATCGTTCATCAACAACTAGCACACAAACACTCACTTATTAAGAGCACGGTCCCGTACTACAAGTATACACCACAAAGCGTACTAGAGTCAACCTCATATAAGCTGTACTGGGACCGCCCCATTCACACAGACAAAACCATACATCACAACAGACCTGACATCACACTTGTTGATAAGGTCAACAAACAGACCTACCTCATTGATATTGCAGTGCCTATCAGCAAGAATATGCAGAAAACTCACGCAGACAAGATAAGTAATTACACAGACCTAGCACACGAGCTCCAGAAGCAGTGGAGGCAGGATTGAGTATGTGTTCTACCCATCGTCTTGTCCGCCACTGGTCTGGTGCCTCACACATTGCACCACAGCCCCAGCACTCTAGGACTTCCCAAAAGCACTTATGCACAGAAGGTTGTGATACTCAACACAACACGCATAGTTAGGAAATTTATGGAGACAACCACACATCCCTAATCATTCCTGCACACGTTTTTACCCTTGGCAATATGTGCTTTGGTCCTTGATCCGCCATGTTGTGTTAGCTGGGGAAACCCATGGTTTGAAACTTTTACATAAAAATAATAGTGATTATAAATAACTTTGTGGGTGGTTTTTATGTGCGTTATGAAGAGTTATGGTCAATGAAGCCAAACACACAATGAAAATTAAAAAATTTAAATGACAAAATTTTAAAAACACATACAGTTTCAGTTTGCCAAATTATAAACCTTTTTCAATGTAAATGAAAAAACACCGGGAACAACTTTTTAAATATAAAACCATCTTGGATATATCACAAATAACATGGTGTGTAAACCCCTTTATTGTTCTATTAAGCACCGGCACACTAGTCATTTTAATTTCGACAATTATATATATATATATATATATATATATATATATATAAACTCGGTTCATGGCGTCAGGTGCCGCCTTCCGAAAGAATCTGCAAGAAGTCCATTCCAGGTCTTCCGGTCAAGGGTCCATTCCTCTTCCAGACTTCTAATCCTTATTGCTTTTTTAATATCGTCCATCCAAGCCTTTCGTGGTCTTGCTCGTTTCCTTTTTTGATTAGTTTTGTAATCAAAAGCGATTTTGGGCAGTCTTTCGTCATTCATTCTTTTAACATGACCAAACCAAATTAATTGTTTTCTTTGAAGATCGTCCAAAATGTTTCCTTTTATTTTCATCATTTCTTTGATTCTTTGATTTCTTGTTCTTTCTATTCTTGATACCCTGCATGATCTTCTTAGGGCATCCATTTCCACTGCCGCTAATTTCTTTTTTTCTGTCTCCGTAATTCTCCATCCCTCTGCCCCATATAACAAGATGCTCTTTACAATAGAATTGTATATATTATACTTTCTTTTCCTAGAGATCTCTTCACTCCACCAAATAGAATTTAATAGTTTTATAGCCTTCCTTCCTTGACAAATTCTGTTTTTAATTTCTTGTGAGTCTCTGCCTTCTCTATTAATGTCTACTCCGAGATACCTATAATGCTCACAGCTTTCTATTTTCATGTTATTATTTAGATTTAGGTCCGTCTCATTTCCTCATATACATAGATATTTGGTCTTGCTGACGTTCATGTATAGTCCCCATTTCTCATATTCTTCCTTAATTGTTATCGTCATTCTCTCTAAATCATTTTTACTCTTTGCAATTATGACTTGGTCATCTGCGAACTGCAGAGTAAACATTGACGTTCCTTTCACATTAAGTCCCAATCCTCTGCAGTTTTCTTTCCAAACTTTTAATGCTGCTTCAACATAAATTTTAAAAAGTGTTGGGGAGATACAACATCCCTGTCTGAGTCCTTTATCTGTTATAAAGCCTTTTGATAATCTTTGACCTACTTTAATCTTTGTTTTTGATTGTCTGTAAAGTTCTTGAATTGCTCTAATAATATTAAAATTTATGTTTATTTCCTTTAATACATTCCATAATTTTGCGATTGGAACATTATCATATGCCTTCGTTAGATCAATAAACAGAAGATGAATCTGATTTCCCACCGCCATTTCCTTTTCAATAATTTGTTTAAGACAAAATATATTATCCATACATGATCTTCCTGCTCTAAATCCACTTTGTTCTTCACTTTCTTTCATTCTTATTTCTTCTTCAAGAAAATCTTTTAAAATTCGTCCATACAGTCTACTAAACGTTGCTGTTACAGTAATGCCACGGTAATTTTCACATTTTTGTCTGTCTCCTTTCTTATAAATTGATGTTAAATATCCAATTCTCCACTCTTCTGGTGTTTCTTCTCCGTTTAAACATCTTTCGAATAATTGTGTAATTAATCTTAGCAATTTATCTGTTCCATTTTTGATTAGTTCTGCTGATTTTCCACCGGGACCACTTGCTCTTTGATTCTTTAATTTTTTAATTGCTGTTTTAACTCTCTCAAGTTCCAATAGTATAGGTTGTTGTATGGTATCAATGTGTGTATTTTTTACTTGAAATTCATTTCTAGTTTCTGTAAGCAAAGTCTTATAATATTCTTCCCATTTCTCAACCGATATTCCTTACCTTCTTTTCTAATATTCCTTAAAAATTTCCATGCCTCTGTACATCGTCTTCCTCCTATATATGTCTCAATTTCTATGCATTTTTTATCCCAGGATGTTCTTTTTTTCTCTATTACTAATTTCTTAGTTTCATTTCTAAAAGTTCTATAAATTTGTCTATCCTCTTCCTTTTTTGAACTCATCCACCTCAAATAGGCTTCTTTTTTCTGTTGTACAATCTTTTCAATGTCCTTATTCCACCAAAAGTTTTTTTGGGAATTTTTGCCTTTTCTTTTTTGTCCTAGTGCTTCCTTTGCAGCCTGGTGTAAAGATGATTTAATATGTTGATATAGTTCGGTTGTATTAGTATAATTCCTTTCTTCTAATTTTTCATCTAATCTTACTTGAAAAAGTCCTTTTGTACTCTCTTCTGTTAATCCTTCCAACATATATTCTGGGATATCAATATCGTCCATCTCTGTGGGATTTCTTTTCTCTCTAATTATATTAGCCGAATAAGGAAATGCAAGTCTTGATCGCACCATAAAATGATCTGAGCCACATTCTGCTCCTCTCTGTTCTCTGATGTCTAATAATTTTAATTGAGCCCTTTGTTTAATAATTATATAGTCAATAATTGTTTTAAGTTGTCTAGTATGCTGATACCATGTATATTTATGAATATCTTTGTGTTTATGAAAACCATTTATAATCTTGAGATCGTTAGTTCTGCAAAATTCAATAAGTCTTTCTCCATTATCGTTGACTACATCCTCTCCAAACTCTCCAACAATGTTATCTCTCTTCCTGCATCCAGTTCTTCCATTGAAATCACCCATCATTATAATTTCTCTTGTTCCTCCAATTTCATCAATAATTTCCTGCAGTTTTTGATAAAACATATTCTTAACTTCAATAATTTCATCATTATTCGAGCATAAATTCCCAAAATAGTAATTCTTCTTCCAAAAATATCCATATTGATCTTTAAAATTCTTTCATCCACAGCATCAAAGTTCTTAAGATTTCTATCAAATTTCTTTTTCATTAAAACTGATACTCCTCGTTTTGCTCTTTCCTCCTTTGGAACTCCTGAGTATAAATGAATAAATTCTCCAGTTTTTTCTATTCCTGATCCTTTTTTCTTAGTCTCTGTTAAAACAATAAAATCGACCCTCATCGAATCAATCTCTCTCATTACATCAATCCATTTTGATCTAATACCTTGCACATTCCAGGTAGCCATAATCGTAGTCCTTTTCCGTAGCCTTAGTCGCTGTCCATTAAAATCATCCGGTTTATTATTCTTGTTGATTCTTTTTGCGTGAGATATTTTTTACAAGAAATAGGGTGCAGGCCTATTGTCATAACCCCCAACCTGGAGGACCAGGGTGGTCATTTGGTCTGGCACCTACCCTTCGACCAAACCGGCTTGGGAGGCCCTACCAGTAGCTACGCTACCGCCGGCATAGCTCTCCGGGTCATTGGTGCACACAAGCCCCTCCACCACGACAAGGTAGACACACCATGGAGGAGAATTTCGACAATTATAAAAATTAATAAATGTTGATTTACTCATGGTTATTTAATTTATTATAATTTTATTGTGCTTATTGTAAAGTGTGTTTCTATAAACTCTCTTAAAAAAATTTTTTTTTCAGTTTATTTACTTTTTTAATTACAGTCTGTGACACCAGATGGTGACTAAAGGCGTTGGGATTGGTTGGGTAGAGCTAGCTTTTTGATTGATGTTTGGGTTTGACTATGATTTCTTAGTCTATGTATGAACTTGATTTCTTTCTCATTGATTAAAGGCGACCGAGCGTCAGACTGGCATCAGATCTTCTCCGATGGGTCATTGAAACGTCGGTCTTTCGCTGCCCACATCAGCCAAGGGAGCTCGTCGATTACACTTATGTATTTACATTGTTTGGATAATTGGAATTCGTTTTTAATAGATCTCCAGCTTTGGAATTCCGTAAGTTCGAAGACTTCATCCTTAAGTTACACTTTACGAACAGTTATATCAATTTTTATATTGGGTGAGTGCAAAAGTTCTACCCGTTTTTATTACCCATAAAGAAGAGCAAATAAACGCAAAATGAACAGTACCTATTATTGTGCATAATCCCCATTGCTACCTAGGACCTCTTGCCATCTTTCTGGTAGGAGATGAATCCCACGGCGGTAAAATTCCAGGCGGTTTCGAGTCAAAAAAGTCTTGATGGCAGTTTTCACAGCATCAAGATCATCAGAGATTTTCTGACTGAAGCAATTGTTTAACGCACGAAATAGGTGATAGTCAGTTGGTGCCAAGTCAGGAGAATAGGAAGGGTGGGGTAAAACCTCCCAACCAAAGCCCAGTAACTTTTGGCGAGTGATGACCAAAAGCAGCATGTGGCCTGGCATTATCGTGATGAAGGATAACACCGCGACGATTGATGAGACCTGGCCGCTTTGCTATCAAATTTGAATGCTGCCTGTCTAATTGTAGACAGTAGAAGGCAGCATTGATGGTTTGGTTGAGTTGCAGGACCTCCCAGTGAATTATTCACTGCACATCCCACCACACACTCAATAACACCTTCCTGGGATGAAGTTCAGCTTTCGAAGTCGATGCAGGCGGATCAGAAGGGCGACATAGTCCTACGTTACGGTACATAATCCACTTCTCATCTCCTGTCACAATTCGTGTCAAGAATGGGTCTTTTTGTACCGGGAAAGCAAGGAAACTCAGGTGGCGATTCGGTCATCCCGTTGCTTAGCTGTCAGGTTAAGAGGAATCCAACGATCCAACTTTCTCGTAAAAACCCAACTTACCCAGCCGTCTCTCGACCGTTGTCCGGTGTACGTTGAAGGTCTCCGCTGATTCTTGCACGGTTGGGTTCGGGCTGTTCCTTATGGCTTGGTCAATATCGTACTCTCCAACGTGTGATGGTCGTCAACTCCTAGCCTGATTTAGGCAGGTTCTGTCTCCTTCCCTAAATTTACGAAACCATCGACTACATGTGCTTTCGTCTATTGCATCCTCCCCATAAACTTGACAAACATTGCGACATGCTGCGGCTGCCGTACTCTTTTTATCGAACTCGTATAACAAACAATGTCTTATATGCTCCTTCTCGCGTTCATGTTACACCCTCTGATATTTTTTTTTAGATGATTAACTTTGTGAGACACGATGCATTAATATGTGAGGCATCCACACGTTTGATTGGCAGACGATCTGCGTCATTACAATGTCATGTGTGAGGGTAATTCCATTGCAAATTTTCATATCCAAAAATGGGTAGAACTTTTGCACTCACCCAATACATAAGAGATTTTGCTTCACTCTTGAATAAGTCTGCTCATGATATTCACCGATTAGGTTTTGAATCAAACTGCACTTACTCGAATCTTCTTCCAATTGCTGTGTTACAAATTTATGTCACAATTTCTGAAGCTTTTGTGATTTCGGCAACAAACGTTTATGAATCAATGACTTAGGGCTTACGGTCGCAAAATAACGAAAACATTTATTCAACTCAGCTACTTATGTTATGAAAAGACGGTAAGAAAAGTTATAATATAAACGGATTATTGCCGTTCCGGCGTGGCCGCGGCGATCTGCCGTGTGGCCGCTGTGTTGAAACCTGGGTTCGAATCCTGGTGTTGGCATGGCTCTTTATAAAGGAAGGAAAACGATTATTATTTGCTTGCTTATTTACTGAAAGAAAAATATCTGTAGGACGTTGGCCCCAATACCTATGTATATTTTTGAAATACTTCATATATACTTTCATCTTACAAAAGGGCACTCACATTTGAAAGATACAGGGTGTGTCGTCTCCTTATCAGATAAGCAAAGTGACCAACCAATCTCTCTTGACGTAAGATGGTTAATGGTAGAATGGGAAAAGTTGGCTGAATCAAATCAATATTTCAGCAATACAATGTTTTACAGAAAGTCTTCGATAATAAAATAAATTTTTTTCACTCTATTTTGGATGATATTGTTCATTGGACATGCTTTCTGCTAATTAAAGATAGCGATTTCGGGGATGGTAAAGAAAAAGTAAATAAAAGGGACATTTCTTACAAGAGTTTATATAAAAAAAAAAACCCGAACCTGTTTTCCTTACACGGTTACAAATGGAGTCCGAGCGCTTCCACTGAGTCCGAGCGCGGCTGTTCTTTCAACCAACCAATCACATGCCTTGTTGATCGACGTATTGCTATTATCAAATCACAATGTCAGCTCCTCTGTTAATTCGATCACTTTACGATTCAATCTTATCAATATATTAAATTAAAAAGAAATAATTTTCAAAAGGAAAATCTAGACTCTTCTCCATAGATATGGAGATATATGAAGTTTTGAGAAGATCCGTTACTGGGTCTAAAGAAGTTTAAGGGGGACAATCACGCAGTAACACAAGAATTTTCATTCATATATGATAATCCTGTAATGCTGTCTACGAAACTAATCTAAAAATGGCAAAATGAAATTTGAACACCGGAAATTTATTAGGAAATATCAAATAGCGCTTCTAATAGTAGAGGATATATTTTGGCGGTGAATAAAAAAAAAAGTTCGAATAAAAGATAAAAAAAAAATCCTTAAAAAATAGTAGATCAGCAAATATTTACATATATTTTGCATAAACATTTTCTGCCTATTAATTCATTCAAAAATTTTTTTTTGTTAAATGATATTTTGTTGGGAAGAAATTTTTCACATTGTTATGAATTAATTTATTCTCGTATTCAATTTGGAATTCAGATGGCGTCTTCGCAATATGAATTACGGGAAATGAAGTTACAGGTAAAGAAAAGCTTTTTAAACTTTTTTTTAAGCATTCATAAATATTTTGTTATTTTTTTTTAGTTTTGTTTAGTTTTTAACAAGTATTTTGGTTATTTTTGTTTCGCACTGATATTTACATTCGCTTGTTTCAAATTAAAGTTTTTTTCTTTTGTTTTTCAAACGCACATTTGTAACGTATTGGTACATTTTTCACGCTAAGACGCTTGTAGTGAGAAGGCGTTTTCCTTGCATGAAAACCATCCTTCTGATGTTATTGTTGATACATCAGCAACTAACAGAAACTCTCCTGTTTTTCACTGATGGCTTCAGTGGACTTGAAGCGAGCGTTTGTGAGGCCCCCGTGTGACGTCGATGGCCAACTATAGTCAAGAATGACGCCATTGCTAAAAATAGTTATGATGTAGTAGGACGACTTATATTGAGTCCGCCCACTGCCTTCACCTTCGCCTTTCACGCACCCACACATCCACAGCACCATCAAATATTTAGCATTAAAAAAAAACAAAAAAACAACCACATTATTCAAAAAGAAATTGCACGCGATCGATGATTTCCACTCTAAACAAAAACCCAAACTCTCGTTCACAGTATCTTCGGTTTAGGAGCTGTGAGAAAAAAAAAAGAACATCGTTGAGATTTTTTTTCTCTTTTAACTGAAGGGAGATCCAGAATTTGTTGCATTCCAAACTATAAAAATTCATTATCGAGTGGGGGTATTTGAATGCCACACCTGTGTTTTAAGATTATTCAGTAAAGTAAATAGAGCTTAAATAATGAAAAGACAAATGGTGTTGCCTCATGCTAAAACAATTGAGGAGAAATATTGTAATCAGGACAAACATTTCAATGACCTCATAATTGCCTGAAAATACCCTTAAAAATTAATTTATAACAAATAAAAAACTATTTAAGTTAATTAAAATTACATATTTTAAAACATTTCTTTTCCAGCTCTAAACATAATACAAGAATGTTTAAAATAATCAGAAATCTTTAAAAAAAAAAAAAACGAACAAAAAAAAAATAAAAATAAATAAAAATAAAAGCATTTTTTATTAAAATTGGTAAATGTCAAAGAAGCCGCATGTTGACGTTAAAAAAATTAAAAAAAAAGAAAAAAAACAACGACTTATTTTTTTTTAAGGTTAATATAACTAAAAAACGTTCACGAGATGTTTCTAATGGTAACGTAATGAAAAAAAAGTTTTTTTATTATTATCTATCTTTAACAGATGAAAAGCGATTATGTTCTAATGACATTTGTTTGAAATCTAGTTAATAATGAATATTAAGTCGAATGTCACTAATCTTGAAATGTAATAGTATAAACCAATGCATGATTTCGTTCTAACTCTTATCAGGAATTTGGGAGAAAAACAAGGGAGGGAAAGCGATTAGAAAACCAATCACAATGCTTCGCAACGTCTTCTGATAAGAAAATATCATCGATATTGCTTTAATTTCCTTATTATTATAAATGTGATTGTTGCGAATGCAAAAGGTGCAATTGTTGCGATTGTTGTGCTTAATGATAATTTAATAAGATTTTAACGATTCTAACCTACGTGACAGACAAAACGGGAATATAAGTCTGCTGATCTTATAAGAAGACTAAAAGTAAATAAAACAGCATAATTAAGTATTGAGACTTTTAATAGTTTCTTTCCTTTATCGTATATTTCTATTAACATTAATCCGTTTTCTGTTATCAATGTGATCAGAATAAAATAAATAGAGAGAAAAAGAAAATGTAGCATTTTAAGAAAGATATTTTTTTAATATTTTATATCAATTTTGAATTGATTACTTTTTCATATCCCAAGTTTTAAATTGATTTTTGCTTGCGAAATTATTCAAAACATAATCTTTGTTTTTTTCCCCTTGTTACACTATTTTTTCCATTTTTAACTTTCTTGTAAAAATATTATTATAAACAAATTTGTAATATAATAATGTAATGGTGTTTGTGGGAGAGTCTTTTAGAAGCGAAGAAGCAACGAGTCAAGTTTGGAACTGAACTGAATTGATCTATTAAACAGAATACATGGGTTTTTATAGATTTTACAAAGTTGGATTTCATTGGATAAGTAATTAAAAATATACATAGTGATTGGACAAGAACATAATGAATTTAAATGAATAAACTAATTAAACGGCTGTAACAGAACAGAATTTAAAAATAAACAGAACAGCAATAATTAGGAAATAGAAAACGAATGATTTAAAATAAATAACGGTAAAGATTAAAATGAATAAAATACAGATATATCACGGGTGCCCACGCGGGGAGTCACGGCGCAGACTGCGCCATTAACATTTTGGAGGGGTGGGGGGGCAAAAAAATCAATTTTTGATTCCTTTTTTTTTTTTTTTTGGCTGTTGATTTGATAATCCAAATAAATTTTGGACGCTAATGCAAATGTTGGCCAAGCCTCCCCCCCCCGCCCCCTCCGTCAGATCTTTGAGGAGGGGGTGAGCCCAGTGGCGTACCAATGCCTTTGGGGGCCCGGGGCGGGAGTTCCATTATTCAACAACCAAAAAAAAAACAATAACGAAATCTCTATTTCAACAACCAAAAAAAAAAAAAAAAAAAAGGAAATAAGCTGGCTGGTGGGGCCCCCTGGGCTTGCTTTTACAACCAAAAGAAAGGAAATAAGTGGCTGGTAGGGCCCCTCCCAGGCGGGTGCCCGGGGCGGACCCCCCCCCCCCTGGTACGCTACTGGGTGAGCCATAAGGTCTAGGGGGTGGGTGGGCATATACAGACATATACCTGGATATATATCTGGATATATACAGATAAATACAAATAAATGATTTCTAAAAATATTTACAGATAAACTGTTACAATATAATAAGTCAAAAGAATTACAAGAGTTTAAATCTAAAAGTTACTGTCTGCTTTGTTAATCTCTGTCCTGATTTCTGTCTTCAGAAGATCACAGCTTTGTATTCTGTCTCCAAAGGAAATAGATCGCATTTCGTTGTTTATTAAAGAATTGTTAAATGTGAATTAAAAATAGGTAAAAAATCAAACAAACCTAAAGATATGGCAAATGCGAGTCGCACCGGAAACTACAAACGTTGAAACCAGAAATACACTCATTTGTTAAAACGCCTCGCGCACCAGATATTGTAAAATGGTTCTACTAATTCAGAAACCTTCGCGGCGTGCGCACAACTCCTCACCAAAGTTTCATCGCAATATCATGAATAGTATAGGAACGCATACGGGACAAACAAACAAAGAAACATTGATTTTTATATATTAAGATAATTCACAAGAAAAATGTTATTGTGATGTTTAACTGTAGCATATTACAAGGATATTTATATACCTAAAAGTTGTTAAGGCTTATAGATTCCCTGGGAAAAAACTTCATCCCATTCTCTCCGAAGTTACATAAATTTCCAAAATTATACAAAGATTAAATAAAGAATAAATTCAAATATAATTAACAACAGAACAAAAACCACAACAGCACTTCTATACTTCTATACAATTAATTTCAGCAAACACTTCAATCAAGATGTACTTCATTTTTTCTTCATTTCATTAATCTGAATCTGAACATTCAGAACTTTCTTCGTCCTCAGAAATTTCTTCATCTGATTTTGGGGGACATTCAGAACTTTCGTCAGAAGACGTCTCTTCATCCTCAGAAATTTCTTTTGCCTTCGAAGAGAACCGTCTTCGCTTTGATTTTGGGAGACATTCAAAACTTTCGTCAGAAGATGAAGACTTACATTTCCGCTTTATCATTTACATTTCCGCTCATCACGTGACAAAAGTGGATGCAAGAAAGGTGTCGAATTGATCAGCAGGCTACTGCAGGAGTCCGTGACACAATTAAATCATGGCAAAGGAGCAAAACTGCAAGATATTGTCTGCTACTTCAAGAAGAACTATCGATTGAACCTGGATGATGAAGATCTGGAGACTACCTTTAAGAATGGTGTTGAAAAAGGAATGTTCGAGAACATTATTTGTACAACAGTTGATGGCCTCTACAAACTTGCAGATAGCGTCAAGCCTAACTTGTAAGGAGCAACCACCTTCCTCACCTCCACCACCACCATGTCCCTCCAAACCCACAAAGCGGAAATGTAAGTCTTCATCTTCTGACGAAAGTTTTGAATGTCTCCCAAAATCAAAGCGAAGACGGTCCTCTTCGAAGGCAAAAGAAATTTCTGAGGATGAAGAGACGTCTTCTGACGAAAGTTCTGAATGTCCCCCAAAATCAGATGAAGAAATTTCTGAGGACGAAGAAAGTTCTGAATGTTCAGATTCGGATTAAGGAAATGAAGAAAATAATTAACAACAGAATTACATGAGAATCAAAAGTTTAATTTAATTTTTCTTCAGATTCAATTTTATTGAATAATAATAATGTAGTAAATGAAATCCCTCGACGAGCTTTTAATTCACAGTTGGGAACATTTTGACTATTTTATTATAATAAAGACAATAAACATTCATTTACTTTTATTAAGCTAAACTATAATTGTATTAATAGCGTTTCTGTTGTGGAATACGTTATGTCCAATGCGGAAGGATACATCTCGCCACTTTGTAATCTGCCTGCAGAAATTTAACATACTAGTTTATAGGTCCGAGAGAAGATAGTAATCTTTTTATTCGCAAATCCTCATTTATTATCTGAATTTACACTAAAATGTTTGAGAAGCTCATATCCAGTACTTTCATCTAATTTTATCTAATCTAATTTTTTAAAACTTTAAAATCGATTATTTGTTAAAACATCACAATTGTTGAAGTTTAGTTTTAATGGATTTTGGAAGGGATTCTTCTTTAATAATCTAAATATAATAGTAAAGTTTCAGCTTCCTATGATAATTAGTTATTTTAATCATAAGTAAATAAATAGATGGACGGACCGAGACGAACAGCTACTGTACTTGACTTAAAATTGTTTTTAAAACTTTTTTCTAGCATTATTTTTCCCTCTCTGGAATGGATATTTAGAGATACACTAGATTATCATTCTTAATAATATCTAACTTGTGGGTGTAAAGATGGCAGGTTTGATTTCCCGAACTTAAAAAGTTATAAGCTTATATTAATTTTGATTTCAGCTCAGAATACATCTCAAAATCTTTTCCAATCGAATAATAATTGCAGAAGAGTGACGCCATTTTGGTCTGCCTTGAAATTTTTGTCTCCTGCGTGAATTTCGAGATGAATCTAAATTTAAAATATTCTTCTTGATTTCTCCAAGTTAACATTTTAATATCCAGTCGTAATACGGAAGACGCCTACGGTATAAGAAATTACAATACTACATAACATCGCATTGGTTTTAAATTCATTCATGAACAAGTTTACAAGAGTTCAGTTTTTCAGCAGTAGATATCGCTGAGATACCTGAATGATTAATCCATTACTAATTGCCACGTCCCTTTTATATTCTTTCATGATCTGAATTATAACTCTATATAAATTCATTTTATTATTTGATTGAGACTGAGATGAAGTTGTTATTCTTGTAAATGAAGAAATGACTTTAAAATAATGAAGACAGAAGTAATTCTGCAATTATTTTTTAGTCTGCAGATGACAAAGATTCTAATATCATTATTTCTGTATGTGTGAGACTATATGCGTTTGTTTCTTCCAAGAACTTTTGAACCAGACAACAAATCTTTCTGAAATTCATCTGCAAGTTCATAAAAATGAGGTCGTTTGGGCACAGCCGAGTGGTGAAGACGAGGGACTAACATGCGGCTGATGCGCCTGAACCTGGGCTTGGATATTTCCTTCTGCATGTACTACTCTTCCTTCTCAATTTCTTACCTTGTTCCTGTCTATCGCTTTTGCGTCATTACAAATCGAAAAATTCTTTTATTTGATAACTTTAATATAATGGACAAACAAACTAAAATATGATATTTAATAGCAGATGATTAGCTAAGAATGGCATTTACAATTGGTAAAGATAATAATAATAATACTACAATTACTTATTAAAGGTAACATTGATTGGTTTAATAAAAACCTAAGAATCTTCTTTGGACTTCATAAGGAAACTTCACTCCTAATTGTTTTAGTTACGTCTTGTTTTAAAGGCGAATGAATCAGTTGCTGTGATTGAAGTAGATCCCCTTGAAACAAATGAGTTGATAACAAACACGTTTGCTTAGCTATAAAAAAAAAAAAAAAAACTGTATCACATTAAATAAGACATCCACTTTAACATCAGAAGAGCTTAAGTTTAAGTTTAGGAAGATACGTCACTTGAGAACTTATTTTTTGGCAACAAGGAGTTCCCAAAAAACTTAAAGCCTACATTCCTTCATACATTACTACTATTATTTCTTTATTACATTTTTTTTTTTTTTTTTTATCGTGAAAACTTTACGTTTATTTTCAAATTAAAACATCTGTTGAATACAAACAGTAGAAATTGTCTGTGTGATATTTATTTGTAACTAGCTGTACCCTGCATGCGTTGCAATGCCACTCAAAGGAAGAAAGTGTTTGTGTTTTAATTCTGTTTATTGAAGTGCTTTTGGATACACAAGATTTTTTGTTTTTCCGTCTGGTGCATACACGAATAAATCAGAAGGTTTTCCGACGAGTGCGCAGGCCACATACAGCTGTCCATGTGTGAAGCATGGGTTTTCCAAATTTAGCCAGATTTGAACAGAATAGAACACATGGAATGAAATGTCTGTGTCAGGGATCCACCACCGGCGAATTAGGGATCGCTATTGAGAGGCTTGGTATACACAATCCACTTCAGAGAATTCGTGGATTCTATGCTCATTCCATTACCATTGCTCCGATCGAAGCGCTTGCATTACTAGGCAGGTGTCTCAGTTTTTCTGGTACGTCAGTGTACATTTTAATATCTGTCGAATGCAATTTGTAACTTCGAATTTCTATTTGCAATATTTACTTATGTTTTAAGTAATCTTGTAATTTGATTTTGATTACAATAGAGCACGTGCCAGTAATAATTGATTATTAAACAGATTAATATACCTTCTAAATCATTGTTAGATATTCTTTGTTTCTCTTCTGTGGGGAGTTTTGTTTCCTTCATGTCCAAATATGTCAACTCATGAAAGAATCTTCAAAGTGCAAAATCATCTCTTATCCATGAATATACATGGCAAATTTGAAGAAGATTCCTAATTAAAAGGTATTAGGGATTGGAATACATAATACATTGACTTAATAAGCCTCACTTTGAATAAGCTGTACCAGAAATGTGGTATTCTATATATTTTAGAATATCTAGTATATATTTTAGAAACTCTTTTTATATATTTGCGATACAATTGAAAACTATAAAAGCTAAGACCATGAATGTTCAATTTAGTAGCTTATTAACAGGTTTGTTTGTGTGTTTTTTTGTTTTTTTTATTTCAAGGCAAGTTACTTAAATGACGTCATATTTCTTTCCGCCAGCCAACTTTAAATTTTCTAAATTTCCGTGTCTTATGATTGGAAGAAAACAAAATTATATTTCATTATGTTATTATTTTATTAAAAGCAAATCAAAATATTGTAGTATGCCTATTTCCTGATTGATATACCAGTAAACAGAACATTCAGGACGCTATAAAATAACGGATAACAGCTATATAATAAGCTTTGAATTGGAACTATTTTGTTTGTGGCATTATACAAAAGTTGTAAACTTCTGCAAGTTCTTCGTGAAACAAAATATAGATCCACACTTGCCTAATGTAAGTTGGAGAAAGTAAAAATTAATGTTTTCTTTACACCAGTTAGGAAATTTTCCTGGATAGCACTCGAAAAGATGTTATTTCTCATTCGCTTCACTATAGATCCTAGGCTGAAGATAAAAAGTGAAATCAACGTGAATAATTAAATCAAATTTGATACATATACGAAAGGTTTTTTTAATGATTTAATTTTTGGAACAGATCGGACTTCCTAATATTAAAAAAAAAAATAACGTTTTCTTGTGATGTTTTCGTTTTGAAATTCATAATAAATTGAGAACAACATGTTTTTTTATTTCTCAACACAGTATTTTTGAGTCGAAACATTAAATAAACTTTAGAATTAAAATTAAGCCTGGGTCCAAAAGATACATTTTACAAAATACATTGGACGAATGATGGGCAGCAATGGAACCGCTGTTTTGAATGATTCAATGCAAGTTACGACATCCCTTCTTTCAAATGAACACAAACCAACGAAGTCACGCGAAAACATTCCAATGACACTCCAGCTATTTCATTGTTAAATGCATTGGGTAATCGTCCATTAATCGTGTCTACATTTGTAAGATACCAACTGAGCAGCTATAGTGACTGGCACCAGAAAACCTGCCCTGTAAGGAAATGGCCGTGAACCTTAATCATATGTGGATATAAGGTAGCAGAAGCTATTCCAATTATGAATTGAAAAAAAAATCATAAAAACGAACTAATAAGAGACATTGATAACTTAGAAATTAATATTTTGAAGTACAACATATAATACGTTGTAAGGAATCACAATAATAAACAGCATCGCATTCCTTTAACATTCATTCATTTTAAAGAAGTTCAGTTTTTCAGCAATAGATGTCGCTGAGATACCTGGAATGATTAGTCCATTAGTAATTTGCATAACCCTTTTCCATTGTTTTCTATCTTAAACTGTAGATTAATAACGGAGCACAATTATGTAAAAGCAGCCGGAATAAATTAAGAACATTAAAATTGATGATATATAATTCTATTACTAATTGATTCGAGTGTACACCAAATTCCAAAAAAATTAAATGTGAAAGTTATGAGACCTAAATATTTTTGGTAAAATGATTATCTAGTTCTTCAGGAGCTAAGTTCGATTCTCAATAATGGTTAGGACCTTTATTTTCATTCAAAATATAAATTAAAATGTCTGCTTTTTCTCTGTTTTTCTCCTACCCAGCCCTCTGTAGAATGGGTACCGGATTTCTTTCCCAGGAGTTAAAGGCGGGCGGGCGTCGGGCTGACCATCTGTCCTCAACTTCGTCCTGTTGGTAACGAAACGCCGGGAGCCTTACCTCCTGCGAGCCTTTGGGCCTGCATAGGACTGTTGTGGCGATCCTTTAACTTTTTTTATTGTACTAATAATACATATTTTAAATACAAATCATTATTTTACAAATTTTTTATCATTTCAGGTTGTTGTCAAGTTTTTTTGAATTCAAAATATCGAGTAATACCTCGAAAAAAAACAAAAAAAAATTGACTGTTTTTGAATTTTAATTTAATTAATTGCAGAATATTTTGAAAATTAAAAACAAGAAAATAGAAATCCCAGACGCTTTACAAGTTCCTATTTAAATTTTCAGAATTTTAGGTGCATTGAAAAAAGATAGATATAAAAGAAATAAAAGGTTTGCAGTCGCCTGCATTTGCTTGAATCAGGACCTTAAAGTGCGCATCGTCTGAGCGGATTTAAACGTAACTTTCTGACGTCATGCAAAGACTACGTCACAAGATTACAATTAGTAAGTTACACGAGTATTGGCGCGAAAGCTCCTGATTTCTGTTCTTATATAAATATCATCATCATCATCGTTGTACTACCGAAGGTAAAACGAGTACAAGTTGTCGTAGCATTAAGAAATCTATTGGATCATCTTCTTATAATACAGTGCAACTTGGATAATTCGAAGCTGAAGGGACCACTACAAAACTTCGAATTATCCAAGACTTCGAATTAAACAAGTTACATCTTTTAACTTTAATTTCAGGTCCACTGAATGCTTGAAAAGATTATTCTGTCAATAAGTAAATATTTATTCAGAAAGATCATGGTATGAAAGACTTAAACACTCTATGTATGTAAACAAAATAAGATTTATATTACGTAAGCTACAGTACATTTATTACATTCAATACAGAAAATTATAGTTTTTCAAGAAATTGTGCAATGTCTGATTGTTTTGTAGAATTCAGTCGCATAAGGTTAGCAAAATAATCAAGCATGTTTAGTGAACGGAAAACAGCTTCACTTACGTTAGTTTGTCCTTCAATGTACCGACGAAATTCGGCGCTATCCCGTACTCGTTGGCGATTTGGCATTTCTTCTTCACACCCTTTTCCACTTCGCGAATGACGGCGACCTTTTCAGCGAACGTTAAATTTTTGTACACGCGTGGTTTACTGAAAGACATGGTGACACTGACAGTAGGAAGCTCGAATGGCGTCTGAAGCGTCACGTGTCGAATGGCGTCACGTGTCGAACGGTGGCGGGAAGGGAATTTCAGTTGTCACGTGTCGAATTTCTTAACGATGAAACGCCGAAAAGTCGTTATGGTTCGAAATTTTTTTATAAAAAACTTCGAATTAAGGAAGTTGAACTTCGAATTATCCACGATTTTTTAACATTGATTTAATAAGAAATTCCAGGGACTAAGAGAAATCTTCGAATTAACCACGATTTCGAATTAAAGACGTTCGAATTATCCAAGTTGCACTGTATATAAAAATGAATGTGTCTTTGTTTGTTCCATATGCGTTCCTATACCATTCATCAGATTGCGATGAAACTTTGGTGAGTTGTTGTGCGCCCGCCCGGTTTCTGAATTAGTAGAACCATTTTACAATATCTGGTGCCTGAGTCGTTTCAACAAATGAATGTATTTCCGGTTTCAACGTTTGCAGTTTCCGGTGCGACTCGCATTTGCAATGACAACAAAGCACAGGGACAATCGCTACAAGCGTGTGGACTAAATTTGGAAAATCCATGCTTCACACATGGACAGCTGCAGGTGGGCTGCTCACGCATCGGAAAACCTTCTGATTTATTCGTGTATGCACCAGACGGAAAAACAAAAAATATTGTGTATCCAAAAGCACTTCAAGAAACAAAATTAAAACACAAACACTTTTTTCCTTTGAGTGACATTGCAAATCATGTCGGGTACAGGTAGTTGTGAATATATATAATATAAGGAGTTTGGAGACAATGGTGTTTGATACTAAAACATATGGCTCATTGCTGAAGAAAAAAAAGAAAAAAAGAAAGCGCGCCAGAAAAAAGATTAAGAGCATGATTTCAAAGTGTGTGATCTGCAGACGACTGCATGACAAAAAGATGACAGAGGTCACAGGATCCGTACCGTGCAGAGTGATGTGTTCAGCATCACTGAGAGTTGACTTTGCAGGACCGCTCTACTTAAAGGACGAAACAAAAACGTATATCGCATTGTTTACGTGTATTACTACGAGAGCTGTTCATTTACAGTTAGTGACTGACATGACCACTGTTTGTTTTATGTTGTCACTCAAGCGATTTATGGCCAGAGGTGCCGTCCCAGTCATTATATGGTCAGACAACGGAAGAACTTTCCAGAAAGCAGATAAAAGAGATGAGTGTGTTATTTAAGTCATTCAAACACGATTTCTTGACGAAAAAGCGAATTATGGGGCGATACATTATAGAACTTGCTCCCTGGTGGGGAGGTTGGTGGGAGAGAAGGTCAGTCAAGACCTGTCTAAAAAAAGGTTTAGGAAGAGCTCGGTTAAATTATGAAGAATTAAATACGATATTAGCGAAAGTTGAGGCAGTAATCAACTCTCGACCTTTGACCTATGTGTACAATGAAGCTCACAAACACCACAGGATACATTCTTTGACAGGACCGCGAATAACATAAACGGATGTTCTCACCTGGAAGTTGAGATACGAAAAAGATTACGTCAGAAACTTCTGAATAACTTCATTCAGAAACAACATTCTGGTCAAGATGGAGTCATGAATGTCTTTCAGGTCTCAGGGAGTAAGACTACGAACAGAACTTTACGATAAGACGAAGTCTTCCTGGTCGGAGAGATGAATAAGTGAAGGTGGTACTGGAGAATGGCAAGAGTTATGAAGACGTATGAAGGTAGGGATTGACCTGTTAGATCTTGTGAAATTAAATTCCCTAATGGAAGTCTTACAAAAAAACCTATTAAAGAAACTGCCTTTTACAGGACACGATAATTAATAGTGGGGAGTGCAAATATGTAATGATTTCATCATTTTTAATCCCCTCTCTCGTAGAGGCATATGTAGGGGGGGGCCCAAGGAGGACCCCCACTCCCCGAAATCTCAAATGTATAGTCTAGCCCGATCTCCTTTCTTTTTGTTTTGGTTTGAGATTAAGTTGATGGATCTTGCCCCCCCCCCCCCGAAATTTTAAATGATGTTTTTTTTTGTTTGTTTTTATACCTTGGTGGTCTGTTCTCTGAATTGCCCCTCTCCCCCCTCGTAATAATATTCCATTTACGCCCATAAATGTCTCCAAATTTTCATTTTTTACAAAATGTGTCGATATTTCAATTTTCAATCCAAAAAAAAGTGATTACAACTTATCCCCTGCCTTACAGAGTGACTTAATTTTTAACCTACTTTCGACATGAAAATGAGGCTCATAACAATCAGTAATAATCCTATTAATAATCTGCAATGTAAATTATACATATTTTATTTAAAATTAAGTGGAATTTGGAACTTAAATATTTTAGAATTTAATTTTCAGAAATAGACAATTTACAGATACTCTTTCTGTTCCGGTGGACATTTGATATAAACTAGTACATACGCCCCGTCACAATGATGGGATAACAACGGGACTGCTTTTACTTGAGATAGAGTATTTGCCCATCATTTGTAATTTCTTCATTCATGTCGAGAAATGTCTCTAACGACTCTTCAGTTCGTAGCTGAGGACGAGCTTCTGCATCTAATGCTCCACTGGGCTGCGCTTGTAGTAGGCTAAAAAAATGAAAATTGAAATTTAAAATTTAATGTACAGTTCAGTTCATGAAAGAAGAGCTTTGGATGACGTAATTTCCTTATAGATTGATGTTTCCAGGACGTAACAGCGCCATCTATTGCTAAAATCCGTAACTGAATCTTATAAACATTACGAAAACATTCTGGTTTTTGTATTTTCTACAGTTACGAATACATAATAATAATTAACAGTGAAAGAATTACAAACGTTCCACTCTATTCCACTTGCTTGGATATGCAAAATTTGTCTTGTCTTGGTCACGCTTATGCGGTCACAAAACGACGCCATCTTGGACTGACTGCTCGGAAGTCAAGTTGATAACGTCATGACTGGTGACGTTTGTTCCAAACAAAATCGACCGCTACGTAATGACCATTTTTTTTTAAAATACTGTAGTAGGCTAAATAGGCTAAAATTAATGAGTTTTTTTTATTTTCTCTGGCTCTTCTCTCATTGCGTCACACACACAGAGGGAGTGATAGATATTTAACAACAATAATTTCAATGCAGTCTCATGGCCTAATGGATAAGACGTCTGACTTTGGATCAGAAGATTGCAGGTTCGATTCCCATCGCGGACGTTTCAGTATAGAAATCATATCTATTCTCACAGGAAATTAAAATTATTTTTCAAACACAGAGAAGGTGCATTAGACACAGGCAGATCTGGAGAAAACTATATAAGAGATTACAAATAAAAAAGTAGACTTTTACATTCTTTTTGAACCATATATAAAACACACTCTATCCTTTTTATTTTAAGTTACAATTTTAATCGAAATGACAAACTTGAATCATTCATCCAGCTTGAAATTTTGGAGTAGAAAACGTTCATCAAAATTGTTATCGTTTCCCAAGAATGCGAGTGACACGCAAATGTTGACTATTTTCACTACATTAAGTAATTTAAAATAGGTAAACTAGATTTAATAAAAAATCTATCTACGAAATGTTTATATACAGAATAGTTAGGGCTGTGTGTTGAAATTTAACTGAGGCAGAAGGAAAAAGAAAAACAAAAAAAGTTAGACGATCACAGTGGGCTTGGACTGATGATGACTAAAACCTATTTTTGCTGATGACAGAAACGAAAAACCACTTCGTGACTAGAAACACGGCTTTCGTCCACTTTTCATTCTTTCATATTTGAAATTTATTGTTATTCTTTCTTTATATTCATTCTTGCCGCCCTTTAACTTTTAAAGCACACAAAACTTTTTTATTCTTTTTTCTTGTTTACTTTTAAAATATTTCCCTCCTTGTTATCGTGGAATAAATTTTTTCTTTGAATCAGAAGTATTAAATACTTCTTTTTTTAAGTGGGGGTGGGGGGGGGTTACCTTGTGGTATTAAATGAACAAATATATGATTAGCTCAGTCAAACTTGGATAATTCGAAGTTGAAGGGACCAGAGAAAAAGTTCGAAATATCCAAAAATTCGAATTGCATATATTCTCTCAAACAGAAGAGATAAATAAAAAAGATTAACTCCACGATCAAAGATACACATAAAATTTATCTAAGAATACTGCTATATTTATTTTTCATTAAATCAAACATTTTTTACTAGCTTAATTATTCATCATTAAAAGAGCTCTCTTGCATCTCTTATTTAATTATTCATCACTTTAAAAAAAAAAGGCAGATATTTTTAATTGCTTCATTGAATGCAATCTTTGAGTCATAGCATATGATTCCAACCTATCAATTGATACAAAAATAGAAAAATATCCCTCACTTTTGTTTTCCTTAGAAAAACCCTTAAAATAAATAATGCATCTTAGCTGAGAAAAGTCTCAGGAACAATTTTTACCGTAATATTTTAAGGTGAATCGTACGAAAAATTCGAATTATTCAAAATAAAATTCGAATTATCCACAATTTTTTTAACATTATTTTAATACAGAATTCTAGGGACCGAACAAAAAATTCGAATTACCCAGAATTTCGAATTAAACAAGTTCAAATTATCCAAGTTTGACTGTATTTATACTTCACCCATAAAAATTATAAACGAAATTCAAATTGATAGGGCTAATGATAGGGTTACAAGTAGATGTCTTGTTTTTGTAATTACATTGGCCTAAAATATTTTTTATTATAATTAAAAGAAACAGCGAAATGAAAATTAATAGTGGTCTAGTAATGGATTTTGGCAAAAATAATTTAAATTCTTTTCTTAGGTAAAATAAAAATATTTTTCTCGGGATACTGAATCGTGAAGGAATGATTCATAACTATGGATTAAAAATAGGCCTATAAAGTGCTGATTTAATTGATTCTAGGATTTATAATTGAAAGAGGGTAGATCAAACACAGAGAATAGGTACACTATCATTTTCACTTGATTTTTACTTTAATAATATTTGGTTATCAATTTCTAGGTCAGATTTATCAATTAAATAAAATCTAAGAATAAAACAAAGAATTATAAGAATAATAATAATGAATGATGTGATATAAAAATTCAATATATTAGGGCTGTTTGAGGAATTAGAAGACACTCATAAATAATTTCAGTTTGGTAGCCACATTTTAAAATTAATTCCTTGACAGAGATTAGATTAAGAAAGAAAGCAAGGTAGGGATAGCGATTAGCATAATTTTTTTTTATTTTATTTATTTCTTGCAAATTTTAACATTACAGTCCTACTAGGTAAACTCACGTACCTGTGATGTAGGCGCTGAGATTAGTTACGTATGATAGATAATAAGAATACATTAAGTAAAAATATTACAAAAAAAATATTTTGTAAAAATATTACAAAAAAAATAAGAACAGTACATAATTAGAGTGAAGTAAAAATATTACATGAAAAATAAGAACAGTACATAATTAGAGTGAATTAAAATATTATATAAAAATAACTAGAGCAACATGAACAAAATATAAAATAAAACAAGATATAAAGATATAGTTTCTTTAGCTTTTTCATTTATATGTTCCAAATTATTTTTTCGCTGATTATTTTTTTCTATTAGAAGATTTTTTAATTTTCCGATATTTTTTACATTATACATCTCATGATCTAACTGGCTGAACAGTTTCGTTAAAATCGTGTTATTGTTTCTAAGGCCGTAATTATTTTTTGGATTTTCATTCTTTAATATATTCTGTAGCTTGCTACGAGTATTTATGTTAGGACTTGTCTTTATTTTATTATTTACAATATAAAACTTTTTTATTAATAGTGTATAGGTAATTTTTTGTTTTGGTAATAAAATGTTGTGTTTGATTCTTAATTGACGTTTCTGATGTTCGTTTAGAGTATTACATTTTGAAAAGATTAAATTAAATATTTTCTTTAAAAGCCTTTCAATGTTTTTCATTTCTGTTTTGGTAATATGTATCCAACAAGATAGTCCGTAGTTTAATAGAGAGTCAACGAAAGCCTTGTAAATAATAATTTTTTGTTTGAGTGGAAATAGGTTTTTAATGTGGTGAAACATGTAAGTAAAAGTGTTTAGTTTTTTCGTAATTTGTATATAATGATTAGTCCATGTGAAGTTATTGTTTATGTGAATACCTAAATATTTATAGATATTTATTACATCTAGCTTACTGCAAGAGCAGTTTATTGAAAGATAGTTTTGTCTGTAGCACGAGTGTTGATGTAATTTGATTTGTAGAAGGTCAGTCAGGCTTTTGTTTTTTGTTTTAATCAACATTAGTTTTGTTTTATCATTGTTTATGTGCATTTTGTTATCATGAGACCATTTCGTTATTTTATTAAAGTCTTCTTGTAGTCTATTTTGTGCTATTGATAAATCTTTGTGTGTGTTCAGTATAACAAGATCATCTGCGTAGGCATAGGCTGTTGATGTTTGTAGTTCTGAAAAGAGGGAATTTAAATATAGAATAAATAGAAGAGGTCCAAGATTGGAACCTTGTGGAATGCCAGACTTAATGTTGTAGATCTTACTTAGTTTTGTGTTTAATTTTATTCTGAATTTGATTCATTAAAATGCATGATTCATTAAAATAATTCAGATTATGGTACTTATTTTTTTCTTTATATTCATTATTTCGGCCCCCCCCCCCCTATATTCGCCCTTGATAAATATGTATACGAAGTTTCAAGAAGATTTGCCAAGCAGTTCAAAAGGTACTGGGGAGAGACAGCCTGTATTCGAACCGACTGGTGTTGTGACATTCCTAGGTTTAAAAACTTCAATGCACAGTTCTACCAATGGAAACATGAGTCGTGCAAATATGAATATACGAATTTAAGTGATAAAAATAAAGAAGACACAAAAAAATGCTTTCGAGCCCTAAACCATCATCGACGGGAATCTGGGACGGCTGTTTTGTCCTTGTTTAGGACTCGTCATCCAGATTTACCCTCGATGAAAGGCTCAGAACAGCGCGAAAGGTTACGAATCCCCTCCTACTTCCGGAAATAGGAATCCACAAAAGAAACAGCAATAAAAAATAATTATAATAAATATAGCTTTAAATCCTTGTCCTGCAGACTGCCAGGCGCAAAAGGAATTTAAATAAAATATCAATCCCATAAACAAAATAGTTTAAATAAGTCGACCGTAAATCTGGCTGACGAGTCCTAACAAGGACGAAACGACCGACACATATTTTCATCGATGATGGTTCAGGGGCGAAAGAATTCTTTTGTGCCTTTTTTTTTTTCACTTTCAATGTTGTAATGTTAAAGCTTTCTTTATGAATATAAGAAATTTATTGCTTAGTTGACTTAATATTACAATTGAACCATTAAATTGATACAACTTACCGCTTATTACAGTTATGAAATTATTGCTATGAAAGTTATTGAAGAAAACAAAGTTTACTATTAATCTCTTACAATATTTAATCAAATAAATTGCTCTATTCATCGAGTGAAGCAAACAGCAACGATTGTAAACAAAAATCCATCTCATTAGAAATGGTGTCGCAGGTCTGTTAAAAACCTGTCTCTATATTGAATGGAAATATTCAATTATTTCAGTATTTGATTCGTGGGGTAACATTTAATTCACTGAAGTCAGTAGAAAGGACATATCTTTAGCAGTCAACTGCAGCAGTGAAAAAAATCTCTATTCGTAAATCGTTAGAAATAGGTTTGCGATTCTCGAAACGTTTTTCAGTTAATATCTTGAATGATTTGTTTGTCCAGTATTGAATATTTTGATGTTCTAAACTATATTTTAGGTTAATCTAGTTTAGAAAACTCAACAATGATTGATAACTCAATTCAAGTGACATCACTCAAAATTCAAGATGGTCGTCTAACCAATGTATATCAGGGCTTTCGTAAATTTGCAGTGGTTCTCAAACTCCTGGGTTTTTTCCCTGTGAAAGGAGTCTTTCGTGAAACGTCTTCATTTACTTTTCAATGGCGTAGCAAGGACTTCATGTATTCTGTCTCAGTACTGCTTTGTTCGTTAGCTTTGTTCGTTTACAGCTTCATTCACATGTCAATCAATTCTAAAAACCCATCTAAGACTCAGAACGACGTGAATACCACTCTACTTGAATGTTTTTATTTCATGAGAGCTTTTAAATTATTTGCAGCAATGTTATTAGTCAAAATATCCGTTGAATTTCCAGGCCACTTCCAAAAATGGACAGAATATGAGACTTTGCTAAAGAAATACAAGAAGATTGAGAGAAAATCTTCCCACTTTATAATGAACACATTTCTAATCATGTTTTGTGTTAGTCCTTTGTTTGATATGTATTTGGTTTCCATTTTAGATAGTCTCTTCGATATATTGCCTGATTTAATAAGTTGTTTCATCTCTATTTCTGTAAACGTAACTATTTCTTCCTTGGTATATCTGTGTAACGTGTATTGCCATTATTTGGTTAGTATTCGCCACTTTCTGGAAGTCAAGACCTCTGAGGACATGAAATTGCACCTGAAGAAGCTGAAACTCTGTTACACTTCAATCTTTGTATTGCTCACTGATACAATCAGAATATTTTCTCCATTGTTGGGTGTCGTAATAGTTTTAGATATCAGTTTTCTCTGCTTATACCTCTATTTTTCTCTGGATTCTATTCTATTTCCAAATGAAGTTAAGTCTGCTAACCAGTTTGGTTATCTGACCCCAATTATTCGATGTTTTCCTCAACTAATTGTGATAATGGTTTCGAGTCACCGAGTTAAGAAAGAGGTAAGTCATTTGTTTACTATCTTAGAGCAAAATAAGTTCCCTTTAATTTCCATGTTTCGATTTCCTTGTTAGAGGCATAGCTCACAGTTAAGTCACCTTAGGCTTAACTCGTAAAACTAGCACTGTTTTGTTTTTGTTTTTCACTTATCAATGATTGTGTTGGAGACATTAATGTAAATAATAGGGTACGACTTTTCTTTCAACTTCTGATGCAAAAAAGGAGAACCGTGTTTGTAAACTGAAGATTTAATCGTTTACTTATAACTTAGTTCGGAAAATAGGAGACTTAGAATTGATAATGTCCTTAGGAGCATTTTCCTCCTCAGTGAACTGTATTAACAGAGTATTATTTAAAAAGTAGGCCTAATAAAGTAAAGCAGAACTTTTTGATGAAGTAAAATATTCAAGTATATTCTGATATTGTGATGAGTTTTTATAACTATATTTATAATTATTTTGCTTATTCTATTTTATCTTATTTACTTTTATATATATTTTACTGTCCAATCAATTATAATCTAATCACTTGTAAATTTCAAATTATGATCGTTAACGATCTTTTTTGTTTGTTTACTTTTTAATTTCAACGGCTAAGGGTTCCCATAATTCCCTGTAATTTTATATCTTCAGTTAATTTCAGTTATTAATCACGTGTTATTTTAAATAACCCAATGAAATGTTAAAGCTCTCAGCCAATGACCGATCATTGTAAATGATCTATAAAAGCCCTTGCTCTCCCTGAATAAACACAACCCAGTGAACATATAAATCGACGACACACTTAAAACAATTATAAAAACTTTAAAAAACTTTAAAAAACCGTAACATATTTCGATTAGCTTCCGCTAATCATCCTCAGACGGAATGAAGGCGAAGGAATTATTCCGCCAATATATAGCCTCGTCAAAAAAAAAAAAAAAATTATTGGCTCCACTTGCTTAACCCAGTTAGATCCAACTTCAGTTTAATCTACTTCTTTATCACGAGTCAGGACACCGACGAAAATCACCACAATATAAATAAACTTTTACATGAAGTCAGAATAATAAGTTTAACTTAATAGCTGTTGAAGTTCTTTATATTAAATAAATAACGTGTTCTTCCTATTATTCTAAATAAATGTTCGAATACGATTCCGTATCTAAGTACTTACTTAATTTCTTAGAGTTACGATTAAAATATCTCTTTATCTGCAAATTCTCAATAATTCTTCTGTGGAATTAATCTAATAAGGAGTCACAATACCTTCTGTTTGTAGAATGTAGCACAATATCTAAACAGGGATGATTCTACTTATAAATCGTTGTTACAAAATAAAGTCAGAGGAATTTACATAACGACATATAATTTCCTGCTTAAATTATTCCATCTTTCTGTAGCCTTCTTCTGAATATATATCTTTGCTGAAAGCTCGGCATCATTTATCGATGAATTCTTTACATTTACTTGTAAAATTCTCCATTGGAACATAAATCGAATGAAGACTTATTATCCGACTTTTCGTTTCAAACCCGTTCCGTCACTCTTGTCTTTATTCAAACACAAAAAGAAGTTCTTCACATTTTCACATTGTTTATTTGTCCCATCTGATGCACTATTGTTTCACTGATACTTCTCACTTTAATTATTTATCATTAAACTAACAACGTTTCTGTATCACGTATATTTACTATTGTTACATATCACTTTTGTTGTCTGATCTTTCTTCTTTTTCTTTGTCGATAACTTTCTGTTTTAAAGATTCATAATATTTATTTGAAGAGGAAATATAATGTCACTTGTAAGTTTGCTTTTACTTAATGTATTTCCACATAAACAAACTTATATCGGCGACACCAGCAGTTGGAACGATTGGGCTGTGGCGTCGGGCCAAAAAACAGCCGGAACTCCCAAGCAAGCGCTGCAACTTCAAGATATAGTGGAATTCAGTTTGTCCGTTAGTCCTAAGCGCCGTAAATCAATGAGCAGTATCTCGGGAAATGACGCACTTGAAAAATAACTTATATGTTACTTGACTGTTCCTCTGATGTTTTCATTCCTAATCCAGTTCTACGTCGTTACACCACTCATCCATCTTAGCATTCTCATTTCTGCTACTTCCATTTTCCTTTCCTGGGCCTTGGTGACTGTCAATGTCTCAGAACCATACATCATTGCAGGTCTTGCCACTGTCTTGTACAATTTCCCTTTCATCTTATAGCTTACTTTCCTGTCGCCCAACACTCCATTCAATTCATCATCCACATTGGATTCTATGAACTACTTCAGCCTCTAAACCTCCATCCTTCTCCAAGTTTGACCCCAGATACTTGAATTTCCTTACTGTTGGTAACCTTACACCTTGTAGTTTATAAATATGTCTTCTTGCTCATCCTTTGATACCAAATACTCCATCTTTGTCCAACTGATTTTCATTCCTCTTTCCTCTAATGCCTTTCTCCACTCTAACTTTAGCTCTAACCTATCCCGGTTCATTTCACACAGAACGATGTTATCAGCATACAGCCTACTCCATGGTGCTTCACACTGGGCGGCCCTCACCATAACCAAGTCAAACAAAATTCCTGATGTAATCCAACTTCCACGGAGAAACTTTCTGTGGATTCTCTTCCACGGAGACACTGTTGTTAACTTGCGTCACAGCTCCCTCAAACATCTCCTTCACTAACCTCACATAATTTTCTGGTACTCCCTTTTCTCATGCAACTGCGCACTTCTTGTCTAGGTACTCTGTCGTATGCCTTTCCTAGGTGAATGAACACTATATGTAATTCTGTTGGCGTCTCCCTATAGCGTTCCATTAACTGTCTTAATGCTAAGATCGCATCTGTCATCCCTCTTTCCGGCATAAAATCAAACTGTTCGACTCCTATCGTCATTTCCTGTTTCCTGTATTTAACCTTCCTTCAATGATCTTTTCCCAAATCTTCATGGTGTGACATTAATTTTATCCCTCTGTGGGATGTTTTATCCATATTTTTGTAATCTCCTTTTGATTTAAAAATCAGTACCAATATACTTTTCCTCCATTCTTTTGTATCTTTTTCTGCCTCTACAGTTTATCCATTAAGTCCCATTTAACATCAATTCCATCCTCTCACAGACTCTTCCTTACTTCTATCGGGATCTGGTCTGCACCTACGGCTTTACCATTTTTTTTTATTGCATACCACACTTCCTTCCTGCTTACCTTCATTGTCACTCCCTAATATGGCTCACCATCTTCTCAAACCACTCCGTCCTTTTCTTCGTTCAGTAACTTTCTGAAGTACCCTTTCCATCTACGCTTGGTTCCGTCCTGGTCACTTATTACCTCATCATCTTCGTCTTTCATCTGCTTGATTGACGTAAAATCTTTTACTCGCCTTGTCCCTTGCCATTGCTATTCGTATCAATTTTCTTTCTCCACCTTTTTTTTTTCAATATCCTCATGCGCTTCACTCAAGGCCTTTGCCTTTGCTCGTGCCACAGCCCTTTTTGTCATTTTATTTGTATGATTCCTCGTCTTCATGAGGACCTGTCATATCCAATCTTTTCTTTCTCTTTCTTTGCCTCTATTTCCTCATTCCACCCCCACGTCTCCTTCTCTTCTGACGGTTCTTTTCCAGATGTTTTCCTTAGCATCTGTTCTCCAACTTTTCTTATTATGCTATTGTTTTGCTCCCAGAATTCTTCCCCATTTTCCGGTAAGTTTATTTCCTTTATCATCCTTTCCTAGGCTCCTCTTCTTTCTATTTCCACCACTTTATCCTTTTCACTCTGCTCCCATTGTTTCCTTCTTCTTACATCCCATCTCTCCCAATCTACAACTACCAGCCTGTGTTGTGTGGCCACATTTTCACCATCTGACACTGTGAAAATAGAAATTAAATTCTTGTAATTTTAATATTTAAAATGAACTTTGTTTTATAATTGATAGTCTTAATAATTCCAAAATTGGATAAAAATATTTCTTATTGATTTTTTTATGTTTGAAAAAAACACGAAACTTAAGCGATTGAAGATTAACGAGGAGATACAGGAAGATCGTTATTTATTCCTGTTTTTTCAGTTTTAATTATAATTAAAGATAAGCCCTGTGCCAAGTGGTAATGCGCTTGACTACAGCTTACAGAGCCGGGTTCAATCGCCGACCGATCGGAGGTCATGGATTTTTGCACGATGAATTCTCCTCCATACGGATCCAGGGGTCTACCCAACTCTCTGTAGAATTGGTACCGGGTTTCTTTCCGGGGGGTTATAGTTGTCGAAGTGACTACCAGGAAAGGTTGGCCACGAAATACCGGGAGCCTTATCTCCCATGACGCTAAAAGGCTACATAGGCCTGTAGTGGAACACTTGTAACTTCACTATAATTTAAGAATCACTATATTACTATAAAATTCCCCTATATTCATAAAAAGAATAATTTAAGAGAATTGAAAAAAAATTATCTATTTTTTTTATTATTATTATAAGTAACTATTGAGAAAATAAATAAAACTTCTTACTTAATAACTTTTAACAACTTTTAATTATTGTACGCATAGAGAAAGAAGAATTACCTTATATGGAGAAAAACGTATCACTTAGTTGATCCTGGAACTCATTTGCTGCAGAAAGCAAAATGGCGGCGTCATAACAGGTTACTGTAAGGCCTGCACTTGCTCTATTTTAAGAGTCAGGGTGATGGATTATGTATTTCTGAATTACTAGGAAGACCAGCTATTGCTACAAATTTCTAAATGGTAGCTAACTGGTACAAAAGAGGCTATTTGCAATCAGGTGTCCAACATCCGTGATTTTTTTAAAACTATTTTCCGTTATATCTGAAACCGCTTTGCTAAATTTCGTCTAAGTCTAGCTACTTCTTTCTAAAGATAGATCTGAATAGAGATATTGTAATTAGGATCGCCTTTTATGTTCTTTTTTTAATGAAGATCTGTAAATACGCACTAATCTATTTTTTTTAGATCGATCAACTGAAGATTGTTTTGACAAGTATTGCAGGTATGGCTCCAACAAACCACGAGCAATATTCAGTTCAGGTAGGAATGATAAAAACTATTTCTATGTTTCTTAATTAAAAACAGCCCTGTCAGAAGTTCTGAAATACTACAGGCAAATCATAATCTTTATTTTCAAGTAAACTATTTATTATTTTCAAAACCAAGAAAAAAATATTATTTATACAAAGATGACTGTCCTTTTAATGTATGGGTCATTCAAATTTAAAACGAGTCAAAGGACTTCAAGACACATTTCATCTCCCGCAATGATTCTGTCGATAAAACAGCGATTTTCCTTTTAATATTGGAGCAATTGCTTCCGCTGTGACTCCTCTGTCTTACCGAATGAGACTGTCAACTTCCCCTCAGGATGCATCGTTGATTGCACAGTGTCCTTGGCCAGGCCACGAATCATCAGTCAACGATGACTACCCCTCTCGGTATCACTTACTCCATTCTTTAACACGTGAAAAAGACTTGCATTTTTGATACATATTACTTATGCGGCGACGGATTCTCCATCTGTACTCCTGATATCTTCGAAGGTTAAAAAAAGTTACCACTCGCTGTTCGTTGCTTCAATCATGATTGTTTGGACTGTAAACTCACTAGCAGGACGTCCTGAACAAAAGCAGACTGCTACCGCAGCGCCACCTGTCATGCGTCCTAACACTAGTGGTGCCACTTGTGTTCAGTGTCGAAAACTGTACAATAAACCCATTCGGCATTTTACTATGTCCTCGACTCCGTTTTCATTTGAATGACCCATAAGATAGTGCAACAGAACCGTCTCTAGCGTCGAGAAGCTGACGTCTGAGATGTTCCTCTACAGCCTTCGTCCATTGTTTTTCAATGAGGGCAGAAGGTTCACTTGAGGTACACCTACTTGTAGTTGTGTTGGGCTTTCTTTAGCCCTCAAAACAGTCTGAATTCGTCGAGACATGGATTCACAAGAAACTGAAAACATTGTTGCGGTATTGTGTACCATGCAGACATGAGTGTGTCACGCAATTCCTGAAGATTTGATGGAGGTGTAGGCCTGGAGCGAACAGCCCGTTCCAGGTCATCCCACAAATTTTCAATCGGGCTGAGATCCGGGGACTGAGCGGGCCACTGCAGCAAGGAAAAGTCATCGTTATGTTCCTCAAACCATCCCATAATGATAAGGGCTTTGTGCACCGGCGCATTATCCTGCTGGAAGTAGTCATCTGATGAGGATAAACTGTTAACATGTACAGTTGCACTTGGTCAGCTACGATGTTTAGGTACGCTCTCCTGACATGCCTCCAGAGGTATCAATGGACCCAACGTGTGCCAGGAAAACATCATCCACACCATGACACTGCCCCCACCGGCTTGAAGAGTTATTGTGAGACAGCATTTGTGCGCACAGCAGGGGCGTACCTAATAAAGTGGCCGGACAGTATATATATATATATATATATATATATATATATACAGGTTGTATCTGAAATGTGCTGCCAAACTTAAAGGTTATATTCAATCATGCAAAACAACGAATAAATGTCATATAAACATGGGTCTGGAAAAGTTTTATTTCCAAGATATGAACGATGCAACAAATTCAGCCGTACTAGACCAACTGCATGGCCTGCTCGTTCCCCTGATTTAAACCCTCTGGACTTTTTCGTATGGAATTACCTTAAAGCATCAGTGTACATCACAGCGGTTCCTGACGCCCACACCGCTGCATGATCGCATAGTATATGGGTGCAACACAATTCGACGTGCACCATGTTCGGCAGTCGATGGAACGACGTTGTTGCATGCATTGCGGCCGGTGGAGGATATTTCGAGCATTTTCTGTGAAACTGAGCGACTGTACGGCTAACACCTCTGTAATGTTGCATCATTCATATCTTGGAAATAAAACATTTCCAGACCTATGTTTATATGACACTTATTCGTTGTTTTGCATGATGAATACAACCTTTAAGTTTGCAGCACATTTAAGGTACACCCTGTATTCACGTAAATATATCTGTAGATGAATGGGAAGTAATACATTATTAGTAACAGTAATGTATTGTAAATAACTATTGCCGTTACTTTTGCAATAGAGTAATTGAACTGAGTTTTATCAGTAAGATAGTAACGAAAACGCATTACTTTTCGTATTATATATTTTTTTAACATCTTGCAGTAGACTGTAATATTACAGAAGAAACAATAGTTTTTCTAAGACATCGCACATGGTATTGGTGATATCGCAATCAATTTTTTTTTTGGTTGGTAAAAAGTTTAAAAAAGTAATTGAAGACACCGGTGCAAAAAGGAGGCAGCTCCATATATTGACGATTTTTCGTTTTTAACCGCTACACGTTTATAGAAAGGCGCTTCATCGTTTGGTGAAAAAACGAGGCAGCTCCGTTAACTCATAAGGGAAATACAATGGATATATATATGCCTCCTGATTGGATTCGGTGCAAAAAGGGGACATCTCCGGAGCACCTCTGGTAAAAAATACATGCCGCAAATTTGTAGTGGTTCCAGTTTCCCAAGAAATGATTTTGAACTTCAGTGGTCATTTCAACGGTCATTTTAAAAAGTGCCTATCAAACCAAAGAAGGCAAAAATTTGGTATATCTTCTTATCGTGTCATGGAGTACACAGCAAAAGGCGTGGAATGCAGCAGTTCGGCCAGTGCCTTAGTTAAGGACTTGTTTACCCTTCAGAAATATGGCGTAACGTTGACTTTACCTCCTTCTACATTATTGTTCTACTCTGGACCGTTTCCACTTAAGCACCCCAAATATCTACATGTGAAAGAACTTGCAACAAAATATGTGCCTTCTGACTGTATGTGGTTTTATGACCGGCTTCTGAAGTATCAAGGAGAAGAAGAATCTACTCAACCAGAAGAAGATAGCTTTACAGATGATTAGTTTGTGCTTATTTATTACTTTTGATAACATTTTGTTAATAAATCGCATTAAAATTTGTTTGACTTTTTTTTTTTTACTCTCCGGTGCAAAAAGGGGACAGCTCCAACGTTTTCTTTTTGATAATGTTATCTAACCAAATTTCCAAAAAGCGTATTTTGTGAGGATATTATGTATTAAATACTAGATTTTAACCCTACATATGAATCATACATATAAATTCAAAGAATTCGTGGTAAAACAGGTTTTTGCTTCTCCTGAAAATTTTGCTGAAATGGAGCTGCCTCGTTTTTGCACCGGCGTCTTCAATTGTACAATTACTTTTTTAAAAGTAACTTCCCATGCCTCAATATATCAATTTAAACTGCTGAACTGAATAAATATATTTCAGTAATTATAATATGAAACATAAACTCATATATTTTTATAGTGAAAATATTACTGATATTATGATTTTGCGTTTTTTTCGTATTACTTTGACTTCAAATATTTAATCATCTTATTAAAGTAGCCAAACAATTTTCCTCTTACATCTAGGAAGTATTTACTTACTTTAATTTAGAAATACATTACCTGAAGCTGAATGGGATTTAGGTGTAAATGATCAGCCAAGTTCTTGATCATCGAAATCATTCCTGCGAGACGGGATACGATGTCATTTGGGAACAAAAAAAGACTCAAACTTTCGCCACGAGTTGGAGTACGGTGCTGAAATCAATCAGTAAAAGTGACCCCACTATGAAATCCCATTCATCAATTTTTACATATAGGGTTACGTTCTCGTAGCGTCCTTCCTCTCTCAGACGCCATAATCTAACAACTATTTGCAGTCGTTGTGGAGATTATCGTTTCGTCCAACTGCCTGGGCAGGGAAACCGCTGGCGTTCAGCTCCTTCTCAACATCATCGAAATCGAATTTAAAGAGAAGAAAAACAACCCCATTTTCACACGTTAAATGAAAATCTTAAAATGTATGAATATGGTTTACGAAATAAATTATTACACCTCAAGTACCTTCAATCATTCATTCGAGTACTATTTCATTCTAATCCGTCATTTTTTTAATAACAGAACAGTTCTTTAAAGCTGAAGAAGGACCCACAGTTACATTTTATGATGTAGGTTTTTGTTTTGGATAATCCATTCTGGCCAATGGATTTTAATTTCAAGTTCCCATTCCCAGTTCATTTATTAAGTAACTTCATGTAATTCATTCAATGGAAATTTTTCTGCCTATAGAATTGTTAAATCATCAATAAAACTGACAGAAATAATAATATAATAATAATATAGTAAAATCTCGTTAAGTCGTCACTCAAGGGACCAAACATTTTTGACGACTTAAGCGGAGTGGGCATTTTTGAAAAAAAAACAAACAAAAATCACTGAAATACAATATTTTTATGAATTGCTGTAGGATTCGGAGAGAAAAACAAGATTTTCAGAAATCAATATATGCAAATGAATGAGTGGGAAAAAAAAAAACACTTTTTATACTTACCACATTTTATTTTCTTTTACTGGCATTAAAATAATGCAACAGTGTTGATTACAGGAAATAACTTTCTTTTCTAATATACTTAAGGCTTTAAATTCTTCGTCTGTTGTACCTTGAATGGATATTAAGTACTGTCGAACTTTCTCCAGGGCTTCGATTGTTTCTGTCTTATGGTGGGGTTTGATTCATATTCTCGACATCGCTATCATCCTCACTTGAACTGTTTTGATTTTCTTCCAAAAATTCTGATGTCAAAGCTTTTACAGTCGCTTATGAGCAGATTGTGATGTTGTTATCAATGTTGATAAACGCATTAACGTCATTGACGCTGCACCCTTTTTCATTTGCGATTTGCAGCAGTCTCTAATGGTTCCAGGTCGATGATGTCTTCGCTGAGGATTTCATCTGATTCTGCTTTTGCTATGAACCCTGCATGTCGGAAACAATTCGAAACACTTTGTAATGAAACGGAACTCCAATCTCTTGTGTACATAGTTAATCGCATCTAAAACCGAAACTTCTAGCTTTTCGTTCCTATCCAAGACTTTTATCATGTCCTTTACAAGCATTTTTTTGTACTTTCGTTTAAAGTCAAGAATTATCCCTTGATCTAAAGGCTGAAGAAGTGCAGTTACATTTGGAGGAAGAAAAACAATTTCGATCGCTTTTAAATTTTCGGGTTGATTGTGGGCGGTACAGTTATCGACAATGATGGCAACATTTCTTTTCTGACGCAAAAACTGAGAATCCAGTTTACGAATATGTCGTTCCCAAATCGTTGTAGTCATCCATGCATTTGAATTTGCTTCATATTCAACTGGCAGGGATTAACATTTTTAAAGCAGCGTGGCTTTTTATTTTTGCCTATCACAAGTGGATTAAGTTTCTCATTTCCACTCATGTTAGCTCCAAGCAGAAGTGTCAGGCGTTGTTTGCTTGCTTTTCCAGAAGTGCACTTTTCCCTCTTAAATGATAGAGTTTTATCAGGCAAAAGACGGTTTCGTTTCCCTGACATGTTACAAATGTAATCGAACCACGAAATTGCAAGAAAAAAATAGCCCTTATAGCGAGGCTTACTCGTTATGAAATGAAATCACACTCAGTAGCGGTCAACACGTCTACACTTGACAAAAGTCGCAGCGAGAAGTGTGTAATTTCCCAATTGAATTTCTCACGTGAAAATTCCCCGTAAAGGCTAGGCTTTCTTAGAGTGAAGAGGCGGGGCTGAAAAGATAGCAGGCAAAACTGAGAATAAAGATGTTTTTCGCAATTTTTGAGGGTGACGAGTTATCCGGAGTAGAATTGAATTTGGTGACGAGTAAAAGAGGGTTATTTTACATTATTGTCTATGAGACTTTGTCGGGACCAAAGGAAAACGACGACTTAAACGGAGTGACGACTTATCCGGGTGACGACTTAACGAGGTTTTACTGTAATTGAACTTACCATTGAAATATTGATAGCATAAATTGAAATAGAGATGATCTCTCCAAGATTAATATTCAAATATCATATCTTAAATATTATCCTATTCCGGTGCAAGAAAATTTTAGATGCCCCCCCCAAAAAAAAAAAAAATAAAAGTAGTATTTTTATTAAAGATATATAATTGAATAATTATCTTGAATATCTTGTTTCGCCAACGCCCATTTTTTTATTAACTTTTTTAATTGCAATGACAGTAAGTATTATTGATATTATTATTAAATACTCCAATATTCTTTCATTTTGTTTTTCTCTTGTAGTGTTTTCTGTGGATTGTTGAATCTTCATCCGCTCATGCTTCTTTTTCTGCCTCTGGATTTTTCAACCTCAATTTACAATCGCTTGCAACGGTAATAAAACTTCAATTAATTTCTTTTATTATAAAGATCTTTACGTGCAGTCGAAACAATATCACAAAACGCCGACCATAAAAGCACAAGTATACCAATAAAAGCAAATAAATATAAAAATTAAACTAACACAACGTTTCGTATCCCCATTGAAGCGAAAGTAATTGAAAATAAATCCCGCGTCAATGGGGATTCGAAACGTTGTGTAAGTTTAATTTTATATTTATTTGTTTTTATTCGAATACATGTGCCTTTATGGTCGGCGTTTTATGATAATTTCTTTTATATTTAAAAAATTCCATATTTTGAATGCTAATAGATGTTGTTGATATTAACTGTAATCATCAATTATTGCGAAGTCCAAAAGAAATTTAATTAATTACTTAGGATTAAAAATAGTAAAACTACTTAAAAAGCAATAAAAACAATCTGTATAATACATTTATACAGATACTGAAACATCAGTTTTTATTTCTTATTTAAATTGCAAATACTTAAATATTTTCTTATTTAAATAGTTTCTATTAACTTTATGGCTTGCAACTTGGTGAAAATAATTTTATTTTCATATACAATATACCCATGGACCATTATCTTATGACCAATGACCTTAATAGTGTCTGGCCTGCCAACTCCGATCTGCAAAAAGAACAATGGGATTATAAACACAGCACAGCTACTGTTCGATTTCGTATGCGAGAGCTAGTACTGGTGGACGATTCTACTCCTCAAGGGGGTGATACGCTGAGATGGGCACTTTCCTAAGAAATTCTTTTGGACATGTTCGCTTTTAAGAAAAAAATAACGGAGGAGCATTTTTGCAATAGTATTTATTCTTTCCATAATTCTTTCCCGAAAAGCGCAAGTAGAACCCAGCTACTAGTAAACTAACACTATAAAAAGTAAACATCCCACCTTTGTATCTCCTTGCCCCTATTTGGAAGAAATCGAAGGAGACCTGACGCATGCGCAAAAGCGCTGAAGGCTCTCGTAAACAAAAACGAACAGTATCTTTGTTGTAGTCTATTAAATGAGCCATCCTGTTGTCCCCAAAAGCACGTGACAACCGGCATTCACCTCGATCCTCCACTTGCGGTCGTAACGTTCTGGCCCATGAGCATGTGTGCATGTTTTGCAGTAATTCTGTATTTCACAATACAAAATTTCTATATATATTTTTTCATTTCTTTCTTTTTTCATACAGGTTCTAAGTATCATCGTAACATATCTGATTGTTTTTGTGCAGTTTAGATTAAGCGAAAAGAAAGGCTTTAACGGTGAAAATTCTACGTGCGCAAATAATTTAAACTAATATTAAAAACTTCTAAAAGACACACAAATATAAAAAAAATAAAACCACATTAAATCTGCGAATTAGTTTCAGGCTATTTCTCAACGCATTGGAGAACGTGAAAAGATCATCGCTTTTTAAGGAGATTGGATCAATCAAAATTGAAATGGACCAATCAATGCAGGTAATAGATAAGAAACAGCCGATCAGAAAATAAAATGCAAGTAATAACAAGATCAATGAGCCTCCATCCAGTCCATTAACAAAGAAGTGAATAATTAAGTCTTAAACAAACATATTTCAAAAAGTGTACAACAACACAACAAAAGAAAAAGAAATAAAAATGTATGTGAACCATAATGTTCAGAGCAATCCCCTGAGATTTTGTTAAGCCCCGTGAACACCATGCAATTTTTCAGCAATTTAGTCGTCCGATTTTTACGTCACGAGCAGTTTTGAGCCCGTTTATTGATTATATCAGCTCGTGACGTCAAAATCGTACGACTTAATTGCTGAAAAATTGCATGGTGTTCGCAGGGCTTTAATTATGAGGATTCCTTCAATCTGCTCTTGTATTTTTCAGGTTCTCTTCCTGAAATGACCCGGTTTTTTAATTAACTGAACTTAAATTTAATTTTTTTTTTTAAATATTTGTGTCTCTTTTGAAAGACTTTTAAAACTTAAAAATTATTCTAAATTATTTATCAATTTTTTTTTTTTTTTTTTTAAATTTAAAATTTTTTTTTTTTTTTTCAAAGAAAACTTACTTTGTTCTTAATTAAACCTGATCCATTCAACTGTATTTAACCACGTATCTCTTAAACTGTTATTATTACAGATCAAATTTTTATTTTCTGTCTTTTCAGTTGTTATCAAAACATTTATAATTAATTGAGTGTCATCGTGATCAATAATTTTATTTCTGAGAGTATTTTCAGTGATTTTTATCGCTCTGCTTTTTATTCGATTAACTCCATTTTCTACAACATGGAAACGATTTCTTACGGGATTTTACGAGATTTAACGAGATTAAGTTCAGTAATAATTTTTGTAAACAGTATAAAAAAACAGTATACACGAGTAAGGAATGTGTTTCAGTAGCTATTATTCAACTTAAAAAGACAACTGAGAAAAACGTTTCGGAAGCTTGTGAATGTGTAGGTGTAGTGATCTGAGTAGATATAGCGGGAAATAATGCTTATAGCATAATAAAAAAATACGTATTTATAAATAAGTGGTTCCCAAACTTTCAGCATCGTGCCCAACTTGAATGCACCCTCCAAATGCTATTGCTTATAATTCAACACAATGTACTCACTTTTAATTGTTAGATACTTATAGGTATCACTGCTTACCATACAAGCAGATAAAAGTATTTGAAAAGTATTTACATTTCTTGATGTAAAAATTTACCATTTAGTTACGGCTAACAATTTTCATCCTTCTCAATATTCGATTCTCTCAAGATTCCAGTTTGGGAAATGTTAATACAAAAAAACTTAAAAACACTATCTATCTACAATTTCAATATTAAATATAATACTTATTTTTAATACCTGTTCAAATACGTATGTTAATTCATTCAATGTTTATTATTATTAAAACATTTATTTTAAATAGCCGATTTTTTGCTTAAAATAGCCGATACTATCACCTCCCAAAATATTGATCTTTCCTCCTGGGACACCCTGTGTATTTACATTTCTGTTTATTTGTTATAAAAATGCGAGACCCTAGTGCTCCTCTTACATTGTGATTATAATTTTGTGGTTTTAATTATTTCTTGTTTTTGTTCCCATATGTTATTTTTTGCATTTTCTTACTGAATTCAGTTTTTTATTTGTTTGTTTTATTACAGTCATTCCAGTTTATGTTCTATATTTTGCCATCCATCTATTTAAATATTTGTAATTTACACTTAATTATCTGGTTAAATAAACAAGATTATTATTTCATTTTTATTACATATTTAGCACAATACATTTTATTTAACCGTTTTACTGGTGATCAATACTTATACAGAAAGTAAGAGTACTAATTTTAGTAGTCGTATTACAAGTAAAGTTCTGTGTGGCTGGTCACATATAGGCATAAGCTTCCAACTGCTTGGTCACCATCGTCTAAGGCCCTTATTACACTAGGCCGCCAGGCGGCGCAGCCAGCTTTACCA
>JAFIDM010000006.1:52078220-52107084 GCA_023159025.1 Thereuonema tuberculata
AGCTCAGAGGCGAAATCTTTTGTTTACCTTTGGTGCCTTCTTGGTTTGTTGTTTATACAGTCAAACTTGGATAATTCGAAGCTGAAGGGACCAGAGAAAAAGTTCGAAATATCCTAAAATTCGAATTACATACATTCTCTCAAACAGAAGAGATAAATAAAAAAGATTATTTATCAAAGATTTAACACACAAACTTTATCTAAGAATACTGCTACATTTTTTTTTCTCATTAAATCAAATATTTTTTACTAGGCTAATTATTCATCACACAAAAAAAAAAGGCAAATATTTTTAATTGCTTCATTGAATGCAATCTTTGAATCTTAGCATATGATTCCAACCTATCAATTGATACAAAAATTGAATCGTCTACATTAGACTGACCTTCGAAGAAGCGTCGAAGTTCTTGTATTTGCACCATAGCTTCTGACGCACTAGGTAGGGGCTTCTCTAGAGGGTGGACTGAAAAATCTTCGGAAATCCTCACGTAGTGACATTCCAACCCTCGCTTTTGTTTTCCTTAGAAAGACTGTTAAAATAAATAATGCACCTTAGCCGAGAAAAGTCTCAGAAACAATTTTTACCGTAATATTTTAAGGACAATCGTAAAAAAAATTCGAATTATCCATGATTTTTTTATTATTATTTTAATACAGGAATTCTAGGGACGGAGCAAAAACTTCGAATTATCCAAGTTTGACGGCATTAAAATACTCTTTACTATCATTGATGTTTAAGGGATATTCATATGTGATTCTGTTCGAATCCTGTATTACAATGCCAGCAAATAAATGAAGAGCTTTTTCTAGTAGTAACTAGCAGTTACAATTTTTTGTAAACAAAAGGAAGGAAAGTCATGATACCAGATAAGATAAATTGCTCGAGCCAGTTGTTCTGCATATTTTTATTCTCAATAATACATAATCCCTGTAACACAAGACCAGACGACCACTTGGTTCATCTGCAAATACAACTGCCGTAGTTTCGGCAAAAATATCAAATTACTAGAAAAGTAACATAGTAGAATTTCTGGGGCTTTAAAATATTGCCCCCAAATACATTATTGTGCATTGAAAGAGATTAACATTATATCTACCTACTCCTTTTGTTTGCAATTACAGTCACATCACAATCAAAAGACAAACCAGATACACTGATCACAAAATTACAACTGAGAAACTGACTGTTGATTGGATATAAAAGGAAGACTGTTTAATAAAACAAATTACAATATAAAAAAATTAACAATAAAAATTATCATTAATAACAATCTTTATTCAATGTTCTTCATTGCCTCAAAAAAAAATTCTATAAAAGCAATTTATTAAAAAGCAAAAACAAAAGTAAACATGTTTTCGTTTCAAAATGTTAATGAAATAACTTAAGAAAACTGACATGATTTCATAAAACGGTGTCGTAATTCATAATGTTCTAGACCTAAACGAATAAATAAGTACAAAAAAGAATGAACGAATTAGATTCGGCCACTTAATTCCTACAAAGCTTCTTCAAAGTAATCCCTATATATCACAAACAATAATCAAAACATAATAATAATAATGAACAACAAATTGGGCGCTTATTTACCAGGAAGAGATTCTGACTACTCAATTATGTAGAATTCCGTCTGCAAAAATTTCATTTTTTTTTACAGCCCCCCCCCCCCCCCCCTTTAGAGGTGAAACAAATAAATGGAACAACTTGAAATAACTTCCATTTCTAATACAAAAGAATTTGTTTCTAACAAAATCAATCGTTTCTTCAATGACCTGAAGAGTGAAACTGGAACGATATAAATATTAGTTTAAACATATATACAAGTTAAATGTTTTAAAATTTTTGGAAGTTTTTTATTATTATTTTTTATTTGCTGTTGATTTATAGTGGATAAAAAAGTAATCCATCAACCCTTCTAGGATATTGTCACTGTAGACTATTTTAAGATGATTATGATTAACCTTGCACAACTAAATCCAACTATGGATTGAATGGCCTGCCATTTTCAGTACAAGGCGGCAAAATACAAATAATAATAGTAATAATAATAATATAAAAGCATTTTATGCAAGATTATATTAGTAACAATTCTCTTATGGAAGAAAAGTTAAATATCTTGAGCACAACACTTGCTTCTGTATTCCATCGGCCAGATATTCCAATGCAAGCCTTGATTAATGTGGTCGGTTTGTATAACTATCAGAGTTGTGGCGATGTCGCTTTGCGATACCATTTTTACTTGGTCGAAGGAGATCTTGAATGTGCTGCACAATCAGATCAATGGCCACTGCAACGAAAAGAAGGAGGTCATGTGTTACCGGCTGACAAGCGTATCAGACCACGAGTTGCATCGCTGCCGTCTCCAGATCCCATTTCGTGTTACTCTCAAGAGGTCTTGAATGTGCTGTACAATCAGGTCTATTGCCACTGAAACAAAGCAGATGGGAGGGGAAAGTTGGTCATTGCAGGGCAACGGTAGGATAAAATACAAAACACACCCTCAATCATACGAGTGATATCGGGGGAAACAACAACAACATTTTTTAAAAAGTAAACAAAAAATGAAAATGATTTTGAAAATGAAGACAAGACTTTTTAAATTAAACTTTAGGGTTTGTATTAGTCAAGCAAAAAAAATGCCAAGACTATTTAAAGGGATGGAACAACAATTGTGACAAACACTTAGTTCATATGGGATTGCTTAGGAAATGGATAAACCCATGTGGGAAGGTTTAATTTAATAGACCAATTGCAAATGCTTTATCAATCCATCTGTACCTTAGTATCATCATCAATAAAGCCGTAAAATCTCTATCATTAAAGCTACAACGATAATGGATCAAATTGTGGTATTGTAGTATTTTGGAAGGCAAAAATTAATCTTCTCGAAAACATCCATAAATACAGTAGAAAAGGGATTTAAACAATAAATCTCCTGCATCCTTATTTAGAGTGAAACCATCAGAATTAAAAAAGGTTATTGAAAGCTTATGCAATTTTCTCGAGGAGGATTGCAGAATTCATTATTAAACTTCTACATCGCATTTTCAAAATGAACATCCAATATACAGTATCTATAACTTAAAAGGCTGTACAAATGTGTGTCCATTCTTTATATTTTAGCAAGCTTTTTACTTTAATATGATTAACTAATACTGAATAAAGCGATTGCATTTCCATATCATGCTACTATATCCTTTTAGAATAGTTACATGTGAATGAAGAAGCTCGACTGTATACTAGAGCTAATCTTTGGAGTTGTACTCAATCATCAGTTGAAATTCAGATGTTCCTCTTCCAAAAGAGCAGAAGTCACACAAAACCATTCAGTCAAATGGTTAGAATCACTCAAGATGTATATCTCCAACAGTCCTTATCTTCTGTTTTTGAGATCCTTGAGACTATTTTTCCCATCTTAGGCGCAAAGAAAATGTTCTGATGTAATATTCTTATTGATCAGAATACCGATACTACATTTAGTGGCTATTTACTATCTGTTTTGTCTACAGCAAAACTTTTCTGTATATTTCATCGCCTGTGTTCAGATATGCTCGGTTGATGAGTTGATCAACTGGTCGTTTGGATAGTACAGTTGATGAACTGCCCTATTGTTCGGATATACCGATAAACAACTACATTAACCGTCAAAGAGAGCAGGTTGATTGTGTTTATATTGTAGTTGTTGTGATACTCAAGAGAGGGTGCTTTTCTCGAATCGTTGTTTACATTGTGGGGGATTCTCGTTGTAATTGCCTATTCTTGTCCAATAAATATTTTTTACATAGTCTACTCCTTATATCAATCATTCATTGTTCTCCTTGTCTTTTAACCAAAATACACAATCCAACGATAGCGTCAGCCATTTTGAGAGTCAACTGGTGCATTCGGATACTCCGGTAGCAGTTGTTTCAACTATCATGTTCGCAGCTCAACCATCAACTATAATTGATGTATCCAAACACAGCCATCATCTGCATTGAATCCCTACCACTTGATTCTTACCTCTCATTCTTTATTCTACTATCTTTTACAAGCTAACTTTATAAACAATTGTCATTAAACAAGCTTAACTATACGAAAAGGTAATAACTGAAAAAGTCAGCAAAATTTAAGAAATTATTCTAACTTTGTGATTAACTAGAACAATATATTCAAGAGTGTAACAGTTATTGCCATTATGAACAATACATTTTAAATCAGCATTTTAAATTTTCGAAACAACTTTTATTGCAGACAATATTAAAAAGATAAACATTATCTTTTCAGTTACATTTGGTTTATTTCTCAAAAGTTATCATCATAAATAAATTTCCAGTTCTTACCTGAAACTCATGACTAATGTGTGCGCTCACTGGCAACACATTTTCTGACGAGTTTTTCTGTATCAACTTCATGCAACATGATGGTTGTATATGTATTCGAAGACATCACGGCAAATGCCAACTTGCAGTGCTCATTTTGGAGCATCATATCAACCCAACGCCAAGTGTCACGGTTTGGGATGCCGTTGGGTTCAATTCACAAATTCAGGGAACCCTGAACAGCCAGAGATAGTTCAGAGATGTATTAAGAGGCCAGAGGTGCTACCCTTCCTTCTAAGTTGTCCTGGCTATATGGACAGTACTTGCCAGTATATGGTCCGGAATGTCTAAGACCTATTATTACATGCATGGCAGGTAGCGCTTCTTCCCTGATCTGCACATTTGCTCAGTATGTCCTTGATCGAACATATCTGGGAATGGTAGATCAGCTATTTGGCCTGTCAGGCTATTCCCCAGGACAATATTAAAATCCTCTTCAATTCAATGTCAAGGCATATAGAATCTGTTATTGCTGCAAGAGGTGTCTTCATATATTAACGAATTTTAAAGCGACAAAATCTTGTAGAGCTCTGCAAATGTAATCAGTTATTTACTGTAACACCAGTAATCTGAGGCTTAAATTTCATTTGAATGGTGAAACTTTTTTTTGGTGCATGATTCTTTCTTTAAATTTTGACAAACAGTAGTGTATTTACAGAATGAAGAAAAATGAGACGTAATCAATGAGATCACTGGAAAACTGTTTTGTGCTTGTTAACATTCATTACTCATTTTTTTAACCAATTAATGATGCAACAGCATGATATGTGAGGCAAAAGCTTTTGAAGTAATGCCCTGTGTCAGACAAGAAAATAAATCTATCTTAATTATAGCTGTACACTCAGATGATGCAACAGCATCTCAGTTTAACTGTTTTTATCCTTAGGAAACTTCTAACTATCATGGAGTCTGGATGACTCCTTGGACAACAATTGCAGAATAATTTTAATTCAGTTATTCACGGAGATAGAGAGAAAATGAATGCACGGTACTGTTTATCAAATATGTATTACTGCAAAACTTTCCCTATCTGCAATGTTATTACAGATAAATCCAAATTCTTATGACCATTCTTGCTTACAAAGAGAATTCACAAGCAATTTCAAGTTTGCACATCTGATGGAGTCATAGTCTAAAGTATAATCCAGGCAGTGATAAGGCTCGCTTGCCAGCATAACTAACGATTCTGAATATCAAATTTGGAACATTTTTACAGCTATTATTAACTTTCAAAGTATTAGGACATATGTGTGACTTAGTAATGTGTATTGGATATAAGATTTCTGACTTCTTGATACTGAATTGTATTCAACTTTCGACGCATTCATCAGAACATAGCATCATTATAAGTTCAGGACTATCTGTATTTTTGGGAGCAAGAATAGTTGATGCGCAATATACAAGCTTATTTGCTAAGCCTCTCTGCTATCAAACGACAACCCGGCCTTCTCGCGATGCTCCCTGTTACCACTAAATGGGCTCTGTCGACCTTTGGGACTGGCACCCCCTGGGGTATATCCAGCCTCAACAGCTTCCATGGATCGCCGCATCCATTCCAGGGCTAAACAACATCGGTTGCCTGACAACTCTTGCCCAGGACCGAAGACATCGAATTTCCATGGAAGTCGCCTATACCCATGTTGGGTGATGAGGCGTCAAGTCAAATCATCTGTATTTTGAAATTATCTCAGCCACCAGACTTGGCAAAATAGGTTCTTTTGTTAGAAGAGGAAGTGTAATGCTCATGCAATTCCTTTCTTTTTATTTCTCTCAAGTATTTCTGGGGCTATGCCATGAAATTATAATACAATGACAGGAATAAAATTCAGAAAATCATGAAGATGCAAAATCAAATAAGCTACTGATCGTACACATGGAAGGATACTGTAATCTATCATGCATACGTTTAGTAGCTTGTTGTTAATTCTAATTCAGAAGTTCATGTTCTATTTCACAGAACAGCTCAATAAAATAAATGCTACTAATTATTCACTGAAAATTCTTATGAGCTGAGCAGGAGTGCCGTAGTCTTTCATGCCTTTCATTTCATAAACAAAATGAAGAATAACCCATCCAATTCCTTCAAATGAATTCTGCAAAATAAATGCATATATGCATCAGTCAACAGTCAATTTTCAATTCCTAAAATCCTAATTCAATAGGGAAAAATTCCATTTTCTCCACACTTCTTTTAATTAACTGTCCTTGGGTCTTCCTCTTAGTGTATTACTTCCAGATCAGGCATCTGCTTGAGAATCCTATCTCTCACAGGACCTTAAATCTCGATTTCTCTGCCTTTTCTTACAACTGTACTTCTCACTCTTGAGTTTCTCATCTTATCCCTCCTATTAAGCCTCTGTTCTGCCAACACCTTATCGTAGTTATCTTCCATCGATTAGATGCTCATTCACTGACTTAGTTTCGTTTATTCTCAATCTTAACATTGCAACTGAAACTGGCTATTAAGTCTGGAATGTTTTAGCTCTTCAACTGAAAGAAATTTGATTTTTTAAAACTGGACGTACGTTTATTAAAATTTCAAAATTATAACAGTGTAGCATCAATACAAATTATTACCTTAAATAAACTGCAAAATTATATTAAGAATAATAAAATTTTCACAAAAACATTAACTGTCAAGGGAAAACATCTCAATAACTTACCTAAAATTTGACCAAAGAATAGCCTTCGCTTGTTTGGAAGTTTACCTTTTATTAATTCACCTCTACAGAGCAAATATTATTTATGCTTCAATCCGAGATATCCATAAAGGATAGAGGAAAAGGAAACATTGCTAATTTAGTTGCTTTGTTCTTCTGTTTCATACAATGGAACATATAACAATTTTTCTCCAACACCAAATGATTTAACAATATAACGAAAGATTGTGTTCAATTTCACAATAAATATTTTTAACTCCTGCCAGCACTAAGTGCCACTAACCATATCACGAATGATATGGAGACAGTGTTAATGGACCAGATTATTTCCTGACCCTTTCAAGTCTGTTTCGAAAAATGTTGGCTATGTCTCTGGAGTTGGACAATAATGAGGGATTAAAAAAAGACTATTCCTTAATACTAAAGAAAGAGAATTTGAAAACAAAGAAGAGACGGACAGAATTTATTGAATCTAAGATTCCATCTTAGATACTGAAACATTTTGAAACTGAGGTAAATAGAAGACCCTGATTTTGGTAAAGTATCTCCTCTGAGGTTTTTGAAGAGTTGCAAAGGGTTTTTTTTTAAAAAAAAACCTAACGAAAAGTTAACTTCGAAATGAGTGGAAACTGATAATGGCCATACATAGACATAGAATAGTAAAAAAAAATTTGAATACAGCAAATGAAACTTATTTTGTTTAAACATAACTCCAGAAATGATAATTGTAATAAATAAAAAACATAACATCTTCATCTTTTCATAAACATTGCTATATTTCGCAGATATATTTTATCTGCTTCTTCGGGCATAGAATATTCTTCATTAACATGTTAATGAAGAATATTCTATGCCCGAAGAAGCAGATAAAATATATCTGCGAAATATAGCAATGTTTATGAAAAGATGAAAATGAAACTTATATTTCAATGAAATTTCATTACATAAGAGTCAACAGTAAATAAGAACTAACAAAGGCTACTATTATGCAGATGCAGAATAGTAACTGTACTATTCTCAGATCGCATCTGACTGCCATACTTAAGGGAAAATGATGAATTAATATGAATACGACCATTAAATGGAACATCGAGATAAGTGACAGATATAAAGAATGTGGAGAAACTCAGAAGAATTAATTCTAAATTCCAAAATGCAGAAACAAATAAGGAAAGGAGAAAGAATATCGCAATTATCACATGAAAGCTTTCTCAATTTCACAGAAGAAGATTAAACTTCAAAACTGTCAGACTGGAAACGTTAAACATTTATAGCTTAACATCATCAGTCAATTCCTTTCATCGTTCTTCTTCAATGCTCTAAAAAGTTCTTTGGGCGAAATAAATGTGGAAGCTACGTAAAATAATAACCTAGCTTCAAAAACGTACATCGTTAAACGCCATCTTCAAAATAAGATATACCAAATAAACTTCAACATCTTCAAACAGTAGATTCCAATATTTCGTTTTATTTCTAAAACTTTCTCAAGAAGAATATAGAACAATTCAAAATAAAATAAAAAGTATAAAATAAGCAGAAAGATAAATCTTTTCTCTAACTAAAAGAATGAAATAAACAATAATAAAAGTATATCACAAAAAACAATCAAAAGATAATAATAACATAATCGGTGGCTAACAAATAATTATGTGAGATTTAAAATTTCTTTCAATCTCATTTTGTTCATCAAAGATTTTCTGTACATAGATAATGACATCTTGTTCACTTTTAAAGCTCTGTTCTTGTTGAAACAATTGCAACAATTAGACAAGATTCTAACATAAATCTTTTTGTTCATCTTGGATATTATAAAGAATCTTTATAAGTGGATCTGGATTGTGTCCGTTTAGCAAACAATAACCTAGCTGCACAGGACTGAAATGTGCTGAACACTGCCAGAATGGAAATACAAATCCAAATCCTAATGCTCATGGGAAGGGGGGCATCTTTCTAAGTGTTTTGAACCATGAAGAGTGGCTAGTCATCTGAAAATGTTAATCCCTCATGGTACAGCAGTAATTATTGTGGCAGCTGTAAAGCAGACTCAACGTCTATGCCAACTGTGTGATGAAATAAAACCTAATAGAGCAGTAGCTAATACGACAGACATTATTACTAAAGAAATAAATCGCTAACTTTTCATATTATTATACGAACATATTAATATATTTCTTCTTCTTTTTTAATAAAATACAATATTTCGATTAGACTCTTGCTAATCTTTCTTAAGTTTGATTCCTATTACAAATTTATTACAATAATATATGTCATCTTATTAACAAACAATGATAATATTATCATAAACCTTTCTTTTTCATTTTTAACTTTATATGAAATTTCTAATATTGGATCTACGCTATGTTGTTGATCAACATTAGATATTTTGTATAAAGTTAAAAGTGCAAAAGAAACGTTTATTATTGAAACATTGATCATTAGTAGTTTTAATTGTATAAATAAAGACAAAGGAATGAAATTAAATGATTACTCCTTTGGTTTATTAAAGAAAAGCCTTAAAAATTTATCTAAGTTTGTATGATTTTCCTGTCTTGTAGAAAGAATGTTATTGCATGAGATGTTGAATAATATACAATATTTTATTATTATTATTGTTTGCTAATAAGACATACATTATTATAATGAATCTGTAACAGGAATCAAATATGAGAAAGATTAACAAGAGGTTAATCGAAATATTGATGCGTGGTTCAAGGTCAAGGGATTAAGTGGATTGTCTAGAATCCACAGTTCTTGGAATTGAGACCTCCCCTGATTGCACAGGTCTTCCAGTGCAGGCGGACCTGGATGAGATGAGTATTGCCCTGAGAATCTGTCACTATTATACTTAAACCCTTATTTTGTACATATAGTTAGATGTGTTAACAGTGTCCATTCCTGTACAACAACAATTTTGTTTATTAAAGAAGAACAAGAAATACACTATCCCTACAGCTCCAAATAGTCCTTTTTTCTTAATTGTTGACTAATGATATGAGAAATTATTTCAAATCCAGAGAAAATCAAAAATTTAAACTTCCGAGTGACCAACAAATCAAAATAAGGCATTTATTATTCTTTACTTAAGTTTGAAAACTGGTTCGATCCCTCTGTCCTCACTAGCCGTAGAGGTGTGTTCAAATTAATGCCTGCACAAATTACATGCCAAATACAAAAGCATTTTCTGGTGTTTAAAACACAAATGCTGTCACTTTTCTGCCTCTATTTCTGCTGTTGAACAAAATGTGATTTGTAAAGACTCCAGTTACTTCCTTGTTTTTATTTTACTGGTAACCTGATTCAAGTATCTAAGTAATCTGTTTACTAATAAACATTCTCTAAAGAATGTATGATTTTAGTAACAATGTTCTGCAATTCAATGATTTTTTTCAATTTATTTTCATAGGCGGGCATATACTAATTTGAATTTCTTTGCAAGTACTGGTGGTGTGAATTCCTGGCTAAAATGTCTTGCATTTAAATGCAAATTTATTTATAAGAACAGGGAATTGTATACTTTATATTTAAAGGGACATACTTTCAAGTAGAATCTGGGACCGCATTTAAGGATACGAACAATCTGTATCAAAAGAGCATTATAATTATAGCCATCAAGTATTTCTTTTGATTTTACAGCTATAAATGATTTGCTATATGGGTCATTTATTTTGAAAGTGACCTAAGTCCATTTTTCAATTTTTTTTTTTGTTAACTGTAGTATCGTGTGCAAATTCCACGTTACCAGTCATAGACCACATTTTGCGATTGAATATAATATACTCAATCGCAAAATGTGGTCTATGACTGCTAACGTGGAATTTGCACATCATACTACAGTTAATAAAAAAAATTGAAAAATGGACTTAGGTCACTTTCAAAATAAACGGCTCTTATCATCTTTGTAATCTGTCGCAGAAGATTTATATAATTGTAAATATTTTATATGTTTGATTCCAAACATTTCAATACTAAATTATCAAAAAATAAATAAGTGGAAGAATAATGCTAAAAATCAAAATATTTTAGATTCGTTCCCATTGAAACAAAAATAGACTATTATTTTTAAATTGAAGAGAATCAATTTTTTTGTATTTCAGTCATAAACAGAAATTTTAGCATTAATAAGTAACAGTAAAAGGTTACTAATGAGTTTTAATCTAGTATAGACTGAGGACTACGAAGAGTAACTGTTTTACTTGTATTTTATCCTACAAAACAAATGCTTTCACGTATTTTAGTTATAGCACAATCCTCTTTTAAGAAACAGAAAAAGAAGGAAGAAAAAAAAATACAGCAGCCCTAGTAAACTGATCTACAAGAATAAGCAATATGTACAGAGACAACAAAACAAACATTAAATAACATTAATTCAGCAGCCAAAATGGAGATTGCAGAATTTACTTAAAACTATAAGAATAGGGGTGGGGTTTTTTTTGTTTTGTTTTTTGTTAAGCACTGCAGGATGGCCCTGGCTATAAACTGAAACTAAAAACCTTCAATGAAATTACAAAAAAAAAAAGCTTTTTAGGAATAGTATAATTTAGAATTGCAAATGAATGGAAGAGAATATGCTAATTTCCAAAAAATAGAGAGATCTGAATTCACACCAGTTCAGTCAAAAAGCTCGTAGACCGAGTCATTTGGTTGGTCGATTGTTAGTCAGTATTCTTGGGCTTTTGTATCGTATTGGTGTACATAACGTTTTACAGATCCAACCTCAAAATCACGTCCCTCCTCACAAACCTTTTCTTTGGTTCTTGGAGATGACTTGCGATTTTTTTGGCATGCGCATCCTACACTTAGACTTCTTCTACCATCCCTGAAGCGTTCATGTCACTTAAACACAGCACTAAGCCCAATACTTCTGTTGTAGCATTTCCAACATTTCATGTTCACTTTTGCCTAATTCCTGCAAAACTTTATGTTGAGTTGTTCAAACTGGGATATTTTCTTTCTGCCACTAGCTCTCTGCACTGACTCACATAAGCTGCCTTCGCTGCCAAACGACTGCTAGGCTAATGACGTCTTGCCGCTGTACAATGTCGACACACGGAAGCCAGTTCACGAACTTGTTGACTGAACTGGCGTTATTATTTTACTCTCAAAACTCTGAACTGAATTGATGCACTTTGTTCACTTACAGATGACAAAAATCCTTTTCATCAAACTCGATTGAAGGAAAGATGAGGTTTTAACTAATTCTGCCTGATACAGATGTAAATAATTTTAATCACCACAATATATTCTGCAGGATGTCCATTTGGGATCTAAAAGCGGGATATGTAAAGGTTTTGTGGAACGCTTTTATCCAATCGATGTAAAGTATTGAGAGGGGAATTAAGTGCATCACGAGATTCTTTATCTCGAAGTGTCTTTACTGAATTCCAAGCAACATACTTGACAGGTGAACAGGTTTGAGGACTTAAATGAGTTGAATTACAAGCTAATGAATAGGACGATCTGGGTGAACAGGGTGGACCAATGCAGGATGTTGAAGTTCCTATTGTTCGAGGTGAAACAGGTAGTCCAAAATTTTTATTGCAAACAAATTGCTAAGGCATGTGCTCTTCCATTATATTGCAAAATGTCTATTTACTGCTGCAGGAGGAAAAAGCCGACAAGTAATTGTCGTTTTGAAGCTTCGAAAGATAAGGAACTTGTTTTTCTTCCAAGAGGGAGCAGATAAAAGAGAGTTGGAATATACTTGAATATTATATTGTTATATCGCTGTTTCAGCATTTAAGAAAGTTTTTCACTGAAAAACTCCAAGTGCTGTTCGAAGTGAAGAAAAAATTTCTTTTATTAATTATCCATAATCTTAATTGCAAGCTAAGTTTCCTGTAATCCTAATTAGTCAAGAAGTGCAAAAACTACCTTTCCAACCATGAATGAGTGGGTTAGTCTGAGACCGGCATCAATATCAAATTTGATATGTCACAGAGGATGACCTCCTAGCAATGCTGAAAATACAAACAACATCTATTTTTGGAGATAACCTCATTTGGCTGTCGTGTAGAGAATAAAAGGGCGTATGTCCGATATTAGAGAAATGAAAGCACCAATACACATTACAGATGAAAGTCAAGTAGAAGATCAAGAAAAATATCCAGAAAAATGGAAAGAGAGAGCAAATGTTACTCACAGAAATACAGATTTCCTGAAAGTGAAAGGCTAAAAGATTTGTGTAATCTATAATTTTAGGCAACTATGAAGTGAAGTATAGAACAAACACCACTAACCAAAATTTCTTACTGTCAAAATTCTACTGCTTCTTGAAGAAAGTACTGAGGAAGAATCAGGACATCTCTCAAAGCTGATTAGAATAGGATAGTGACTAAAATAGCTTAAGGAGGATGCCTGCAGGAGTATAGAGTATATCAATAAACAACAAATTCTTCCAAATTAACATAAATAATCTCTTTATTCACTCAAAATAAACACCAACACTCTTAAGAGAAATTAATTATTAAGAAAAAAAAAGACTTGTTCATTTTTATTAGTATGAGTCATGTTTTGTTTGTTAGGTTTAGAATTCTTGTTTGTATCAATAATTTTATTTTATTTTTTATTTTGGGAAGGAGGGAGATATTCTCTATTCTCACTATGTAAAGGAGAAGGCTTGAGAAAATGGGCTGATGAGGCCCATGAAATATTGCCTTTGGTGTTTATTTTGAGTTAATAAAGATATTATTTATGATAGTATAGAGTATAGCTTCGACATCAAGAAACAGAATAGTCCACCTTGACCTTGCCTTGGTTACAACCTCATACAACTTTTCCCTAAATGATTCAAGATATAACACCATAAAATTTGATGATAACATACAGTATTACTGTAGGGTTCTGATCTTAGTAAAGTATCAATTAATTTCAATGAACTAACAGTAAATCTTTCAAGACACAGAACTATTATCATAAATTACTGATACCTAGATTATCAAAGATTTCAAAATCTCTAAACTAAACTGGTAACAAAGGACCTTGCATAGAACTTCGGGGAAGTGAAAATCTGTAAGTTACTAAATTGTTTTACTGAAAAATAAATTTGTTTACAGCTAATTGCATTTTTTTCTCTTCACCCTCTAAGGTTTTCCTCGGAGGAATGTGCTACACATGGTTAGTCATTGGGAAAGCAGTTATTACGGGAAAATCAAGGAGCGACCACACGTTAGTAGCCACAAAAAACAAACATCGAAACGTTCTTTGCTTACCTAAGATGAGAGAAAGTTGAATTTAATTTTTTACATAAAATATTTAAAAAGTTTCTACCTTTTATTGCTAAAACAATTTTCTACATTTACTTACAAGGAGAATATCTAGATGTTCATGGAAACAAACAAAAAATATTAGCAAACCAATGTGTTTGAAAAGTATTTAAATCAGACAAATCAAACAAAGCTTTTGCAATGACGGGATTTTCTCCCCTTGCTGAAACTGAACTCTCAGAATTTGTTCGATAATATATTTTAAGGAAGATTAATGTAAATTGGTGATAATAGTGTCCTTGTTACAGTCATTTTCAAACAAAAAACATTATTTTGCAGGACTGCAGCTTTCAACATTAACGGCCTGAAGTGAGTTAATGAAACAATAGCTGATGTTTGAAAAATAAAGTGTCCTTAAAAGCGATATCTTATAAGTAACAAATTTAACATTTGTTAAAAAAAGTGTATATTTAAAATAAAGAGTAAAACAAGCTATTTAAGAGCTTCCACTGTTCGGTATTGGTATTGCAGAGTAGAAACATCAGACAACGAAAACCTCTCTAGAAGACAACATGTATTTGATTATATTACCACAATTAATCTTTATATGGATGTGTACCCTAGATTGCCATGGACTCAGTTGTAGATACGACACAGAAATTAGGTTTAGTTAACTTTTTGAATGTTTTCAAAATCCATACCAAGCAGGAAGTGAACCATCCTTGTGAGTTAACTGGCAAATTTCACAGCTTAAGGCTGTCTTCAGTTATTGAACACTTCACGCAGCTGGAAAGCCACACTGAATCAGAAAAAGAACCATCTCTAGCATCCTACCAAGCTTAGCAAAAAAATTTCACTGCTTCAGGTGCTAGGATGGAACAAATGGAGGGCACAGAACCAAACAAACTGATATTCGTAGCCCAGTGGATGGTGTAAAAAGGACGACCAGATGTCAAGAGGTAAAAACTTTATAAACTGAAATAAACGGTCCTTCCTCTTTTTCTGAAATATGGATTTTATTTTGGTTTTTATTTGTATCATTGAAGTTAAATACTTAACTAAGGGTGGATCTTCATATTTATTCAGTTGCACTATTGTGTGGATAATTTCCAAATCCAGTTGTTCACTCTCCTAAGTCTCCTCAGCAATCTTTGCTAATGGTACACTTATTAACTTATTAACAATAACAACAGTAAAGTGAACAGTATACAAAGTATACATGCATAGAATTAAGCCATAAAAGCTGGATTTTGTCACACATTTGTCTGAAGTAAAGATGTTTATTTTGTTTTTCTTTTTATTTTGGAAAGTGAGCATTAGCAAACTACAAATTGCAGCTTTACGCATCCTTGCCTTCGTCCAAATTCAGTCATGCATGATCATTTATCTCAGGTGCAGCACAAGCTCTGCTTTTAGATATTACCAATGTTGAAAACACATTTTGTATTAAGTGCCAACATCACAGAATCCATGAAACAGACAGTAAACATCTACATATTCTCCTACACAGTAAAAGCTACTTTTCTATCAGTAAATTGGACGAGAAACAAAACAAGAAAACTTTTTTTTTCCGTTAATAATGAATGTGCAGAAAAATGAAGAAAAGCAATTGCATAGCAATTATTTTGAAATCCAACTACAGTACAGAACTACAGTACTACATTCCCATCTTAATGATTTTCATATTTTATTAATTACTTATTTTTAAACCAGGCTGATGTAATCATCTTGTAAGAACAGTGCGGAAGAAGAAAAAAGGCAACTAATAAAGTGAAGGAAGTCTATGCTGTGATTAGGAGACGATTACAAAGAAATCACTTGTGAAATGTTTGATTTAAATTTAAGGCAACTATTTTTTGATCAAAACATTAAAACCGAACTGAGTGGCCTTTAACTATATGTGGAACATGTGCTGGAATGGTTTCCCATTATTGCTACAATTTGAGGAAATTGTGCCTTTTAAAGTGGACAAACTGAGACAAAGAAAGACCCACCATATTGGAAGTCTCGTGTGATTTAGAAGACTTGCCATTCATTTCAAATCAAAGAAAATTAATTACCTGTGTTATCTGCACCACGTGGAATGATTACATCTGCATACTTCTTCGTCTGGAAAAAAAAAGAAATATATATTTAATAAAATAAACATTTTATTCACCAAACTTCAAAATTATAAATATACAAAAAAGAATGTTGGTACTGTCCTGTCACCATTACCCATTTTTTCTTCTCTTTGAGTACTACAGCCTCTAGAACTATTGCAGTAAATCTGAGTTAATGGGCACTGCAATAAAGCAGTATTCCTAATTAGACTTCTGCAAACGCTGTGAGGAATCCATGAATACCAATTCTTTATAAATAAACTACAATTAGCAAAACTCTATGGCCCACTAGATTGCAAGAGATTTCAGCACCAACAGAATTAAGTTGAGGATAAAGTTTTTATTAATACTTGAATGAATCCAGATAGGAAATTCAGTATTCATTTAACAGACGACTGGATGAATTCTAGGCCCATCTGTACAAGAAACCACCAGGGGGAAAAATCCTTGGTCTCCACTAGAAATAGAACCAAATTTCTTCAACTCACAATCAGTGCTTTAACACTTGAGCTATTGCCCTGCCCTCCCCCTCTTGTACATTAATTAGCCGTAATGAATTCATATTTTTTTTCTCTCTCTTGCCTAAAAATATTTTCATTTTAGGGTTGCTTCATGGAAAAAAAAAAAATTTGGAATCATTGTAATTTACTACTAACTAATTATTTCTGGTTTAATATTATTTGCTTAAATCTACTATTACTAGATTTCTGACACTTTGTGGGAATCTTCCCAGTCACATTTTTTTTTTATAGGAAGTTAGTCTAATTAGTTAAAAATGAAATTTCTTGACTATCATTTTTAAGATGCTTTGAACATAAAATGATTGACATATTCATTTAAATCATTTACAGGATTCTTTCTAAATTAACAAAAATAACAAAAACCGAACTTACAGGTAGACAAAATTCTTCAAAGGCAGGTTTGACAAAAGTGGTATACTGAATAAGAATCTGTTCCAGATCTCGACCTCGTTCCTTGATATCTCTCAGCACTAGATCAAAAGAAATGCTAGTTTACATGGAAGGATTTAGGCTAATCACATTATATTGTTTCATATATTTTATTGTGTTAATTCTGTTAACCTGCCAATGTTTACTTATAGAGAAATAATGAAATACAGTTTATTTTGGTAAATATTAAAGCAAACAGAACTTTTAAGTTGCAATTTCTGGACGGAATATGTTTTACTATTTAATGATGTTCACTTAACTACAATGTCTACAGTAAATATTGCTAATTAATATTGCAATCATTAACTTTGTGATATTAATTTGAAATGCAAGTCATATATTGCCAAAACATTCTAAACTTACTGATATGAAGAATTTTAATTGTGCACGTCTCAATTGTTTTACTCAAAACTTATAAATTAAGAATCTAAATAAGGTATTATTAAAAATATTAATATTAATAATTAGAGATTATAAAACATTGTAAAACTGTTAATAACTACAATTACTGCTTGAATTGCAAGATTTTTTATTAAAATTACAAATATAATTAAGTTCTTAATGAATAATGAAGCCTACCTCTACGAGACAGTCGAGTATCAGAGTCTGTATCAACAAACAATTTCATATGAAACATGTCTCGGATTTCTGGAAAGTAAAATACAAGAATTCCCTCAAACAGCACAACATCGGCAGGGTAGATAATCACATGCTGATCTTTATGTCTGTAAATTTAAATGAATTTTATCAGTATCCCAAGCATTTTTTTTTTTTTTACAACAAACAATTTTATTGAGTTAAAGTAAATTAATGAACCCTTTGTTTATGAGTAGCTTTGAAACATATCCAAGTAGGCAGTCATTTTGTCAGCTTTTCCAATTTCACTGGGCAAGTAGTTACATATGCTTACAATATACTGAGTCTGAAGCACTATCAAAAATATGTTACTCAATCTCTTTCTATAAACAACATATTGATGATATTTTTATAACATCAAATAAAAGAAAAAATGACAATATTCTTCAAACATTTAATATTACAAAGGCAGTATCACATTTACCTCTGAGTGACCTAGTAATGGTACAATTCCTTTCCTAGATGTTTCTGTTCATAATTCTGCTTCATATTGCATCTTGTTACAAAAAAAACCCACAGCTACAACAAAAACCATTCATTTTCAATCGTACATTCCAATTCAAAATTTAATCTACAATAAAATAAATAATGCCTTTCAAATATCTTCAACTGAAAAAAGATCTTGTTAATGAAGTAAAAGAAATAAAAGCATTTTTCATCAGAAATCACTACCCACCTAAATTTATCCACAACACCATAAGAAACAGTATTCAGAGGATACACAACAATACTGATCAACAACAAAAATCCACCAATGGTCAAAGTTACATTTGCATTTTGTACCTGAAAAGTTTAGAGAATAAATTAAAATCCCTTCTCAATGAAATCAATGTTCTGTTTGCTTATAAGAGTTCACATAAGATACAATTCAATAAAGTTTTCAAAACAGGTTAGTGATTTGCACAAAACCAAAGGCACCATATTTGTCACAAAATGTAAGGTTTCAAATTGCTTCATCACTGGAGAGAGCAGCCAGCCTTTGAAGAAAAGATTTTGTTTGTTAGTCAAGATAAAATGGTGCAAAAGCATCTGAGACTAAACTGTGCAAGAAAAGAGTTTACCAGCATAAATACGCATGTAAAAACTTTAATAAGGACTCTTCCTTGATTGCAGCATATTTTATAAATAATAATCGTTATCCATTATTGAGTGATACCAGAATTCTTAAGACATGTAGCAAAGATTTCACACATAAATGTTTAGAATGTTTCTGGATCCATCTAAAGGATTCATATAACAAACAACTATCCAATATAAATAAAAAAACATTACATCTACCCTTTAAAATTAATAAATAAATAAAAATAATAATAATAATAAACACATTCAAATGTTATAAAAAAACTTAATTCAAAAAATATCAGAAATTTCTTTGTTTACATGCATCTTTCTAGTGATCACCAATTAATCACCACTGGTTTATTTTGTCAATTAATAATCGATTACCTTCAGTTCTTTATGTATGGATAGACCTTTAATTTTCTATCCAGCTGATGTTTTGATGTGACATTTAGCCCATTGGAACTGTCTGGTTATTCTAATGTATATTATTTTAATGTCCCCCTCTTTCTACAAAAAGAAGTAGATCATTTTTATTATAGTTTACCGTAGTTTTTTACAAATGAATTTATGAGACTAGAGATAATATTACAATCACACGTTTAAGATTTTTTATTTGAATTTTTATTTTTTTAATATCTTTTATTTTTTCTGCATTTTCTAGTAACAATTTATAATGTGAGTAAATTGTTTTGTTCTGTTTTTGTTATTTCTATTTAACTTTGTAAATTTGTTTATTATTATTATTATGATTCTTGTTGCAGTAAAGCATGTTTCACAGCCAATGAAAAAGCAAATGAAACATATCTGACCATGAACAATAGCGATAACCTCAAATCCCTCTGCTGGCTCATAAAAACCTCTGAAGTGCAGCTTAAAATCTCGAGAGTTTTGTTATATTTAGGAAACTCAGTCATTTACCAAAAGTAATCAAAAAAAGAAATCTCTACTTCGTCCAAAGAACCAAAAACAAAATAAATAAACTAAAATAAAATAATAAATAAATAAATTACTAAAAATAAAAATAAATAAATTAATTAATAATAAATTAATGAAATTAGGCTCGTGGTTATAAATAAATCTTTCAATTTAATGAAAATTTACAATTAAACATAGGCAAAGAAAAAAACTGCCAACTTCAACATGTGGTTTTAGCCTATTTTTTTCCAATTGAAGTGTTCTGCTAAAAACTTATGAACCAATGGATGGGTCTTCTTATAACTTGGTCTGCACATTCAAGAATTATCTATCTTTTCTATTTGAAATCTTTTCTAAATGGATTCCTGTTTGAATTATAAGTACAAGAAGATGACAAAAATTCTCATAGAAAAGTATTAGAATTTAAACAATGGATGTCTATCCTATTTCTATCAATATCTCATTGTGTTTAACAATCACTATTAAGCCACTGGAGTGCAGTTGGATACAAGTAAAATTACAGGGTGTGCATCGACTTACGACCATCCAAACCTGTTTACTCAAAAAAAAAAAAAAGAAAAGAAAACAAGGCAGGGAAAGCGATTAGTAAACCAAACAACTGCGCCTCTATTATGCAGCTCTACAACAATCACTATAAATATGATTGTTGTGAATGCGAAAGGCGCAATTGTTGTGCTTAATGATAATTTACTGATACTTGCCTACGTGACCGACAAAACGGGAATATAAGTCTGCTGATCTTATCAGAAGACTAAAAAGTATCAAGTTTTTCAATTTCTAATTATTATTGTCTATAAAATTAATAAATATTCCTCCTCAAAGATTTGCTATTTTGAGCTTTCCTAGTTCAACTTTATAAACTCTGGACAAAGCAGAGACATTGCTGTAAATAATACTTTTCAATTTCCAATTGAATTATTTCAGTGATAGATCAAGGATTCTCAGCCGTTGTGGTGCAAGAAAATTCTGAATATGCATCCGTAATCAATACCTAGCTTTACACTAATCAAACGTTCATACCCAGTTTTACAAAAACAAACATCAAATAACAGAAATAGGAATTATATTCTGCTTCATTCTAACAATTAAGGTTAATAAAGTATTAATTCTCATTCAAATCGGCTTAATATTTCAAGGTATCTTTTATTTAAAAAAAGCACTGAAAAAGTTGTGGGATTTCTGTGAACACAAAAAGAGTGCTGTGAAGGGAAAAAGATTGAGAAGCACTGGTATAGATAAATTTAAAGGAATGTTATTTACAAAGGGAAGATATAATTTTTGGGGACGATATATAAAAGTTCAAATATTGCAGTAAGACTATATATCCATCTACTTATGGATATAGGGCCGCAGGGTTGGCGATGTCGCTCAGACACTGGCCTCTCACCTCTGAGTACCGAGGTTCGGTTCTCATGTGGGTTTCGTTGATGGTGGCGATCCGCGCTGGACAGGTTTTCCCGTTTTCCCTGCATTTCTCACACCATCCTTTCTCAGTCTTTCTCTCCGTCTGTCCTTATTTCCGTGGGATAGCACAATACATCTTTGAGGTCGCGGTGCTCGGCTGTCAAGCCACCCACGCTCACCACAATACATTACATTTATGGATATGGTTAAATCTATTCCAGTTAACGGAAAATGGAATAACTAAATGAATTACAATATAAATGTACTTCTTAGTTTTGTAGATCTTGAAGATCTTTCATCATTTTTAACTCTGTATCATCTTTAATTTTCACAGAAACAATGATATGGTTTTTGTATTGGTATTTTTCAAATTCCACATCACTGTCCGGCTTTATATATACAAAGACTGTAATCAAGGGAAGCAGAACTGAATTGGTTAATCAGATATCAGAATAAACTATCATGGGTGAAACGAAATTCTTTATCAAATAACATCCTGGAACAGCTGTTTCACGCTCTTTGGCAATCGTCAGCCAGGAGCAGTCACCAATAAACCACGAGGTCTCAGTACTGAGGCTAATAGAAATAATCATCAGAATCGCAGTGATTATTGTTTAGATTTTCTTTTGAGGCACCACTACGACAGGTATTAGAATTTTCACAGTATTGTTTCAAGAGGAAGAACAACAACAAAATTACAGACTGTTCAGGAAGAAATAAAAAAAGAAAAAAGAAATTAAACATGTTAGTTTTTATTTTTTAAATATGTTTTCAATATTGGCAAACATAATTCTACATATTAAAAACAAAGTAAAAAAGAATAGTAGTTGTCGGGAAGGTTTATAAAATATTCAATGTTATTTCTTAATAAATCCCATAATAATATTTAGGCATATTAATAATCATTCAATTAAAATAAGATCCGAATCAAAGACAGAAAACCTGAATTCACTATTTTTAGAAAAAACAAACCAGAAAATAATTGAATAACAAAAAGCATTGGTTTCAAAGAAAGAAAAAACAAACAATAATTGTTTGTTTGTTTTTTCTTTCCTTGAAAAAAATGCTTTTAAAAATCTAGATTACACAGTTACTCATGTCCACAGCAACAATTTTTTAAAAGAAATTCTGTGTTTATTCAATAGCAAATATAGCTTTGGTTGAATTGAAATTTGTTTGTAGTTTTATTATTATTAAAAAAAAACTTTTTTATTGTTTGGAAAGTCAGAGTTATATTGTGTGTTAAGAATTAAAATATCAGATCCTGTGAATAGTAGAGGAGATTGAAAGGAAGTGCAGAGTTGTTAAGAAATTACAATAGGATTAGAAAATCAAAGAATAAGACGGTGACATCTTTGATACTAGCGCCATCTAGTGCCACCTTTTCCAATTACCTTAATCATTTCTAATGACTTTTAGTTTTCTAGCTATTTGTTGGATTTACCTGGAATTTGTCTTGAAGTCATAAACTGGAATGTTGACAACTCGTTCATTTTGGATGTCATGCAGTGTTTTTGACACCAACTCATTATCAAAGGCATCTGAAAATGAAAATTAACAAAATATTTTGACTAAAACTGTCATTAGATTAAAATATATATATATATATAAATAAATTTTTAATAAAATTATAAAGCTTTTCCTAAGCTGTAATTTTTTTACAAAGATGTTTAAGATATGAGAAAAACTTAAAAAGTTCAAAAATAAGGGAAAAATGTTATCAATAACTAGAATAAGGAGGCTTTTGCCTGAACAAGCTAAAAGACTACTAGTGTGTTATTAATCGTTGATCTCGCATTTTACATTTTTTAACAGTTCTTTAAAACTTTCTACTGCCATAGTTTATATTAGATGACTAGCCGGGTACCGTCACTTCACTCCAGAACCCCTGCATACATAGCATTAAAAAAAAAATTATTTAGCAAATTGTGGCCTTCTCCGTGTAACTCAGATATATTGCGAGTTGGTGCCACATACCTACATATCGATAAGGCAACTTTTAAGCAAAAATATAAATCTTCTTTACTCCCTATCTCATGGAAATTTCGAAAAATCCGGCCTTATTCCTTGTCTACATCATAAAGGAACCTCTGTGCAACATTTCAGCTTTCTATGCCCAAGGGGTTGGGCTGGACGTTGATGAGTCAGTCAGTGAGTGAGTGAGTCAGGATTTTTCTTTTTATATAGGTAGATAAATATGATGATGCTTAAGTCTTGTAGCCTTGTCAAGAATATTGGTCAGTCTCATATATTGACTTCAAGCAATGCAGATATAATTCCATTTGTCTAAAATGCAGAGATGTGTTTTCACAAAAGAAACTTGTTTTTTTGTATTTGTTTACCCATTGAAGTTCAAATATTCTTAGAAAGTGTAAACATGAAAGTAGACACAGGGTTTTCGTTTTATTATTGGTTTTAACTGAATTAACAGTTTACAACTGAAAGGGTTAAAGGACCCCATAAACAAAGACCTATCAGAATAAGGGACATATAGGCTTCCATGATCCACAGCTTTCCCGATCATAATAAAAATAATTTATTTTGTATCTAAAAGTGGGCTCCTTATTTTACTCTACATTTACTCCCAATAATTAAAGAAAACAATTTAAAATGCCCAAATCAGGCAATCTATTTTTTTATTCTTTTATTGCCAGAATATTAGCTTTTATCATAGAATCAATTGCTTGTTGACAGTTACTTTGAAGGCTGCAGCGATTTATTTCCTTCATGAAAACTCCTAGGAAACAGGAAGTTTCAAATAACTTCCAAAGGCATTTGTTTTGTTTTAATTTGGATGAAATGAAAAACAAAGCAAAGGTTAAAATCCAATTCCTGCTACAATAAACCACAGATGTTTCTGGAATTATGTTTTCTATAAATAGATTTTCCTGAACTTTAAACCTCAGCTAGTCTATAAAAGTAATTATTTATTTTCTTAATAAATCTTTTTAGTTAGATTATTTATTTAATTTTAGAAATCATTTTTCTTTTAAGCTTATAAAATAATGCATTTCTCAGCAATATTTAATAACCAAGCCAGGCTAGAAATCATTTATTTATTTTTTACTTACCAAATTATTGGGCTTTAAAAAAAAAATCTTTTCTTTGAGATTTTTTAGATCAATTCTTGATTATCATTTCAACATATTAAAATTCTCCCTTCCAAGATGTTGTTAAATTTTTTATTAGTGAGTAAACATTAATTCTTGTAGAATGATTGGATATCCTCAGGAAATTTCATTCTGAATTTTAAGTTTCCAAAATGTTGTAATGAAAAACAAACAAATTATTAATCATTTAAAACAAATAAACGACAACAATAAAAGAAACTATTGCAAAGCAGCAGTGAAGCTTCCCAGGGAATTTCCCCCGATTTTAGTTGTACCCCTTCCATGGTTTTTATCTCCTTAATCAATTTCCCTTTTCCAATTATTTGCACTCGAAACTCCATCACTTTCCTTTTCCTGAATGTGACCTTTTACAAATACGAACTTTGTACATGTTTTTTTCTTTGTGGATGACAACACATCTAATTGATTCAAGGTCTCAATAATTTGGCTCAAGTAGAAGGACTTTCACTGCAGATAATAAATGGCTTTAAAAATATCTTGCAATGACTTTTTGCACATTTTTTTCATTGCCCTATTTTTTATTTAACCTCAAGATATTCTGAATGATTCACAATGCCCAAGAAAATAAATAATATTTCCGCCTTATCTGTAACAATTCATTCCTTTACAGTGACCCCATGATTTAAATAACAAGAATCTAGAGCTTACATTAACAGACAAACATATTAAAATATAAAAATTGAAACATGTAAAGGAAGAACAAATCCTAATCCATATAAATTTAATAATACACTCTTTCTCAGGGGAAAAAAAATAGATCTTTTGCAAATTTAGTAAGTATGTATACAATTCAAAGTATTCAGAGATGTACTTGGAAATAAGAATACACATTTCCAGGTACCAAAATTCACAACGGTCTATATTAGTTTATAATAGTTATTTACTTCTACAATAAAAAAACAAAAACAAAAATGAAGCAATAATAGGTGAATGATTTTGTGCTATTATAAATGGCAATTGTCTCTAGATCTTTGACATTTTCAAGTAGGAATAATTGCTGATCATAATTTCCTCCCTGGTTTTATCTCAATGGTTGGATATAAATTCCTTTTGATGTGTAACTAGTGCACCTGCGCTAGTTTATATTTTTTATTTTTGTAACTTATCTACTACAATCATCAATTACAAACACCTCAGTCCTTTATCTGTAAATCAAATATTGAATAAGGAAACAATTTGTCTACAATTTGGAGTCAAGTATTCCACCGGGAACAAATGTTTACTTTCAACAAACTCAATGCCACTAAGTCTTGGAAAGTTAAAAACAAGCAAAAAGGAAACAAAAAGTCTAATTATTAAAATATTTATTTTGGTTAATATAATAAAAACATATAAAAGATATTTTGAAACAGCTGTTTCTTACACAAAAACTCAAAATGACTTGCCTTTATGAATTCAGTACTAAATCAGTAGAATTGCAGAAATAATTATGATTCTAACTTATTCTATCATATTTAATTTGTCTCTTGAAAAAAACTGGTTATGAAGGTTCTTTTCTGTGCAACTCATTGTTTGTTACGTATAAAAAAAGAAAGCTTCAATCCAACCATTTTGTTCTTGGTGTCCAGTCAACTGTGTCTGGGAATATTTGCAAGGTTTTATGAATGCAAATAAATTTTTCATTAAAGAGTTGTCAGAAGAAAAACAGCGGCATTTTTACAAAAATATTAACTGATGTTATGATCCTTCCTAGAATGGAAATACATTTTGAAATATGTTTTGACAGATCAATGCTGAAAGAACCTCAGCACGTTTTTCAATCTCAAGAAATTATTGGACAAGGAGATTCTGTCTGATGATGACCAATTGTGATTAAATAATTATCTACCAATATGTTGATTAGACCATTCAATGATTTGTCTGCACCATTTCAGCCAATAAAAACAAAGATTTTTGGATCAACATACTAACAATCAAAGTCGTGTATCATTGCTGATGCCATATGGTAAGCCCTTACACAAAGTTGTGATACAGGCAAAATCAGTCTCACAAAAATTATATTCAAAACGTTACTCTATTTACTTTAGCATCAGCTTCGTAGTATTTTATTGCTAATGTTTAATTTCACTGTCATTGACTACTATAAGAGAAAAAAAGAATTTAACAGGAGTATTAAATAATAATAAAATCCTACCTGGATGATCAAAATTAAATAATCCCTTGGCAGCTTTGGCACTCTCCTCTGGTGTAAGTTCCTTGTAAAAACTATCCTGGCTGATACACACCACCTGCCTCTGGCGATGATCCACAGAGTCCTGACCAAGTCTTTCCATAATTCGTCGACAAACTGTTGACTGTAAATGATGAAAGATGAGAATAAATTATTTCTTAACAATGGCATGAATCGTCCCCTTTCCTATAATTTTCATCACATTTACAAAAATCACAAATGAAGATAGATTACAAGTAAAACTAGTCTTGAACAGCAGGTCTTTCCAAAATAGAGAGCTATGTCAAAAAAACACACAAATTCTTATAAGAATTGTATTATTAATAACTTACTTCAAATATTTCGTTATAAAATTTAGCATATTTCGATTTTTTATTAAACAGGTTATTTATATAACCATTAGTAAAAGTAACTGTTAAATAAACGGAAATTTTTTTTTAAAGATTTTTTCATTTTTTTGGGTCAGAAAAATAAATTAATAAATAAATCAGTCAGTCCTGAGCTATTCAACAACTGCTTGTGACAAAGAAATAATATTAATCGCAAACCTTAACTGAAATCAAACAGGATGCCAATCGTATGGTACACATTAAAGCTAGGACTATACATCTAACTACGCTTCATTTACAATTTATTACTTTTTCCGGCTTGATTTTATATATTTCGTTCGTAATTATATGGAAAAAAATCAGCTAGATATAAATACCTAACAATTAGGCAACATAAGTTATAAAAACGGATAATAAAATAGTCATTATTATAACTTTTTTTCCACCCCGAAGTTTCAAACTGAAATTCGATTTTTTTTTTTTTAGATATCACTATACTATTTTCACCCTAAATAATTATCCAGTAAATCTGTTTAAAAATGTCGATCACAACAAATACATTTACTAACTGCCAGGCCTCTAACAGGTGCAAAAACTATAAAATCTACGACCAAGTGCTCCGCATTCAACATTTTCATGTGCATCTACTTGGAAGACACTGTAATTACAAAATCGAGAAATTGTTTTTTTTTTATTAAAATAAGGAAATGTTATACATCGACATTTGTTCTAGGTTTGATCTCACCATTTCAAGCTATTTTTAAGTACGATCAGTTTCCAAACTTTGACACTAATTTACTTATAAAGTAAAATGTTAAAAAATACATTTATTCGTAAAATAACGCGTTATTCTTTTAAATCGTCGGCTAAATAAATATGTCAGAAATAAAAATATTAAACAATATTATGTGAAATAGATGTCATTATTCCTCTTCGAAAATTAAATTTATAATTTAATATTACAAATATATCTTTAAAAAGTCAATTATTCCTTTTACTGATAATTTTATTTACTATTCAAATTCTTATCGGAGTATATTTCTGCAAATGTTTATTAATAAAGTATATATGTCAACAATATTTGAAACTTGTCAATCATTAATAAAATAAATACAGGAATATCTTTTTGAGATTTTCTGTAAGATTTATTATTAAAATAGTGTATTATGTGCTTTGTTTTTTTATAGAGAAAGAGTTTAATATCTAAAGCGCATGAAAGCAACAGAAGCTGTGATGCTGAGAGATTAAATAACAGCAATTGAACTATCCAAGGCAACTGAATCTTACTTGATTCCAATATTAATTCTCAAGTTCTTTCTATATTAATTTACTTATTATTTTTTATTTACTGTGCAATTATGATTATCTCATATATATTAATAAATTTAGAGAAAAAAAATCCCAAATTTCGTCCATCAACGCAGGCTGGCATTAACTGGACAGAAAAATTCCCAGAAAATTAAGAATAAAAATACACAAAGGATTAAGCAACAGTGAGTGGGGAAGTGCAGCTGATCAAAGGCAGCACTGAAGCGGATGTAGCAGATTAAGGGAATTATCCAGTTAAGATTAACAAAAAAGTACTGACGAGAAAGAAAGAAAAAAAAAAAAAATCTGTCCATACATTACAGCCACATCAACATCATCAAGCCTAAATAAAAGAGCACATGGTTGTTAGGGAATTCTCAACTGCGAACCATGCTTGTACGGAGGAATATCCACCTTATTAACAAACTACGGGTTCCTCTTACCTTTCCAGAAGCGGTTCCGCCCGCAACTCCTATGAGAAAGGGGCCTTTGCTGTCGAATCCATTGAAACATTTCCCGGGCGACTCGCTCAGCTTCCGAACGGCCGCCATTTTGCGTCACTCGATGAATTACGTCAGATGAAGGACAGCGACTGAAGCAACTAATGCAGCGTAGG
>JAFIDM010000006.1:52117084-52155025 GCA_023159025.1 Thereuonema tuberculata
AATAAAATAAAAAGGCATTAAAAAAAAACAACAACTTATCATTTAATTATTCTTTTATTTAAAAAAATAAAACAACTTAAAAATGACCTACTTTTTTTTTTTTTACATACTAATACTGAAAAAATGTCAAAATAGGCATTTGTGTATTTTGTGTATACAATAAAAGCTGTGTTATTTGAATTAGAAGTACTGAAAAGTATTTGTATCCATTTAAGAATTGAAGCTCAGTTAAAAAAAAAAAAATGCAGGTAGGGATAACGATTAGTAAACCAATTACAATGCTTCGCAACGGCTTCTGATACATAATTTATGTTGAATTATTGCTTTAATTTCCTTATTATTATAAATGTGATTGCTGCAATGCAAAAGGCCCAATTTTTGCGATTGTTGTGCTTAATGATAATTTAATGAGATTTTAATGATACTTGTCCATAGACAGCGGGACGAACTGGTAATATAAGGTGTCTGATATTTGTATCAGAAGCCTAAAAAGTGTCATTAAAATTGATTAAGGAAAAGGATTAATGAGAAAAGATAAAATTAGAAATGAAGAATTAAAAAAAAAAAACATTTTTTTTGTACTGCCTCAAAGAATCGAAGTTTATAAAGAGAAATAGGAAAACCATACACTGAGAACAGATGATAACAGGGTTTCCTAAACAAGTGTACAAATATTAATCCAAAGGAAAAGATGGACTGAGGATGGAACAAGTGTCCTCACTATCCTGGATGATAAAAATAAAGCAGCTGACATAATGATTTTGACATGAATTACAATAATTAGGCTTGTAGAACTAAGTGGTTTTCCTGGATTTCCAGAATGTTTACATTTAATAATTATTTAATCCCCAGTAATTACACATTTTAAATTCTAACTTTTTTTTTTTTGTAAGAAATGTTCTTGAAAAGTCAGCTCACTCATTATATCCAGACGCTCAGATTAAAATGATCGTGTTTATATTGAAAATATCGTAGGTAAGAAGACATCTAAAGTTAAAGTTATGCTGACAGATGAAGAAATGAATGATGTTATTGATATCGAAGCATTTAAATTTGAATTGGCAAAAGTGGTAGAGGACTTAAAGATGAATTATATCAAACATCTGGCCTTACGGACATCGTTAGGTCAGTTTGAACAGTTTCTACTTCATTCTTCAATTTCAATTTATAATTTAAATTTTAGTTTATCTATTTGCAAAAATACATGCTAATTTTCTCAGTTTTTGTAATATTTTGATTTATTTATGTTAGGAAGTATCGATACCTTACCTGTTCAGCTGAATAACGAAGAGTTGCCCTTAAATCAGATTGCACAACTTTCAAGGAAAAGTCCACAACTGTTGATAGTTAATTTGGCAGCCATGCCACAGGTAATTTAACATTTTTTATTCTTAAAATATTAACAAAAACTTTATATAAAGTATGATCGGAAATAAAGTAAACTGAAAGTCGACAGCGTACTGTTTTTATTGCCAGGAGAGTGGTGTGACGATGCTGCAGTGTGACCTTGGTTCATAAAGATAACATTTGTATTGCATTATTGTTATAATGTTATGTAATGGCTCTCAGTATTCGTTAAAAGGCTTTTATTGTGGAGCAGTTTTTTCACTCACACAGAATCGGCTATTTTGGGGAACTCAGTCTAAATGATGTTTTTCAGCTTTTCAAAGAAAGGTTCCACAAAACCCCACTAATGAAGCAAACAGTACTGTTGTTGGTGATGAAAACATTTAGGCAGACGGGACCTGTTCAGTGTCAAACTAAAATATTGCTGTGGACAATAACCCACGTCCACAGACAATGAGCTTGCGGGATTTGTGCTTGATAAGATTTTGCATTCACCAAAGAAAAGTCAACGGCTGGTATTGCTAAAGAACTGGGTAGAAAGAGAATGTCTGGGCAGACACGTGTTCATGAATTGGGAGCATTTATATATCGTATGCCATAAACTACTTAACCCCAATAAGTTACAGAGGTCTTTCTTCTGTGCTTGCACATTGGCAAATGTGTAAGAAGATGAGCATTTTCTGTTTGATGTTTGTTTTGTTTTTCATTAATGTCACGTCACCTTGGATGGTTATGTGAACAAACAAACACCAGATTTCTTAGGTTTGAATGGCCAACTGAGGTTTTTGAATGTCCTCTACACTCTGAAAAGGTTACTGTATAATGTACCGTTCTGGCCATGGTATCATTGGACTCTTATTCTTTGGAAGATGTGAATGGCAGACGTGTTATTGTCAATCAGGAAAGAAACAAAGTACTGGTTTCACCCTTTTGGCAGGTTTGAGATGATTTTTGTCAGGCAAGAAATCGGTTTGTTCAGTATACTTTATTTCTTGCCATACTGTATATTGATAATTTAAGTATTATTAAAAAAATAAAATAAAACTGCACTTTACCCAGTAGATGTTACTTTTTTATTGTTGTGTGTTTGTCATGATTCTGGTTGTTTTGTTTTTGGTACAAAATATGCTGCACTATTTATGTTTTAATGGAAAAAAAATAGCAATTATTAAATTAGCAAATTGCTGTTATTCAGTAAAATTTCTAGATAATCTTCCACATATACTGTAAACTAAAATACACTGAACACACGTATAGTATTTTTATTTGTCAGTGTCGGTGTTTTTGCTCTGGCTTTCATTTTTCTGAAAGAAAATGGTGTTATTTTTTTGTTAGTGTCCTGCAAGAATTTTGTCAAACTGTTTTGGCAATAAAAGACAACGGCTAAGTAAACTTTAAGAACACATTTCATTTGGGTTCAGTACAACTTACACTAGAAAGCAATAAAGTAAATGATCTCTTCTGTATTCCACTTCATTGCAAACATTGTGTTTATTATGTCATCAACAGTTTTTGATTAATTTGGTGTATATTTAGATAACTCTAAAACAATAGTCGCCTCAAAGTTATATCCAAGAGCAATTATCAAATGAAACAGCAGCATCTTTTCACAAACTTGGAAGGTCTTTTTTTATTTATCTCCTCTGAAACTTTTCAGCCAATTACACTAATTCATTGTAGATTGATGGGAAAGTCTGTTTAAATAAAATCAAATTCAAATAGTCCACAATTAAAAAATTGCAAGCTTCACTCCAGGTTTCAAGTACAGTTAAGAGCATCCTCAGCTTATGCTGCATAGAACCAGAGACAGAAAAATTATTTTTAACTTTTTATCCAACCCAGCTCCCCCACCCCCAATCAAAAGAAAAGATCAATACCCAGTTTCTTTAGGATCAGAGTGATCTGAGTACTGTCACCAATCCTATGGAAAGTTTTTGAAAATTAATTGCTGCAGATCTTCTGAAATATTAGTAGCCTGATACAAGTTGTTGAAAAAGCTAAGGTAAAAAGTTACTTTTAGACCCCAACCTGGATGACCGGGTCTCTATATTATAATGATTTTTATATTCACATTTACCTTTCAACATTGTGGTGTGTGTTTGCGGCCACTCGTTCGTGAAATAAGGTGATAGACTATTAGACTGAATAAGATCTGACAAGAACTCTCGAACTAACTTTTTATTGGTATGCTGCAGGGGTTTAAATAGGCTATTTATAAGGACTGTAATTGGTTGGTGTGCTTTTACAATTGATTAGGGATTTTAATTTACACGTGGGCTTTAACTGATTCTTAACTGTATTTTTAAATAACAATAAATCAGAGGGGAGAATCACAGCTAACAGAAAATTTGAATTGAATAACAGAATTAAACGATAAATAAAAATACAATTGATAATGAAATAAATGCTGATTAATACAAAATGTAAGACAACTAAGAATATACAAGAATAAATAGAACTATAATAAAAAGATAAATGTGAATATAAAAATCATTATAATATTTATAACCCCCAAAGACAGATGACCTATCTCTGGTATCTTGCGATTGACATCCCTGTACCCACAAAGTGGTATCTGTGAAGACTTATCTTTTAGTAATGTACTTATTTCAAATAAAAAGGGTGAAAACAAAGGAATTTTCTTTATGTATCATTTAAAATTAAGGAGAGAACTTTCACATGTTATTTGCTTGAAGGGAAGTCTTTATTAGAAGTCAAAAGAACACAGAAGGTCAGAACTGGATTCAAATAAAATCCTAAGGTAATTTCTGAAATATAGTGGGAATAGTGAAAGAGTATTGTTGTAAGTGATCTGAGATCGGAATATTGTTTGCTTAAGTTATGTGGTGAGTGTGGGTGGCAGGGAAGCTGAGCACTGCAACCGTTGGTCTATTGTGCTATCCGACAGAAATAAGGACAGATGGAGAATTGCAGGGAATGGGAGAACCCCGAGAAAACCTGCCCAGCGCGAATCGTCCACCATCATGAAACCCACATGAGTGTCTTAGTGACAATGCCAACCGCGCGGCCTTATTGTTTGCTCACTATGTTATCTTTGTAGCATTAGATAAGCTTGAACCACTGAAAATAAATATTCAGTTATGTAGTAATGCATGTTTTAACTAACTCTGTAACATAAATGCTATAATTGTAGCTTTATTAAATACTTAATTTCTTTCCTATTTTTCTTGTTTAAGGCAGTTCCTGCTGTAGTGGAAGCCATTCAGAATTCTGGAATGAATTTAAATCCTCAGAAAGAAGGAAACACAATATATCTTCCGGTTCCAAAGTAAGTAGAAGTAATTAAAGTTTTGGAAGTAAAAACCAATAATCTTAAAACTATATTTGTGTAACATTGAATTCATTTTATGTGTAGGGTCTTTATTTTTAATTAAATATTGAAAGCCTCCCTGATAAAAAGAGAGAAGTTGTGACGATATATAATGGAACTTATGCAAAAAATTAATCTTACATGTAAATATTGAATTATTTTGTCATTATTGGTAAAATATATTGAACTTGTATTAAAAATATTTACTTTGAAAAAAACATTAATTATTAGTAGTTGTGGTAAAATATAGGGTGTTCATAATTAAAGTTCACATTTCAAAAGGCTGTAACTGGAGAACCAATCAGCAGAAGGACTTCATATTTCACATGAGGACATCGATGGTGATGGAATTTTGTTTGGCACAAAAGAAATTACTTCTGAAGTTGGTTGCTAGGGCGATATATGGCGCTGCAATACTGTAGTGGATGATGCACATGTCATGACACGTGAGTGAAAACTGCTATGAAGGCAGACAGGTGATGAATGCGTCACTTCATTGCTTAATGACAATGTTACCAAAGGATCGCGCACTTCTTGTGAAGCTGTTTTATCAAAATAACAGCTGAGCCTTAACAGCATTGCTAAAATCTATGATAGTAAAAGGATTAAAAATTGACTCTTTGGCCGCAAATGGTATTTGAAAAATGATCCAGAAATTTGAAAAGACAGGTTCCTTACAAGTGAAGCCTGGCAGAGGACGGAAAAATCAGCAAACAATTGAGGATGTAGCTGTATCGTTGGAGGATAGGAAGTAGTAGTGCATGGCAGGTTGCACGGTCATTAGACAGACCCGTAAGCACTGTTTACAAAGTTCTACGATAAATTTTGCGCTGGTACTCCTACAAGATCTGCAGTGTTCGGCAGTTACTGACTCCCGACAAAGGTGCATGTGAAACATTTCCCATACAGTTTCTTGCTCGAACTGAACTGAAAGCTGACTTGCCATGGGACGTTTTGTGGACTGACGAAGTTCACTTCCATCTGCATGGTGATGTGAATATGCACAACTGCAGAATTTGGGCACCTGCTAACCCACACATCTTGTGACTGTTGCCACTTCATTCACCAAAGGTCACCGTTTTGAGTGGTTTCACATCCACATTCATCATCGGTCCTTTCATTTTCGAATAGTTTGATCCTGAGGGTTCCGTCACCCACACGGTTACTGGCCAGCGTTATGCAACTCTGTTAGCCAATAAGGTGATTCCTACACTTCAACAGCATTAATGTCTGGATCAATGGTTTTTATGCAGGATGGTGCCTCGCCTCACAATGCCACCCCTGTCAAGCGATTGCTTTGGGGTACTTTTACAGATGGCAGAATCATCACCTGCCATTTTAGTACAATGTAGCCAGCACGGTAGCTGGATCTTAATCCCTACAACTTTTGACTGTGGGGCATCTCAAAGATCTTGTCTATAGTGAACTTCTAGTCAATTTAGGGGACCTGAAAACCAGCATTACATGCCATATGCACAACATTACAAATGACAATCGACCTGCTGTGGTTGAGCATGCAATGTTACGATTTCAGTATGTTGCTGATACGAGGAAACCATCTCGAACATATCCTTGTGTACCACACAATGAATCATGTGTATCCACTACAGTATTGCAGTGCCATACTTCGCCTTAGCTGTCATTTTCGGAAGTAAATTTTTATTTTGGCACCAAATAAAATTCCATTGCCTCATACATCCTCATGTGAAATATGAATTCGTTCCGCTGATTGGTTCTCCAGTTACAGCCTTTTGAAAAGTGAACTTAAATTATCTACACCTTGTATTTTTGTATCAATAAATTGTATGGATATTTTACAATAGGTGTTTTCTTATCATAGTGCTCCTTTTTTAGTGACTCCATAAGGTAGAATTATTAGTTTCCATGTCTTTGTGTAATACCCCCCAAACTCGGCCCATATTAGTCAGAGTCATATCTTGTTGGGCTCCCCTTGGCCTGGAGGTTTAGGGAGGGAATCCATGGATCACGAATTCAAATGAAAATCCATGGTTTTTATCGGCATAATGAGATATTACCTTCCAGGTCAGGAAAATAGTGGTCAGTCATCCGAATGGTATAAAATGGTACAAATTGTCGAGGGTTGCTTTGCTTGGTGTTTATTGTGAATTGATTTGTTTTGTCATAGATATGAAATAATAAGTTTTGTCTTTTTTATTTTTTAGGATCACAAGAGAATATAGAGAACAACTGGCTAAAAATGCTCGTTCATTATTTACAAAAACCAAAGAGAACATTCAGAATGTTCAGAACAAGTATTTAAAGACAGCAAAACAACAGATAGATCTCTCGGAGGATTTGATTTTCAATACACAACAACAGGTTTGTAAAGAATAAATAAAAAAAGCTAGTGAATACTATATTTACCATAGAGACATGGAATCAGAAACCATAACTATGAGAAAGAAGTATTAATGGATTGGAAATTTTAAAATGGATTAAAATACCAAAGGACAATTTGATGCATTTGATTTGTTATACAGGGTGATTCATGAAGATATGCAGAAACTTTGGGAGCTCATTCTATATGTAAAAGTAAAGAAAAAAAGTTATACAGTAAAACCTCGTTAAGTCGTCACTCAAGGGACCAAACTTTTTTGACACCTTAGGCGGAGTGGGAATTTTTGAAAAAAAAAAACCTATTGAAATACAGTATTTTTATGAATTGCTGTAGGATTCGGTGGGAAAAACAAGATTGATTTTCAGAAATCAATACATGCAAATGAATGAGTGGAAAATAAAAAAAAAACACTTTTTATAGTTACCACATTTTAATTGTTTTAAAAGAAAGGCAATGTCTGTCTTTGAAACATTTCAGCCAACCATTGCTGTCGCCGAAATCTTCAATGTTCAACTCCTTAGCAATTTCCGTGACTTTTTCTTTGAGAATCACGGCAGAAATCGGCACATTTTGCGATTTGGCATGTTTTAGCCATCGAACTAAAACCTCCTCGATCTCGTCAAACTTCGATTTCCTCATTCTCTTTCTTTTGTCTTTGCAGTCAGCTTCTTCAATTACTTGTTTCGATGTTAGAATATCGTTTAATGTAGTCCTGGGAATATGATGTTCTTTGGCAAAAGCTGTTTTCGAAACATTTGATTTTTCAAAAAGTGCAATTAAGTCTTTTTTTTCTTTAAAAGATAACAAGGTAAGTTCTCGTTTCCCTGACATGTTAAAAACATAATCAAACCACGAAATTGCAAGAAAAAAATAGCCCTTATAGCGGGGCTTACTCGCTATGAAATGAAGTCACACTCAGGAGCGGTCAAGAAAAACGTCTACATAGAGGAGTCGCAGCAGCAAGAAATGTGCTTTGAATGATTAGCAGCGAAATTCCAAGAACCCTAAGGGGTAGGAAAGGAATGAAGTGACAGGCATGGTCGAAAATTCTCCGTAAAGGCTTGGCTTTCTTAAAGTGAAGGGGTGGGGCTGAAAAGACAACATGATGGCATGCAAAATGGAGAAGAAAGATGCTTTTGGTCATTTTTGAGGGTGACGAATTATCCGGAGTAGAATTAAATTTGGTAATGGGTAAAGGAGGGTTATTTTACCTTACTGTGTATGAGACCTTATCGGGACCAAAGGAAAACGACGACTTTCCCGGGTGACGACTTAGCGAGGTTTTACTGTATAAACATAGGTCCGGAAATGCTTCGGTAGCAGCGAATTCCCAAATGCTCCGGAAAATTTCGCCCATAATTTAGTACCCTTCGTGAAATGAAGACTTGCTGGAAGTCTGGGAAGGTAAATTAAGGGACGAAATCAGTGGTTTCTTAAGGTTGTTGACTTGAAAAATCAAATGAAACATGTCGCAGAACTGTATCTCCCATTGGTTTGAAGCTTATCCCACATGGAACTCACAAAAAAGGGATCGAGAAACAACGTGTTTTCTGTGTGACGTACAGTAACGTTGTTAAAGTAGGTTAATAGACCTGTTAGCTTAACAGGTCTGGTGTACTTACAGTTTCTGCAAGAAGAATTACCAACATTGCTTGAAGATGTTTCTCTTGCAACGTGACACCGGATGTACTTCCTACACGATAGCGCATCGCCATATTTTTGAATAATGTTTCCACCTATTTAAATCACCAATTCCCAAATAAATGGATCGGTCGTAGAGGTCCTATACACTGGCCACCCAGGTCACCAGACCATACGCCGATGGATTTCTGCATATGGGGATGGATGAAGGAAAAGGTTAACGCGATCAAAGTAAACTCCTGTGAGGCGCTACTTGCCCGTATTAATGAAGCATTTACGCAGTTAGAGGACAGCCCTGCTGAACTAATAAAAGCAAAAAGAGCAATCCTGAAACGTGCAAAAAAATGCATTGAAGTTGATGGAAAGATTTTTGAGAATTTACTGTAATTTTATTGGAAGGAAAAATAAGAGTAAAAACGCACAAGGCTAAGAGTTCACTGATCTGTTTTTGGAAATTGCGATACCGGGAACCCAAGATGGACCATTTCTGGTTTCCTGACCTTCGTCAGTTGGGTCTGCCCAGTATCTTAACATTTCAGTCAACTCGAAAAACATATAAATAGAACAAAAGTTAACATCAAAACGACCCTCCAATTAAAAAAGCATCAAAACCTAAATAAAGAATAAAAAGGGCTAATGAATTAATCCCCACTAAGACCCGCTTAGCATTTAAGAGATTAATTATAAAACAAGAAATATATAATATATAAAATTAACGTGCGTACAACAAGATTAGAAGGAAAAATAAGAGTAAAAACGCACAAGACTAAGACTTATTTTAAAACCAAGGGAGATACAGTTCTGCGACATGTTTCATTCGATTTTTCAGGTCAACAACCATAAGAAACCACTGATTTCGCCCCTTACTTTACCTTCCCAGACTTCCAGCAAGTCTTCATTTCAGCCAGGGTACTAAATTATGGTCGAAATCTTTTGCTAGCCATAACTCGCTACCGAAGCATTTCCGGACGTATGTTTATACAGTACAGTTATGTTTATATAACTTTGTTTCTTTACTTTTACATGTAGAATGAGCTCCCGAAGTTTCTGCATATCTTCGTGAATCACCCTGTATAAACAGTGAAAACTCGATTAACCATCACTTCATCGTTCGCAAAACCTACTTCTCTGTAAAATACGGGACATTGCCTCAAAGAAACAGCTGATTACAGCTTTAACATATAAACCTTATTATCTAGTACTGTTTTATGTTTCTATTATTATTATTATTATTATTATTTGTTTGGTGTTTTATGATATCTATTTGTTACCGATAGGTTTTTCTTTGTATTAATTTATTAATGTCCCAAGCCAGCATTGAGATTTCGTTACTGTACATGTTTATTGCAAAATTTCTGTTATCTGTCTATTCAGTTAACCATCACAGTCCCTGTCCCGACGATGACAGTTAATCGAGTTTTCAGTCATTGGTCTACATAGAAACACCAAACATTAAAGATTTGACTAATGACAAAAAGGAATTATTCTCGATTCTTCATTGATAAAAACCCAGAGAAAATCCTCGGCTTTATGATCCCAAGCAAACAGCATCAATTATCTTTCTAATGTTTGTTAGGTGACCATTGTATCCCTCAGCGCAAGAAGAATTAAAGCATGTATCGGTCATTTGCTACAGCAATGGTATAACTCAGAAAACATCATTTTCCAAAAAGTGAGTTTGAAATGTGTTAATGCAATAAATGACACAATTCACCCTTTCATAGTGAGTTTTAGAAGCACAGTTATGTCATGCTGCGAGTAAAAAGAACTCCGACGATCCATTCTTTTTTTGTTTTTGCAACTGATCATTTTTGATTTATGTTGTTGTTGCAGCAAATGAGCGACATATGCATTCACTATACAGGTTGTTTTGGAAATGGTAGACAAAGTAAAGAGATACGGGTTCCAAAGGTCATTTTGAGTCGAAAAGATTCTGTGACATTTTGTTGTAGTTTTAAAGTTAGTAATTCAATGCTTTCGGAATGGTCCCTAATGAAACAAACTACAGTTCACATTAGGAAGTGTAAGTAAATAAGGTAAGGTTATTAAATAAAGCAGTCCGGCTATCAAATGTCCTGACTGAAAACGGATATCTTTACCTTATTTACTTACAATTCCTAATGTGAACTGAGTTTTCTTTGATTAGGGACCATTCCCAAAGCATTCATTTCCAAAATGTCATAGGCCATTTTCGACTCAAAATGACCTTTGGAACCCGTATCTCTTCACTTTGTCTATCATTTCCGAAACACCCTGTATAAGCAAGGGATCATTTTGAAAAATTCTAGATATTCGAATTCCAGACTAGGGATACTCATAATCTTCATAATTAAAAATAAATAATTTTCCAATAGCAGTGAAACATATTTGATAAAAATTCGGTAACATTTACTTTATTATTAGAAATGTTAATACATTGTTAGCTGTCCTTTTACTATTTGAACAATTTATATAAATAACAAGGAGGCTTAATGTGCGTGTAATGAAATAAAGACAAAGTGAAAACAAATAAAACGCACTTATCGTATATGCTCCAATAAACGCCAAGGCTCTTATTGTCGCCGGTCTCTAATAAGCGCCAGGCTACAGAGGGGACACGGCCAAATAGTAGCAGATCTCACAGTAGGCGGGTCTTTGATATTTGCCTACCGGTATTAGTGTAAGTTTCTGTATCTTTATAGTCGTGCGTAATACCTTACGGTACGTTGCCTTACAAAATGCCGCCGAAATGGTCATTTGACATTGCCTTTAAGATTCGCGCGGTGAAATACGCGAAAGAAACTTCCAGTGAGACGGCCGCCCATCATTGCGGATTCGAAGGACGAATAGTAGCGAAAGGCACAGAAAGACATTGCCATTTATCTTTAACAGTCATATGTAGCATGTTAAATTCAAACAAAGTAGCTGTTTGTAATATTAGCCGGTATTTATGTGTAAAAATATTGCGTTCTGAAGAACGCAATATTTTTGTTAATAAAGGCCGGCCTCTATTAAGCGCCGGGAGCCGAGGCTAGTTTTGCAAATAAACGCCGGGGCCTCTATTGGAGCATATACGGTACTTACAAAAAGGTTGAGAGAATTATAAACATGGTAATAATCCGACAGTTTCAGAATACTGCGCATATTCCTTCATAAGGGATGGCACAAACATATAAGACATTAAAACAACATTTAAGACAACGCGAGGTGGGAAGGCATGTTGGAAGTGAGGGAAGTTTTCCCCCCCTGATTTCCCTCACTTCCAACATGCCTTCTTACCTCGTATTGTTTTAATGTCTTACATGGTTGTGCTGTCCCTGATGAAGGAATACACGCAGATTATTACCATATTTATTTTCACTTTGTCTTTATATAAATAGAAGTAATCATGCAAACTGTTTTAGTTGTGGAGCTGCTTTTGCATAATTTTACTTAAAATTCATACAAATATTTATACAACAACAAAATAAAAAAAAAAAAAGTCACTTCAGTATCAACATTGTAAGTTGGTTCTGACAAATTATTAGACTGACTGTTGGTAATTTTGATTTTTTTTTCTCTAAGATTTCATATAGAATTTTAGAATCAAGCAAAATAGCTGAAAAACCCACTTACAATTTGTTGTTTAATTTTTTTCACCTCTTTGTTTTTTTCTGTTTTTGTACAGATTAAAGCCATTGCTTCCGATTACATATCCCAAGCAGAGAAATTGATGGTGATCAAACAAACGGAGTTGCTAAAGCCATAGCAACAGTACACAACAGAGTAATTTCTTTAATTTTTAATTTAGATTTATAATAGTGACTGTAAATAAGAAAAACAAATGTAGATAATAAATTGAGACGAAAAAAAAAAAAATCCAACTTGAGTTGTTGATGTGGGAATAATTTTTTTATTCGATTTTGATTTAACATGAATCAAACGCTCATGAGGTTTATACGAAAGAGTGAAGGAGTCTCACTTTTAAAAAAAAAAGTTCTTAAAAAGCATATTTTAGTGATCTTTTATCTTTAAAATGAAGATTTTTATAAAACACTAATAATATTTATCAGAAATTCAGCCTCCGAAGTAAAAGCAAACACGAATCAGGCAATATTTGAAATGAAATGTTTAAGAAAAATAAACAAAACTACGTGGAAAGATATGAAAAATGCATTAGTCTGACAAGAATGTAATTATAATAACATAATTCATAGAAATTAACTGATGGTTGAGAGAATTACTTCCCATGGGAAATGCAATCTACCATTTGATGCAAAACTGGAGGAAAATCAAAAAAGAGGCCATCCACAAACTAAATAGAACTAAATATTTCAAAAATTTAAAGACAACTAAATGAAATTGCAAGATAGTCGTTCTGGAGAATCAGTGCAGATTTGGAAGAACCCATTGTGGACAGAAAAGAATGAATATGTAGAGTATGCGATAGGCATTTGGTATTGTCTGAATCCTAAGAAATCCATTTTATAAATATGACTTAAAAATATGAGCATCCAACCAAAAAATGACAGACTCAATTCTTTCAACCAAAAAAACAGAAATGCTTCAGAAAGGTTCCTATTACTCTGTACTGAAAATATCCCTCAATATCGACAAAAACATGTTCAAAAAGTCAAGATATGTATTGATATGTACATTAAAAACTATTATTTGAGTCTGGATAACCTGAAATATTTATGATCACTTGAAATGGAATAGACATCAAGAAAAAAATGTATGTCATGAAAATTGGACCTAATTATAACTAACACAATAAGAGAATACCCACACACTGGCCAAAAAAAATTACAAACCTTTATGTGGACTATTGTATTTTAAAGGTTTCCAATTTTATGCCAGTGTTCTACAGCAGGACATATAGTTTCATTGTGTATGAATTCGCAGAACATAGTACTAACATCGGCTGGCTTTTGTAAAAATATTTTTTAAACTACATTTCTATTTGAATTAGAAAATTTAGTAAAAAGTTATTATCATCACCAAATCTTGTCTGTTCTGCTTAGGCTCGGTCTCCAAAAGAGTTACTAAAACCTTTATTAAACAGTGAAATCCCATGCATTTTACTGGAAAGGGAAAGATGCAGTCCACACACGCATTTTCAGTTCAGAATAGGTCAGTTTGCTAAAGCCTTCAGATGTATTAGAAATGGTAGGCCAGTCTACACTGGTATTGGTCAGTGTTAGCAACACTCAGTCCTGAAGGGTGCAATTTCTGTAATTTTACCCCTATAAGAATGTCTGGAGGCCAAAGCAATACTAACGCTCATGGAGTCTACACTTAAAACTTGACAAGCAACATACATCACATCTCTTAAGGGTTTCCATGAAACCTATTTAAAATTTTAAAAATTTTCATGAAAAATTAGGAAGAATGGTATAACTTTTGCTCTTTATTCTGTCTCATTTCCAGCTTGACTTCACAAAAGCTTTCTGAAAGAAATCTTTGTGAGTGATAGTTTATACCAGTTGCAAACAGACTTTTATCATCAATAAAAGAGATTACTAACATGCAAAGATTTCATTTTCAATCTTTATCTATCACCAACGGAATCAAGACTTCAATAATATAGCTTCCATGAAAGGATGTGAAATAAAAATCACAAAGGTAAGCAAAACTTATATTACACATTATATTTTCATTAATCTAGTTCATCCTTGTTTATATTTTGGACTGTGTGACTGAAAATTCCACACACACCTAACTCATGAATAAATAAATAAATGAAGTTCAATTTTACATTTGAATGTTATGTAGTAGCTTATCACTCACTACTCAGCATTCTCAGTGGCCTTAAAAAAAAGATACAATATGTGCAAGTGAAGGAATTTTCAAAAATGAAGCACTCCCTCAGCACTAGATGTCGGTGATCTTGAAGTGAAAATTATTATTCACTTCCACCTTTTATTGCCTTAATCCTCTCCTTTGAGAATTCTTCCAATACGTTAAGTTAATTTTGATATGTTTTTTAAGCTAAAATTACATTTGTTGAAACAGAAAGCAAAATTTATAGGGAACATTCTCATTTAAAAAAAAAAAAAAATCAAAATCATTGATATGGAAAGAAAAATAAAGTTTTAAAAAACAGGTGATTAAATCTATTAAATTAATAAAATAGCTAAATATTAAGACAATTAACTGTTCTTTAATTGTGATGTTGATTTTAAATGATTCTGTTTTGGTGCCCTAAAGCATTGAAAATTGATTGCTGAATCAATAATTTAATATCATAATTTAATTTGCTTGAATTGTTTAATTAAAAAGAATTGTAAGCATACAAAGCTTAAATAAAGTTATTTCAGCTATTTCTTATTTCTGTTAGGAGAAAACATGTTATGCAGAAGTTGTATAGTGTTTTAAATGTTGGTGGTTTATTTCTGCATTTTTATACATTAAAATTTTCTGCTGTATTTTTTTTTCTATTGACATTGAAGTTTATTGACAGATCTTCCTCCTCCTCCTCCTACAGTTGCTATTTGGAAATTTATTCTTGTTGACTAGCCTTTGGTTAGTAAAAGCAAAGTTGAAACACTGAGAAATCTTCTGAACTTATCCATAAATTATACTTTTTTAGTATCCTAAAAATTGCATTTCAACACAGAAAGCATTTGTTGTAATAATCTCCGTTGCTTTATTTATCTCGAGGTCTGAAACCATACTGTGGATATCATACTTACAACATTGAATGAAGGTGAATATCACAAATGAGACTTCTGCCAATTAATAGTTTGATGGGATGAAGAGTTGTCGTATGATGCTCTCTCACATTAACCTTGGAAAAGCAGCCATATTCCAGTTTACATAGGTTTGGATCTACTTCAGTTCCCATCTAGTCAACTAAAGGAAGTTGATTCCTAGTGTATTTGCGACAAATCTTTTCGACTGTCGTAGCTACCATTGAAAAAATATGGATAAATAGTTTCAGAGACCAACGGTTAGGTGTAAACTAGAGCATCTCAACCGGTGTATTCTTAACTATTTTAATATTTTAACGACTTTTTTTTCTATTGAAATCTTGATCTATAGAACAGAGATTTTTGCTTTTATTGTGCTTCGATGATGAAAATATCATTCATATTAATATAAATAATGCTTCATAATGTAAGTTTGTTAGAGAGGTGTATTTTTCTTTTTTAAGTTATTTTTTTAGCAGTCCTTTTCATTATGCTTTTTTAACTTCCCTACTTAATTTATACGTTTCATTTCCATTCTTGAATTTAATGCCAGTGTCAGAGAATGGACACTAATAAATTGTTGCCTATCACCGTACCCATTAAATAGTAAACCAGATACGCAGTTAATGCACAACACGGTAAGACAGGTGATGATGTAAAAAGAAAGTTACAAGAAGTAGAAAAGATCAGTAATTTTTGCTCAGTCAAAGGGTAATTGAGTTTTTGTCCTTCAAATTACTAGGTTTTTTTACTTATTTATTTATTATTTTTTTTAAGGTTACCTTATTTTGAGTCATTCTAAACATCAGGGGTTGAAATTTGATCTTTTATCTTTTTTAAATACCTTTACCCACTATTAAAAGTTGTTAAGAGAAATCCCATGAATTGATGTCTTAGGGAAGGTTCTTTAAAATTTTCAGTAATTAGATTTGCATTGCAGAATTCTTTTAAAAAAAAAAAAATATTTTTTTTTATTTTTCTTCTTTCTTAAATTTTACGATTATAAAAGACAATTGGGTCACAAAACAGGAAACACAATTTTAATAGTAAGGAGACGATTGCCCATAATATGAAACAACACTAATGTTAAGTGGTTTTAAGGCAGTTATTTTATTCCAGGATAACCGAATAGGAGTGAGTTGTCCCTGCAGTCATCTGCAAGAGAGAATATTCAACTGAAATAGACTTGTTAAACCAAGCATTCATCAAAGTGACAGTCTAAATGCAAGATGAAAATCCAGCTCCCAAAACAATGAGATCAAATAAACAACAATGAGTTGTTTGAGGAAAGAACGATTGAGCATTTCTTTGTTTTGAAAAAAAAGAGGAAGCATTGCAGCAGTGGCATAGTGTGGGTTTCAGCCGCCCGGGGCGTAGACCAAATTCGCTGCCTGTGGCAGCTATGAAAGCTCGTAGTCAAACTCGTTCGAGCATGAAGTCCTGTTCGTCAATTTCGGTTAGTACAGACGGTGTTGCCAGTTGCTAGAGCGAGCGAGATGACTACACTCACTTAAATAAAGGGGATTCCCCTGTTCCGTCACAGATTAAATAATAAAAAAAGTCCCGTGCTCATTTTAATCGGTCCGAATTGTAGGTGCGACAAAAATATGAAAAGAAATGGTTCAAATTTTTAGTTCAGATTTCAAGATATTATTATTGTTATTTATTGTGAAATTTTGCTGCCCCCGCCACGCTACGCCACTCATTGCGGAAAGAAAGTCTATTTCTTTTCACACTATCCCAAATACAGTAGAGCCCCGATTATCCGCAAGCGGATGATCCGCATCAGTGCCGCGAAAATTTTTTTTTAATTACGAACCTCAAAAAAACCAATTTAATCCAAGCCAACACCAGGGAAAATACAATAGGCCCTACAGTACGAAATGTCGAAAATTACTAACAGGTTTATTGTGCATCGTAATCCCATAGGCCTTCTCGGAATTTGTGGATGCAAATATAGAGCAAAGGTTTCTGCTTCTGCTTTATTGTACATATTTTAAAAGTTTTACATATTATGTTTTTTGTACAATAAAACGTAGTTTTTAATGGTGAAATATTTTTTTATGTTTACACCTCATTTTTAGTCTTTTTCCGGGTTATCTGCGATTTTCGTTATCCGCGAAGCCCTTGCCACCCAATTCCGCGGATAATCGGGGCTCCACTGTATTGTGAATTGAAATTATATGAACATGTAATTTCTACAAGGTAATGCATAGCTACTTGCAGTTATCATCTTTCTTGATTTGTTGAATACATTGGTCTTCGTAGCATCCAACTCAAATGGGACATCTTGGATGTTCTCTGGATTGTGAGTTCTCATTGTTACTATTTATGAGGATTACAAAGAACAATATAAAGAAGAAATACCTAATAAAACTCATTTGGTTTAACTTTTTTATTTTCATTACAAAAGTATAAAAAATAAATTGGAAATATTATAACATTAAATATATTTACAGATAATTCGGCTATAAAGAACTCCCTTACATCATTAAATCTAGTGCTAGATTTACTAAATAAACAAAATATATTTTATCAGAATAGATTTGAGATTCAGTTTCCATAAGATGGACTCATTTCAGCCGTGATTCAAAAAGACAAAGTTAGAAACATACTTTTGTAAATGACATCAACCTTGACATAAATTTTAGATTTTTAGAAATATTTGTCATAATATCAAATGTTACATCACTGATGTTGAAGTAATTGAGATAATCCAAAAATGCAATTCACAATTAATAAAGTGCATTACAACAGACCATTCAATGATAAATTCTCAGATATTATTTTTTTTTGCTAAATATCTTTTTTTAATTAAGTGTTTCCTTTAAAAAATTTTTTTAATAATTTTCTTTATTTTTCTTTCTCTATGAAATGCAGTTGTAATTGCAAGTTCTAAAATGGAAACGGAATGAATGTTCAGCTGATTTATACATTACTTAAATGCTTTTCATTTAAAAAAAATACAGCAAAAGTTCTACCATGGAGAACTGTAAGGTCTTTGGAACAAAAATCCATGCACTTCTGTCCCAGTTTCATGTTGCATGAAAAGGATGAAAAGTATAACGAAATTTGCACTAAAAAAATGGCATGAATAATGCAGGGACAGACAGGGATGATTCGTTCACTCTAACTTGATTAGATCAGTAAAGTACATTCCTTCAGTAATTTGTATTATTTTATTTAAAATAAATTATCCATGATCCTTATAAAAGTTGAATGCACAGTATTTGATAGTAAGTTCTGGTATTGCAGGCCATTGCTTATAGCAAAGCTCATTTATTCCTTTCTTTAGTTACTTCATTTTTTCATTTTTAGTAAATTTCTTCTGAAAGATAAGCACTTAATGAAATTATACATTATTTCATTTGTTCTCAAAATTTCCTTTGTCCTCAATATCTTTACTAATTCATAAGTAATTTACATGTGAAATTCTTAAACCAAAATATGACTTTCCACAAGTTAACAATTTTTTATAATTTCCTGTAGGTTTCAGCTCCTACAAACATTCAGAGCTTTAATGGAGAATATAACTTTTCAGAATTCTTTTGAAGTAAACTAAGTAATTGAACCATTAATTGTTGTTGTTTTTTTGTTTTTGCAAATTTTCTATCTTACAAAATTCAACTTGTTATGAAAGCTTTCATTGAAGATAGGATTATCTCTGTTCGAAGCACTTTCTGTTTATGAAAAACATCTATATTAAAACAATTCTATATTTCAGTAAGAATGAATTACGGATTGGAAATCAAAAGAAAAATGAATAAAATACATTTCTTTCAGTAAAATAAATGAACAAGCTATTGATAGAAAGTAAGACTGCAATTATTACAAAAAATATAACAGAGATCTTTGAAGTGAAAATTACTCAATGAGTAACATTTGAGCTGGTTCCAGAATTACTTGCACTTTAGCTAGAAACTTATGTTTTCCCAGGATTTCAGTCAGTATATTTCTACCATAAACGCTAAACTATAGAAGTTTATGTAATGATTCGTATATATATAAAACTTTGCAACAATTCATCAGTCACTCATAGATTTCTGTAATTCATCCCATATTTCGTTAACCTTTTGTAATCCTTCCCAAAATGTTTCAAGTTCTTCAGCTCTCTTCATAGTTAACGGTTTAACTTCAGAATCAGGAACTAAATTACCTGAACCTTCAATTGAAGAAAACAGGTCTGGATTCTCTTCTGCTACAGATGTTCCTTCTTCAATCATTTCTTGTTTTGAAGTCATTTCTACCATTACAGCATCCATTTCTTCCCCTAATGGCATTTCTTCTGCTGGTGGAGTCTCCTCAGCTGCTGCTGCCATTTCTTCTGCTGCTGTCGGCATTTCTTCTACTGGTGGCATCAATTCTGCTGCTGGTGCCATTTCTTCTGTTGGTGCCATCTCTTCTGCTGCTGGCATTTCTTCTGCTGGTGGCATCTCTTCTGCTGCTGCCATTTCTTCTACTGGTGGCATCTCTTCTGCTGCTGGTGCCATTTCTTCTGCTGGTGGAGTCTCTTCAGCTGCTGGTGCCATTTCTTCTGCTGGTGGCATCTCTTCTGCTGCTGCCATTTCTTCTGCTGGTGGCATCTCTTCTGCTGCTGCCATTTCTTCTGCTGGTGGCATCTCTTCTGCTGCTGCCATTTCTTCTGCTGGTGGAGTCTCCTCAGCTGCTGGTGCCATTTCTTCTGCTGGTGGCATCTCTTCTGCTGCTGCCATTTCTTCTGCTGGTGGCATCTCTTCTACTGCTGCTGCCATTTCTTCTGCTGGTGGCATCTCTTCTGCTGCTGCCATTTCTTCTGCTGGTGGACTCTCCTCAGCTGCTGCTGGCATTTCTTCTGTTGGTGCCATCTCTTCTGCTGCTGCCATTTCTTCTGCTGGTGGAGTCTCCTCAGCTGCTGTTGCCATTTCTTCTGCAGCTGTGGCATCTTCTGATGGTGGATTTGAGTCTTCTTTTTCATCTAATGAATATTTACCTTCTACACAACATCCTTGTTTATCTCTTGGCTCTGGACAACATCCTCCTTTTCTTCCCAGATAGTTATTACATGTTGAATTTGAAATACATGGAACACAAGGAAAATTCACAGGGAGTTCTGAAGGACATTCAGATTGCCCTAAAAATAGAAAAAAAAATTAGTAAGAATTTATTTATCATACTTACAGTACTATTTTAGGTTTCTGAAAACCATTTAAGTATTTTGATTATTCTGTATCAAAACCATTTAAGTATTTTTGATTATTCAGAATAAGATTATTCTGTATTTGATAGTGAAAAATCTGAAGTTTAAAAAAAAAATCGTGAAGACATGCCACTGCAGGAATTTCTGTTATATATCTTGAGTAGCTGAAATTATTTATTCAGCAAACAGTTGTATAGAATTAGAACTTACAGATAAAGTATGATAGTAACAAGGGAAATGGTTAATGATTAGTTTTAACAGGTCGAAATTTCTCTTGAAATTTTATCGTTTATTTAGGATCTCAAGTTGTTGTTATTTACTAAATTTTAGCTGCCGGAATGGTGGAAAAAGAATTCTAAAGTTACAAGAAATAGTGATGTGACATCATCACTCTTTGACTTCATACGTCTCCCATTGCCGAGCGACTACTGAAGGTCAAAGACAAAACGAATGGTGCAGCAAATACTTAATATATAAAATAATACTAATATAATTACTGTTTATGAAATAAAAGCAGTAACTGCAAAGTGTTATCACATTTGTATACTTAAAGAAAGTGATTTTACATAAACAAAATGAAAAAAAAAGTACTACAATTAAAAAATTGAAGGAAAATTTATTTAATGCTAACTGTAGACTATTAGTATATTATAAATATAATTACAAATAAAAATAATGATAGTAAATTGAATAAAAATAAATTAGCAAAAAATAAAGGAATAGAAAATGTTTTAAATAAAAATGGAATTACTTTCGTAAATTTAGGAAACATTAGTATATGTATTTGTAATAAGAATGTTTTAGTACTATGTACAAGTATAACTCGAAACATTTCTATTTTTAATTAAAACATTTTCTATTCCTTTATATTTGCTAATTTATTTAAATTATTATTTAAATTATTGCCATTATTTTATTTGTAATTATATTTATAATATGCCAATAGTTTACATTTAGCATTATATAAATTTTTCTTCAAATTTTTAATTGTAATACTTTTTCCTCATATTTTTTATGTAAAATCACTTTCTTTTAAAATACAAATGTGGCCACGGTCTTTCAGTAATTGCTTTTATTTTATAAACAGTAATTACATTAGTATTATTTTGTAAATCTTGTATTTGCTGCGCCATCTGTTTTGTCATTTGACTTTGAGCGATCGCCAGCAGTGAGAGATGTGTGACGTCAAGCATTTAGCTTGCAAAGAGTGATGATGTCACATTACTGTTTCTTGTAACTTTATCATTTTTGCACATAACTAAACAGAAAATTCACTGAGCTAATTTTGGTATTTGTACTGGGAATCGGAGACAGGATTGTTTTGAGTTGCTAAACTCAGACTGATTTTTTTTTAACATTTTTTTACACCCTTCCATGCTTATTGGCAACTAAATTTGGTATACAATAACTATTTGAGGTCCTGAAGAAATGATAAAAATTTCAAGGGAGGTTTTGACCTGTCAAACCTAACTGTTCCCTTGTAAGGTTAACTTTGTTTTCAGCGTGGTAGATGAGTTTGTGAGTCTTCTATAAAGCTTAACACCTGAGATTTAAGATAATAGAAACATCAAATTTAGGATCCTCTACTTTCTCTTAATGTTTGTTCACATTTCTTGCTTAGATTTGATTTAGACTAGCTTAACTAGTCTAAGGCACCATAATCGTCTAGAAAAAAAAATAAATTTGAGATAATAATTATTTGAAGATCAATAAACAGAACCATACCACATAAATCTGAAGCAGAGGGTTTAATAGGGCTGGGGCTTGGTGACTGGTATTACAGGAATCCAAAGACAAGCGTTGCGGTGCAATAATGCATTGTCATGTTGAGCAAAACTACTAATGGAGTTGTCTAGACTTTGTACGTCAGATTCAACAATTTCAGTGGGTCTGTATTTTGGAACTATATACAGAACAGTATAGAGAGGAGAGCACTTTTCGTATGGAACACTTCAAGTTGGCAGTCTAACAGCTAATTAGTGTTCATACCATTAATCTTTTTAAGTTCTCCTCTTTTAGAAATTCTATTAATATTAATCTTCAACATTTCCACATACAAATAAATGTAAAAAAACAAATGAAAAAATAAATAAAAAATATTTATTAACTAAGAAAATTTTCGAAGAGTTAAAACTTATCTTCTTTTTCAAGCATACAAATAATGACAAACGTTACGAAAACAAATAAATGGAGAAGATGTGATATTCATATTAACATATTGTATCAACAGTTACTTATAACACTTAATTATGTTAACATGCTAATTCTTTAGATTTCACTGTATTATTACAATCTGAAGATAAATTAGCATATTAACGTAATATCATATCTTCCTCCATTTATTTGTTTTCGTATCGTTTGTTATTATTTGTTGCTTGAAAAAGAAGAGAAGTTTTATCTCTTCGAAAATTTGCTTAGTTAATAGATATATTGTTTTTTACATTAATTTTTATTTGTATATGGAAATGTTGAAGATTAATAGTAATTAGTGTTCAGTTGAATTTATGTTGAAAAATAGTGAACTATGCAGGCTGACCCTGAAATGGTTGGCCAAATTTGAGGCCCGATGCAATGTAACAAAATAACAAAAAAGTCCGTGTGAACATGGGTGTGGAAAAGCTTTATTCAGATGTTACAGAATGATTAACACACACATAGGCTATGGTGTAGCCACTGTTAGATAGGTGTTTCGAAGTGGCCTCCACCAACAGCAACTCATACCTCACACCATTCTCATGAGGATTGCCGGACATGCTCAAACATATCAGGGGAACCCTGAAACAATCACATCCACACTCATCCACAATGCAGTCACCCAATGTTTGTGGGAAAAATTGAGTGCACTAGTGTTTCAGACAGCTCCAGAGGAAAAAGTACCGAGGATTTAGGTCAAGTAAGTGTGTAGGCCAAGCTTTTGGTCTTCCTCTGCCAATCAAAACGTCAGGATAGACACACTTAGCCGTAATAGACTACGTAGATGTTAATCATTCTGTAACATCTGAATAAAGCATTTCAATAAGGCATTTTCTGCACCCAAGTTCATATGACTTTTTTATTATTTTGAAAAGTTGCATCTAGCCCTCGACCACTTCAGGACCAGAGAGATATGCATAGATGCTATGAGAAAGTTAACTTTGAACAACAGTTCTTTAAACTTATTAGTAATTGTACTGTCTGATGTGTATGTAGAAGGGGAAGGCTCTCCCGTAATTTAGTGTAACCTGCCGACCTAAGCTCCGCCCACAAGGGTCGTTCTTTAAATTGTTTGTCTATAATTCTCTTCACTTACTTTGTTAGCCTCTTTTATTGTTTACCGTATTCTAGATTAAAATTTTTCTTAATTCCGTAATTTATTGTACAGTAAAAAAAAAATGGAAACAGGAGAGGTCCGCGGATAATCGTGAGTTTACTGTACCTAATTTTAAAAAATTTTTTGAAAGAAACAGTAATTATCTGAAATAATATTCCTTAAAGAAAGCCACGCGTTAGTTATATATTAATGACTTAATTTAGCCATTGATAATATAAACAATTTCTTCCAAATTAATGAGAAGTATGATACAACACATGGAGTTTACCAAGACGAGCATTGTATAGTTCCAAACGGAATAGTCAGAAGTAGACCAAGGAAGTATCATGCAGGGTCTGATAGTGTGTAATCGAGAAGATTTCATCAGAATTCACTGATATATATCTTTACATTTTTAAATACTTTTCACCTTAACAGAAATATGAATTAGGATGTAGGATTTCGACTCCATTACAGTTTCTTACTCGAATGCAGGTCATTCTTTGAGAAACTGCTTTACTTTGTGTTGTTTAAAACTATAGTTGTTAGAAGAAATTCAAGAATTGAAATATTCACAACTTACAGTTGACTGGTAAACAGCACGTTTTAATTGTTCCACAGCAAATTTGGTTTCGAGGACATTCACCGTCAAAGAGACATCTAGCGAAACACTGGCTAGGCTCAGGCAGCACAGAAGGACACTGAAGAATGGGTGTCTCTGAAAATACAAGCAAAAGCAGATGAAGGTACCACTATCATACATGTAATGTATACATATGTATTATACAAAACGAAAGACTATCTATATATGCAATAGTAAATAGAAATTAATAATATAATTTACAATATGTTTGCATTAACATAATTTATAATGAGCAACAGCATTTTCTGATTTAGGCCTACTTAGATTAAGACATCAGAAACAAACTAAGCGTGAATTATGATAGATCAAATTATCTAAGATAGCAACAGAAATTCTAAACCGCATTTTTAGAACTGAGAACAGTCTGTTGGATTCAATGATTTTGTTGGATTCAATGGGAAAGGGAAAAGATTCGACCAAAAGAACTAGGAAGAAACAAAAACAAAACAAACCTTGAAGAGGATCTTCAACCTGCATTGGATTGAAAATGGTTAAAGATTTAGATGATGATGATAATATAAAATCATTAAAATAAAAACGAAGCAGATTTTATTACATTTATTAATTATACAGGTTTGAAGGCAGGAGAAAAGCATGATTCACAAAAAGGCTTTGATGATATAGTTTATTAAAAAAAACAACAACTTTACTCCTTCATTGTTGAAGAGATATTTGAACCCTAACATCATTGACTGATTTCAGCTGTGGCAGTCCAGATGTTTCTTCACCTTATATTCCGTCGATGAAAAGGAAGATTTTTAAGATTGAAAGACTGATGGCATATCTATACTACTATTATAAAGCTGAAGAGTTCGTGTGTTTGAACGCGCTAATCTCAGGAACTACCAGTCCGATTTTGAAAAATTCTTTTTTGCGTTAGATAGCCCATTTATTGAGGAAAGTTATAGGCTATACAACATCACGCTACGACCAATATACATAAACGCCAGTAAACATAAACGCCAACCAAAGGGGGCAGCTATGGGTCGGCTTGGCTGGACGACGAGAACCGAACATTACCGAGAAGGGTCGAATTTAATGCGGGTGACACCGCGGAGCACAGCTCGTCTATTATACAGCAGAAACAGTTTTTAGGGACTGATTCCATAAAACCCTTGACCAAGTTATGATTATTCTTTGGAGGTGATGGACTAAGATTCCTTTGTAAGTAATAATAACCTCGAGATCTGATAATATATTGAAGATCCATTCCAGAGTTGGGCTTATTTTGCCCAAAGGATGGAGGAAGATTATCCTATTTTGATCTCTTAGAGCAGGAGTTCTCAACCGGGGTCCACATGGACCTTGGGGGTCCATGTAATATTCTTCGGGGTCCACAGGCAAAAAATAACAAATTGGGGGTCCATAGTGATATTTTGGTGGTCCATGGGGCAATTCCACTTCAGAACGGTTATTACTCAAAATAAAATTTTTACTATAATTTACCCCATATTGAAATAAGTAGAGAATATACATGAATGATTCTTTCTAACTTTATTTATTTTATATTTCTTTTTCACCTATCTACTCAACCATCGGTCAGTACTTATCAGATATATTTGAAAAATTAAATTTACTTCATAAACAGCTCCAAGGAAAAGATTCTGATCACATATCAAGTAAAGATGCTGTTACTGCTTTTCTGAGAAAATTACAGTTGTACAAAAATAATATCAGGCGTTGAGCATTTGAACAGTTTCCTTGTTTGGCTTCGATTAGCAGCGATTTGCACGATGAAGACCTTATATTATATAGCGAATATTTGGAAAATATGCACGAAGGTATGCAAACTCGGTTTAGTGGCCTACTCATGACGAATATACCAACTTGGGTGACAATTCCTTTCGAAGTTAATGTTGCCGATATAGACATTTCTTTGCAAGAGTCCCTCATTGAATTACAGTGATGAAATAATGCGTGCAAAATTCAAAGATGGGAAGTATAATATATGGAAAACAAATGATATTGCTACAAAGTACCCATCCCAAAACACAGCTCTACGTTATTGCTTTTCCATCATCTTACCTTGTTGAATCAGGATTTAGTCGTGTTTCTCACTTATCAAAAGTTCGCAATAGATTTGACATTGTGAAAAGAGGTGATCTTCGACTATCGTTAACATCGAAGGAAACAGATATAAAGAAACTCGCTGAGCAGCATCAACCACAGGGATCTCATTGAATCACATATTTTAACTGTAGAATAATTTATTTGCATTAAATTAGTTTTCATTCAAAATAAAGCATAATCATTTACTATTTCTCTGATTATTAATATAATCCCTTTACTTTTTATTAGTGAAAAATAGAACAAGCTTTTCTTTTATCGAATAGCTATGAGGGGTCCACCAAAAAAAAAGGGGGGGGGGGAAAGGGGTCCATGGGTAAAAAAAGGTTGAGAAACCCTGTCTTAGAGTACTGGAGGTAAGCAACGAGGTAAGTCTTGGGATTAAGTCGAAGTCTGTTGGCTCAGCCACTCGCCCACCTTGAAACTCAGCCACTCGCCCACCTATTCCCTGAAAGAGCTTGTTCCATTTTATAGAGAACTGAGTGGACACTAGAACCTGTTTGGGGAAGAATAAATCTGTAAAAAATCTTCGACCACCGATTGGTATTGAACCTGACCATCGAGTTCATCCTGCAGCTTGAAAAAAGAACAAAAAATCATTAACACTTCGACTTGAAAGTTACTATTTTAATTTACATGGCTACTTTTTACAATAAATAGTTATTATTTTTTCCGTTTTTATACATCAATGGAAAGACAGAAAAATAACCAAGAATTTTATTGACTAAATACTGCTTCAAAAGAACTTTGGACAGTAATGTTATCTATGAAATACTTTACAACCTGGTTCTGATATTGTAAATCAAGTGCTCAAATTGCCTAACACTGAACTAGAAGAGGTCTTTTGATTCACATTTTCAAAGATCAAGCTTTTCATTACTTCTGAAAGATAAAAAGAAGACTAGACAAAAAAAAATGTGATAAATGTGACTGAAGAAACGACTGTTATGACAGAATGGTCACTAGAATAAGAAGTCACATTGTCTCATTCAGTGGAAAATCCGAAGTTTGTGAATTTAACATTAATAAAACATAATGAAAACTATAGATTGTGATGCAATCGATAGAACATCACAAGAAATAATCAAGATCAAAATTATAAATGCTGAGAAAAATCTTTGAATGGAACTCTGAATTTAATGTATAGTAAAACAGATATAATGAATAATTAATGGTTTGAGAACTGCTTTTTATTGTCTTGGATTGATCAGTTAAGAGATCAGTTCCAGATCTGATCATCTTGGTCACTTCCTTCGTTTATAGACTTTCCCACATGTTCAGTTCCAGGTGTCTCACTTTGATCTTCTATTCTTTTTAGATACACTGCTCACAAAATTTAGGGGATATTGCGAATGAATATAATACACCCAAAAAACAGAGATATTTGAGTTTATTTATTAAAGAACATCATCAGAGAAGCAAATGACACGAAAATGGAAGTTGTCTGAATGCGCAAATGTGATGCAAAACGTTTTTGCATGTTTACCCACTACCCTGTATAAAGAGGCTGGTACTTCTGGGTTATCTCCATTTTCCTTGATCAACAACAAGTGGCAGAATCGTTGAGTGTCACCTGAAAATGCCCCTGCAACGTGATTTACCCGAATCTAAAGCATGGAGAGTCATTGGCCATCTTGAAGCTGGCCAAACACAGATGATAGTGGTTACAGCGGTTGGAACCTCCCAAAACGTGATTAGCAGACTGGAATCGCTTCAGAGAGACTGACACAGTACGAAGAAGACCAGGGACAATCGCTACTTGATGCTATTAGCATGAAGGAACCGGCGAAGCAATGCGACTAAGCTGCGGGGACAGTTTCTCGCTGCTACTTGACGATGAGTGTGTACTCAGATCACGCGAAATCGACTCTGTCACGGTGGACTGTATACCAGCGACCAATGGTACGCATTCCGTTAACTGCTGAACATAGCCGAACCCACGGAAAGTGGGCTGAAATGCATCTTCCTTAGGCCTGAAGAGTGGTCCACGGTTCTCTTCAGTGACGAGTCCAGATTCAGCCTGCAGCCTCACAATTGTCGAGCTCTGATCTGGCTGAACGTGGAACACGGTAGAATCCACGTTTCGTGCAAGAAAGACATGCCTTTGGTGGAGGTGGAATCATGGTGTGGGCAGGCATCAGCATTTGTGGTCGTACCAACTTCCATGCTGTTAGAAATGGAATGGTGAATGCTACAAGATATCGGCATGAAATTCTATAAGATATCGGCATGAAATGCTATAAGATATCGGCAGCCGGATCATAAATTGGGGCTAACTTTCTTTTTATGGACGATAATGCATGCCCCTACAGTGCGCATCTCGTCAACAACATGCTGTAAGAGGCTGGAATCGAGCGCATGGACTGACATTCACGTTCTGCAGACCTGAATCCCATCGAACACGTTTGGATGCAGTATTGCCAGTCACCAATCACCTCAGCTGGAATCAGCTTGAAGTTGTCCTGGTACGCGAGTGGCCACAAATCCCACAGGAACTGATGGACAATTTGATCCTCTCCATGCCTCAACGCTGTCAGTGTGTTGTAGCAGTCTCAGGTGACCATACATCCTACTGAGCAGTCAATGTGCAACACATTTTTCCACGTTTGACATGCGAATGTTAACCCCAGTCCATGTGTCACATCCTGCTGAATCCCGATAAATGGATTCTGCATCTCATTTGCATATTCAGACAACTTCCATTTTCATATCATTTCTCTGATGTTGTTTTTTAATAAATAAACTCAAATACCTCTGTTTTTTTGGATATATTATATTCATTTCGCAATATCCTCTAAATTTTGTGAGCAGTATATTATTTGGATATTACACATTTCAATACTTGAGTTTCCTACAGTTATGATAACATTATGTGAATGGCTCTCATGCACAAAATTGCCATTTACCATGCTCTTTAACGATCCTGTGTATAGGAAAGGTATTAGGGTTCACATGTCTAATACTCGTTGGACTCCCCAAGGCCTGGAGATGTCAAAATTAGACTTCCGGTACTGGCTGATCCAGGCCATTTCCGGTTTGGCTTATTCAACAGGAAAATACTAATTGGAAAAAAATTGTGGTCCATTTACACTGAACCAACTATTTTGAAAACGAATATGATACTCTCGAACCCAATTTGGGCAGTTCTGGTTCTCAGAAACGCTACTCTTCTGTAAGCCTATGGTGTACAAGGAGGCCCAGATGAAATCATACTGACCCTTGAATTACAATTGAATAAATGAGTTTTACACGCCAGTCAATAGTAGTGTCACTGTTAACAATGTAAGTGTTTGATAGATTGCGAATTGTTCGGTATCACTTGCTTTTGCGTCGTCTAAAGCTGTGAATTGACTTGTTTTGATAAAAATTCAAATGGTTTACAAGGGGAAACGTAATATATTTTCAGAAACCTAAGACATCCTCAAACATATAGGTGTACCCAAATTTTGGAATGGGAGGAACTATTATGGTTGATCAACCAAAAGAAAAAACTAGTCGTGTCCATTCACAGATGCGAGGGGAGGGGGCTATAGACAGACCAATGAACTTTCCATACCAAAAGATATGGTCTAAAATCCTACTGCTTAGCTAGACGGAAGAGACTGGTCACGTGATTTACTGGTTGCTGCCACCTCTTTCTCGGCGTGAAAATAGGGGAGATGAGTATGTGCCGACAAGAACAGAAACAAACGACGTATAAAGGAGAGAAGTGAAAAATTACTGCATAAAATTCAGTTTAAAACTAACGCGATAATAAAATACCCACACACACAGAATAAGAAGTACATGTATAATAAACTTTTAGAATGTAATTCTCTACTTCGGCTTGTTCCGTTATTTTGGCAGTGTGTCAATCCCAGTCTTTATCGCTTTGGCAAGCAGTGTATTTCTTCCATTTTTGGATGCAATGGTAAAGCGGTTCTAACTCCTAGCCACCCCCCCCCCGGTGCGCTGAAGCACTACGATGAAGAAAATAAAAAATAAATAACATCAAAATTTGGAAACAAACCCTAGAGCAGTTAAACGCTCACCACTAAAGGCATTTGATCATAAGGAAAGGAAAAATAACAATAAATAAAGGTTAAAATAAAAAAAAAAAAAACCTGTAATATATCACAAGAAAACGAATCAATTCATGATAACACTGGACCTTTTCAGTCATGTTGAGTCAAGGTGATCACTTGTGGTCAGGGCCCCCAAAAGGGTGGGGTCAGTTGATCCCTCAGCACCGGGCCCGGCCGTCAAGGAGGCCCCACCTGAGGTCGTAACCGAAAAAAAAAATTAAATGAAATTGCCTACCACTTATAGGCTATTTTTTTATAATTAAGTCTAAATTTTATATCAACTACTTTTCTGCTTTAACCTCATGCATAGAGCTGTTCTGCATTACAATATTAGCTTAGAGCAAGTTTTTTTTTTTTTAAGCTTTTGGGTAGAGGTGGAAAAAGTAGATGTTGGTGTTAAATGAATTTACTCTAAAAATAGTTCTAATAACTGTGTGTGGCATGTTTTAAAGGGAGAAATTTGAAATTGAAATAATAGAGGTGTTTTCGCGATATTTTTGACTAAAAATCTGATTTTAACCATTAAGTGAGAGAGGGCCATTACTGCATTTGGTATCTGGACCCTGAATTTGATGTGAGGCCCTGCTCTAAGAATATATTATTTTGCCCTCGTATGCGTTCTGAATTTTTGCACCCTGTGTAGCCCTGGCTGAAGAGAGCCTCATAAGCTCGAAGCAGCTGTTCAAGGTCTCAGCTTGTCTCAAAAGGGCCCGTTCTATCAAGAATTGATTCATTTTCTTTAGATCTAATAGAGGTTTGTTGGTTTATTTTTTTTCTTTCTTTATTATTATTATTATTATTTTTATTTTGTTTTCTTTCATTGAAATGCTTTTGTGCTAAGTGTTGTAATTGCCCAAGGATTTGATTTCCTTGAGTGTTGTTTTTATTTTCTTAATCTTAGTTTTTGAGGAGCCACTTGTGTTTCCAAGAATATTCTCATTGCAATTATTCAATTTACTTAACTCTTTAATTTTTTCTTTTGATACTTTTCCTATCTACCGCCATCTGTAAATTTGATCGTTGAATAAAATTTTCTTTTTCATTCCCTCTTAACTGAATAATATATTGTTTTTCCTAAATAGAATCTGTGTTAATTTCAAAATCCATATCTCTTTCTAGTATCTATAATTTCGATCAGTACCATTTCTTCTGATCATTTATAGAGGTACTTAACGTGTCTCTTCATGTCTATCGTACCATTTGAATGTAGAATATTATTTCCCAGTTTATTTTAGTTATGGAAAGGAGCATGCTTGGTATTAGGTTGAAAGATCGAATGAAGAACACGGAAATTAGGCGTAAAACACAAATAAAAGATGTTGGTAAAGAAGTTTTGAAGAAAAAGTGGACTTGGGCAGGACATGTGGCCAGAATGTCAACAGAGAAATGGACTAAGCTGATTCAAGAGTGGTACCCTCGAGATGGTAAAAGAAGTCGTGGTCGCCCAGCTACAAGATGGCAGGATTTTATCAAGAAGGCTCAGGGGGTACTCTGGACTCATGCTGCCCAAGATAGGCAACAATGGGAGAAATTAGGAGAGGCCCTTGCTCCGGATGGGGATTGTACGGGCTGATGATGATGATGATGATGATTTTAGTTATATAGAAAAAAAGGTCTTACTGTTGGTTTTTGTGCAACATCTCTTGAATTTATCGCAGCAATTGTGCCGGTTATTGTAAGTACAAACCAAACACTTGATGGCGCCTGGATTACGAAGCACTTCAGGTAAAGCTGAGTCCACACCAACAAAGCAAGCAGCTAATATAAGAAGAATCGGAACCATCTGAAAAATAAAACAAAGAATATAATCACTCTGAATTACTAACTACTTATAGTTAAAAGATAATGCTAGAAGAAAGTTTTGTTTGTAGGACTTAAGAACCAGGTTCCAAAACAAGATGGTGAATTCCAATTGTAGTTATGGCCAACGCAGTCTTCCAATTTAACTTCCATAAAAAATGGGATGAATTCTCTGACTCATTAGAAGTGAGCGGCTCTCGGTTAAGGATCAGTTATTATAGTAGTTTTCAAAAAAGAAGGGTTTGCCATATATGGTCATTACGTAGCGATCGCTTGTGTCTGGAACAAAGGTCACCAGTCATGACGTCATCAACGTGAGCTCCGAGCAGTCAGTCCAATATGGCGTCGTTTTGTGATCGCACAAGCGTGACCAAGAAAGGACAAACTTTGCATAGCCAAGCAAGGGGAATAGTGTGGAACGTTTTTAATTATTTCACTTTTAATTGAATCGCAAATATGAAAAAGGTACTAAGTCATAGAAAAACCAAACTGAGAAAACACAAAATAACTTCCACATTCAAAACTACAGCCAGCAATTAAAAATCCATTGCTGTGGTGTGAAACGACTGTGAAGCCGACCCATGCCTGTCATCTGTTTATTTTTTAGGTCAGTATGCAAATGTACAAAGACCTAATTAAAAATTTCGACTTAGTACCTTTTTCCAGATTATGGGTGCCACAGGTACCTTTTTCCATGTTTTGCAGTTATATTGTCGCATTTTGCAGTTAAAATAAAATGTTTTATTTCAATTTTTTTTAGTACAAACTTAATCATATAAGTTTTATATATATGTTATATATAGTATCATATGGCAATGTAACACTAGTGAAAAAATAATGAAAAAATGTAAAGCACTAATCAAGTTTTTGACCTCCTGAGACTACTGGAAAAGCTTGATTTAGTTCCCATTTAAATGATGCATGGGGGGAACACAATTGAACCCATTTTCAGTCCTAACTCAAAATGTACAAAAAGTTGACTTAGTACCTTTTCACATTTGCAATTCAATTATTATTATGTATTCGTAACTGTAGAAAATACAAAAACCAGAATGTTTTCATAATGTGTATAAGATTCAGTTACGGATTTTAGCAATAGATGGCGCTGTTACGTCCTGGAAGCATCAGTCTATAAGGAAATTAGGTCATCAAAAGCTCTTCTTTCATGATCTGAACTGTAGCTCATTAGCAGGCATCATTTCAACGATGGTATTTGTCAGTGTCGGATCAAGCTTGCATGCGGCCCCTATGTCGGGCCCATCCAACAAACCGATTTCGTTTACTAGTAAAAAGGAATCATATTCTGGTCAGATATACGTAATTGGTACCACACAAAGTATTAATAAAATTGGAGAATTCAGAAAAAAAATTGCGGTTTTAAGCGGCGTATTTGACATGCGTATCAAAAGCACAAACTGTATAGGAGTCAAATATGACTGTATTCTAGCAAATTTTTTAAATTTTGAATGTGACGTAATTAATGCGTATCCACGCGAATTTCTCGTTAACTTTTTAAAAATTGCAGTATATATTTTTAATAACATAATTTTGAGGGCCCCTGACTGCAGCACAGTCAGCACCCCCCCTCCTTAATCGCCACTGGATATTATTATGAGAGGCGAATACAAGACAGCTACATAGAAGACCTCGATTTCAATTTGTCTTTACCAACTATGTATCTCTTTTTCATTTCTGAAATTCAACATTAACCTTTCCAATTCTGTGTCTGCTTTTAGTGCAGGGGCGTATAGATGATTTTATTTGGAATTGAGCCAAGTTAGGGAGTGGACCTCAGCGATCAAAGACTTGTGGATTTGAAAATTTCGGGAGGGGGGGTGCAAGGACCTATCAACGGTCATTTAACCAGAAAAAAACACGAAAGTAGGTATATTCTACTCATTTCAGATTTCCGGAGGAAAAGAAGGGGGGGGGGGTCATCGGTCCTGCGTCTACTTATGCCTTGTTTTACTACTACTTATAGTATTTTGCAAAAAAAAGGGGGTTTGCCATATATGGTCATTATGTAGCGATCGATTTTGTCTGGAACAAACGTCACCAGTCATGACGTCATCAACTTGAACTCCGAGCATTCAGTCCAAGATGGCGTCGTTTTGTGATCGCATAAGCGTGACCAAGAAAGGACAAACTTTGCATAGCCAATCAAGGGGAAATAGTGTGGAACGTTTCTAATTATTTCACTTTTAATTACTATTATGTATTCGTAACTGTAGATAATACAAAAACCAGAATGTTTTCGTCATGTTTATAAGATTCAGTTACGGATTTTAGCAATAGATGACGCTGTTATATCCTGGAAACATCAATCTATAAGGAAATTACGTCATCAAAAGCTCTTCTTTCATGAACTGAACTGTAGACACATCTCAAAACACTTCCTCGCTTGCTTTTTGTAAATTGGTCGAGAAATATTTGCAATTTTCTACAAATTTCCTTTATATTGCAAGGCAGTGTATTTATCTTTTGTTATTATTCAAGTGCTTTTCCTTAGTAACTAAGATATTATTCGTATTTTTTTCTTTCTTTTAATCTTTAATAACTTCAGCCGCTCTGAATCCGATTGAAGCTAGACGAGTAGTTAATTGAATCATTATTGATGTCTCAAGGACAGACCCACGAATCAAATAGAACTCATTTAATGATCAACGAAGTATAAAAGGCTTGTAATGAAAAGGACTCCGTGGGTACATCGTTTAGTAATCACAGAAAATTGACAAACCCTTTTTTAGAATAAAAAAAAAAATAATAAAACGGCAAATAGTGTGCAAATTTACTGTAGGGATTTCTAAAATGATCAAAAAAATTCCAGTGATATTTTTTTTATGTAGAGCCTATACAAAAAAGAAGGTAAACTTCCATAGGATCAATGTAGAATAGGCGACGCGACGGTGGCGCCCCCAAACTCTGGAAGTCATACAGTGAAGCTCATTCTTCCCTTCAGGGGCAGTGAACTCTTCACTGTTGAGTTCATATACTTTGATAAAAATAACTCCTAGTAGTTTCAGTTCTTTAATTTACATAGGTTGTTTTCTTTTACATCGCAGCAGTACCGCTGTATTAGTTTTCAAAAAAGAAGGGCTTGCCATATATGATCATTACGTCGCGATCGATTTTGTCTGGAACAAACGTCACCAGTCATGGCGTCATCAACTTGAACTCCTAGCAGTCAGTCCAAGATGGCGTAGTTTTGTGATCGCATAAGCGTGACCAAGAAAAGACAAACTTTACATAGCCAAGCAAGGGGAATAGTGTGAAACGTTTGTAATTCTTTCACTTTTAATTATTATTATTATGTATTCGTAACTGTAGAAAATACAAAAACCAGAATGTTTTCGTAATGTTTATAAGATTCAGTTACGGATTTTAGCAACAGATGGCGCTGTTACGTCCTGGACACATCAATCTATAAAGAAATTAAGTCATCAAAAGCTCTTCATGAACTGAAATATAGTTATTCATTAAACATTTAGAAAAACATAATCAAAAAAAGCAAGAACAAGCTGAAGAATATAATTTATTTTTACCATATTATTCTTGTGTAAGAAGGTTAAACGTGCATTAGATGTTTCATGAAAAACGAAAAAAGGCGTGAAAGCAAACGAATTTGTGAATTTCTATATTTTTTCCGTTTTCATGTTAAATTTGATGCACGTTAAACCTTCTTACTTATTAATTCTTCGCCTATGCGTTTGGCTTATCCTTTTATTAAATGCCTTTTGTGCCCAGCGCTTAGAGGGCTAAGGTAATTAGGCCTATGCTATACTTTTCTATTGTCGTTTGCTTTTGTGAGGCCCAAAGGCGTTAAAGCAAACGAATTTGTGCATTTCTATATTTTTTCCATTTTTCATAGTATTCTTGTATTATTGAAACACATCAACAAAGGAAATACCAGTCATTAAGTATGATAAAAATTATGATAAAATAAAGAAAAAAGAAAGAAAGAACGAAATCCTGAAATAATTTAACAATATTTTCCTAAAAATATTGAAGAGAAAATTTTTTACGTACACTATCCATAATGAGAATATAGAAACCAAGCCGGTTTAACATACGAATTTAATTAACACAATTAAAAATTACACGACAGGTTACGACCTCATGAAATGATAGATCGTAAATGACCTCTGATTTCATGAGGTCGAATTTCATGAGGCCTGGTCGTGTAATTTTTAATTGTGTTAATTAAATTTGTATATTAACAGGTACGCCGGCATTGTTTGTGTTCTTACTTTCCTAAAAATGTTGCGAACTTTTAAATTTTTTTTTATTTTTATTTTTTTTATTTAAATAAAACTAATATAAATGTGTTTATAGTTTTGATAGTTTTAGTTATAGTTATTATACTCTCCGACTACATAAACCAACTTCAAATTTACCATTTCCTAAAAATTGGTAATTGAATAATTACATCCCATAATTTAATATAATAATTTAATAATAATATAATAATACATCCCATAATTTTGATGTTAAATTTCCTAAATTCAATCAATTTAAAAACGTCCAGAACTCGTTGGCAGAAAAAAAAAAAAAAAAAGAAAAAAACTCTCTTTGCACCTCTGCTCTTTATCAGTATTACAAAAAAATATGGCGGTACAAACAATCAAAATAACAAAAATTAAGAAACAGGAAAAACAAAAGAAAAAAAATTAAAAAAAAAATTGAAATATATTCTCTATTGATTATAAGTTTAATAATTAATCTTCTCAATCTTAACATATAAAAATGAATGTTTCTTTGTTTGTTTGTCCCGTATGCGTTGCTATACAATTCATCAGATTGCGATGAAACTTTGGTGAATTGTTGTGCACACATCCGCGAAGGTTTCTGAATTAGAATCATTTTACAATATATGATGCGCGAAGCGTTTCAACAAATGAGTGTATTCCCGGTTTCAACGTTTGGAGTTTCCGGTGCAACTCGCATTTGCAATGACCATCAACAAAGCACAGCGACAATCGCTACAAGTGTGTGGACTAAATTTGGAAAATCCATGCTTCACACATGGACAGCTGTATGTGGCCTGCTCACGCGTCGGAAAACCTTCTGATGAGTGGCATTGCAACGCATGCCAGGTACAGCTATTAGTTAAATAAAAAGATAAAAATTTTCTACTTTTCTGTATTTTTTTAAACCTTATTTTATTTTTATCAGCAGTTTTTATACTCTCTAATATGTTTTTTAACCACAGTTTCACAATCCTCAGGAATTCCATGACATTTCACGGGATAATTAGAGATTTCTGAAATCTTTTTATTTAATTATAATATTAAAATATCTTATAAAATGAATAATATTAATAAAGTAAATGTTACCATGGATTTCAAGTGTCATCTTGTTTTCTTTAAGCTTGTACTATAACTCTTATATACTATTATATTTGTATCTTAAGAAAAAGAAAACAGCACATGAACAAAATAGGAAATTGCCTTTCTGATTTTAGATTATGGGAAGGAAATTGGGAACGGCCGTTTCGTCCTTCTGCGGACTCATCAGCCCAATTCCCGCCTTCCCTTAACCGAATCAGAAAGGCAAGACCTGGTTAGTGTAAGCCAC
>JAFIDM010000006.1:52160025-52202418 GCA_023159025.1 Thereuonema tuberculata
ATGTTAAATTTCATTTGTGATAACAATTTTCTTGAACCTAAATTAACTGAATTCTATTGATGTCTTAAACAATATTAATCCCTTTAGAAATTTACCAATTTGCGCGTTGATATGAATAAAATTAATTGAATTTAGACAACTTTAAGTAAATAATGTGAATTTAATTAATTTTTATCAGGAAAAAGGATTTTTTTTTTTTTTTTACTGTTCGTTTGTACTGCAATTTAAAATAAATTGTGAGTTTTTATATTATTTTCACGATTAAAACAAAAAGAAAAGAAAGTAGGTCTCAAGTTCTTTAGGTTCCTATTTATTACTATCATTGCTTCAGATTGAACAGTGATTTTATTTCTTCTATCATTTGATTATCAAATATTTTTCGTTTTTTATCCATTAGCCTAAATCCCAACAGCAGTGAAATGATACGTCATTGGATGTTTTGTGATAAACGGAATATTGCACAACAGTTAGCACTTGGCTATTAAAACATCTCCTCATTGACAAATGAAACGATGTTACAACTGCTGTTGTCATTAAACGACGTGAACAGATATAGATATAATGGCTTCTGTCAACTAAATGGGTATCAGGACATCGAGTACTTTTTGTGTAAGAGGAATTTAATTTTAATGTAATTTAGATCATTATTCTCGAAATTGGCTGAGGAAGTGAAAACAGTTGTGTGTCAATTTTCCCTAACATTGCAAAAAGAAATTGCTGATTATCAAAAAAGAAATTAGAACTTTAGGATATAAGAAAAAAAAATCGTTTTTAGTCTAACGAAAATTTAGAAGAAAAGATCAACTGTGAGTGGAGAAGAATGTGTGAATTAATTGCAATGTATTACAGGGAATTTTAGTTTGTTTTATTTACGGTAGAGCCCCGATTATCCGCGGAATTTGGGTGGCAAGGATACCGCGGATAGTAAAAATCGCGGGTAACCCGAAAAAAGACTAAAAATCAGGTGTAAACACGAAAAAAACATTTCAGCATAAAAACTTCGTTTTATTATACAAAAACATAATATGCAAAACTTTTAAAATATGTACAGAACAGCAGAAACCTTTCTGCAAAGCAAGAGCCTGCCACTCATCCACAAATTCCGAGAAGACCTATAGGATTACGATGCACAATAAACCCGTCAGTAATTTTCGACCTTCGCACTGTAGGACCTATTGTACTTTCCCTGTTGTTGGCTTCGATTAAAATTGGTTTTTTTGAGGTTCGTAATTAAAAATTTTTTTGGCGGCACTTGCGGATAATCGGGGTTCTACTGTATTTATTTAAGATAAACAATATCGTTGTTTGACTCTTTACTTTGTGATTCGATCTGTTTCAGATCAACAAATCAACAATATCGTTGTTTGACTCTTTACTTTGTGATTCGATCTGTTTCAGATCAACAAATCCTTAAATGAATTTAAACCTTGTACTAAGTTTCAGCTCTGTATGACAAATACGGAGGGTTGATTCACGTTTATTCGGTCGATTTTGATTACGTCATAGACTTAGCAGAACCTTTTTCTCCACCACCGGTTGTGTTCAATGGAGTCTCCTAGCATTCTGGCAATGGCTCTGCATCGCAGTTTCCATTGAAGAAGGCTGCGTTGGAGATAGACGAGGGGGATCTAGTTCCACTCCTCTTCCCAAAGCCCTTCTACTGTTTTCGGTCGTCGTGTTCCCAGAGCTCATTTAAGTAATCCGAACCCGCAGAAGTCCATTGGAGATGCATTGGGGGATTATACAGGAATCATACTGTATGGGATTGCTCGTATTCCGGTTTCAGTCACCATATTGACCATGTACAGCTGCATCGCTCTAGCTCAACGCCTTGTCCTGATGAATCACACTTTCCTTTTGTCGCTGCCGTACAATGCGGAAATATCGTCACGATAAAAGGTTCCAGAACATGCTCTCGGTAAAAGGCAGCATTAATCTTGATCTTTGCAGATACCTTCCTCAGCGGCAACTTTCCTTAGTAGCTGTAACCCGCAACAATCAGAATCCATTCGAAAAGTTTTCTTTGCATTCGCGATACCACTCGGATGGTCCTTTGGCATCAAAAGGGCAATAAAATATTGCCCTTGACTTCTCGGTATCACTAAGATAGATCCATGCCACATCCCAAGAAGTGACGTACTTTAATTTTCCTCCCGATAAGTGGTGCTCGTAAAGTTTTCGGCTGTTGGTCTTCCTATTAGCAACGTGTCGAGGAAGTAAGCGATGAACGCGAGCTCTATGATGCTTTTCCGATTGCAGATTACGTCTAATTATCGTCAACCATTGGCTGAGAAAATCCTACAGCCTGGGCAACCGCCTTTTGGATGCTAGGATTCTCGTCACAATCATAGCCTTCACTTTCTTAATAACGTTAGGAGTTGCTGCCGATCGTGGGTGTTGTTTTCGGGCCTGTGGCTTATTCCACTCTTGGCTGACTTTCTGCTATTAACCGGTTGACGGTGGACTTGGAAACATGAAAATTTCGGCGTTTGCATATGTCCACAATTTTTGAAGCGGCATATTTAGCATCGGAAAGGGCAACTATGTACCCCTCCCACCAATTTGGGACTTTTGGCGGCATATTTAGAATTCCACACAATTCCAGCTACCAGATAATCAACTACAGGCTTATGATCTCTGATTTGAACGCAACAATGCTGCGTCACGTGCACGTGCGAGATAGCGAGCGCCCCTGAAATCGAACGAATAAACTTGAATCAATCTATAGTTATTGAGTTATTGTGATCATGGATAAGCGTTATACAAATTTCACAATACCGTTTGATAGCTAGTTGTCACGAGGAAATCTAAATGGTTCAATAAAATGTAATGATCTCATGTGTTCTGAGAATTTTGGCTGGAATATTTTTTTTCCTAGATGAATTTTAATGACAAAAATGAATAAATACGAAACACTCGTAGAATATAGTATTGTACAGGATGATTCTAATTTAAGAAGTCTGCAAAAACTAAGCGACGAGACTTGTAGACCGACAGACGGTTCTTGACGATCGTGTTTGCGCGAGAATTACGAAAAACACGAGATCTGGCCATTAGCCTCTTCAGCAGGTCTCAAGGAATTTAGTATTTTGAATGTCTGTCACTAGAAAAATGCTAGAGAAAAAATATTAAAGTTGGATTTTTACCTTCAGCGTAGAGACGATGGATGCAGCGGTGAATAAGGCATCGGTCAAAATCGTCTACATCAGTAACGGGGCTTGCTCGTGGTCGCTTCTTTCCCGGAGTCGATAAGCCTTCTTTCTCGCCATTTTGTGAGAAGACATGGATAGAGGCTATTCTCGCGTCAATCACGTGAAATCGCGAAAATTCGGGATCATAAAGATCCGTCTGTCGGCCTATAGCTGTTTATATATGAACCCTTCCTGGTACAATGGAATATCTGGAAACTCGATTATCAACAAAGTATTTTATTTATTGATGACATCACAATAAGATTTTTGTTTTCTGGAGGCATACATTCCTGTAGGACATTTGCTGCAGATGACTCCTTTAAATTTTGTATATTGTAGTTTTAGTGTGTTAGATATTGTCCGATTAATTGACTGAACTGCAGTTTTTCACAATCACAGCGACATATTATCCCCTGGTGTTGATTTCTGTAATAATTCTTTCTTCTTTTTTAATGTCTACGCACGTTTTCGTTTCTTAGCATTTATAGCTGCATTGCAGGTGGTTCTGAAAGAAATATTTTACTTAGGATTATCCAAAGTAGGAATAAATTTTATGACACTACAATCCTGACAACAATCCTTCGCTATCATCAAGTCGCTCTGAAACAAATCAACGAGAATTCAAGTCATTTTCAAGGTCAAGGAATAAATAAACAAAACCAAAACTGGTATCTATGAACAATATAACATTTTTATTTATTGTACGTTATTTGATAAAACTAGCTTTGGATTATCCTAAGTCAGATCTCAAATACATCGAAGGTCAATATGAAAGATTGCCAAAAGTTTAATTTACTTATTTATTAAATAAATATGGTTACTGTTCGGTTTTGTTTACGAGAGCCTTCAACGCTTTTGCGCATGCGTCAGGTCTCCTTCGATTTCTTCAAAATAGGGGCGAGGATGAGATATTTACTTTTTATAGTGTTAGTTTACTAGTAGCTGCGTTCTATTTGCGCTTTTCGGGAAAGAATTATGGAAAGATTAAATACTTTTGCAAAAATGCTCCTCGTTATTTTTTTCTTAAAAGCGAAAATGTCCAAAAGAATTTCTTAGGAAAGTACCCATCTCAGCGTATCACCCTTCTGCGGAGTAAAATCGTCCCCCAGTGGTATCTCTGCCTTTCATAAACGCACAGTAACTTGTATACGTGAAACATAAAAACAAGGATTTTTTTTCCATATAAGTAATATCATTTTATAAGGGAGGGAGGGGACACTGGAGAATTTATCAAATTACTGAAAAAAAAAAAATCTTCCTACTAGGGAAGTGCGTGACCTCGAACGCTGAGAACGGCACGAAAATGTGCTTAGAATATAAATCGCTCAAGCCTAAAACAGTGGTATGAGTCATTCCCATGCAAAACTCAGCTGTTGTCTGCTAGCGCCATCCGACAGTGACATGTTGTACCTGCACTAACAAGTATTTAATCTCAAGATATTGCCACCGAAGACAACAAAATATTGCCAACCTCTTCAAGTGCAGGCAATGTAAGCTCTATATGAGAAGGATCGTTGATTTTGTAGGACTACAATATGAAAAACCATAAGTAAAATTACACAATCGTCATTTCATAATCAGACTTCACTCTGTGCTGTACAATCAACTTTCTGCACCGGATTACAAGCCTATGTTACAATATGCTTGGCGAAAGGCAGGTTATGACATTGGCATATCAATATCATCGATTTTGGTCCTATTATATCGATATTTTGTTTCTTCGCGTTACCAAAGTTCCTCTCTTGGATCTTCAATAGGTGATCATTCAAATGTCTCTGTGGTTTTGCATGAGAATGACTCATTCCATTGTGTTTGGCATGAACGGTTTATATTCTAAGCACATTTTCGTGCGGTTCTCAACGTTCGAGGTCACGCACATCCCTTGTTAGAACAAAAGAAAATTAAATACAGTCTTAAGTCTCAAAATGAATATCTGTGATCACGAGAACTCAAAAACTATACATCCTAGAAAGCTGAAATTTTAGAAGTAGGTGTGCATTGTATCGAAGAATGTTCCTATTGATTTTGTTACAGATCCGACTAAAAGGTAAAGAGGTGGAGGCTAAAAATCCATCTCTGATGATAAATCAAAAACTATTTGTCCTTACATAAATTCATAATGATACAAGCTACTTCAACTGACATCAAAGTATCAAAGTAGCTTGTATCATTATGAATTTATGTAAGTTTGACATTTAAAGTTTAGAAGTTTTGAACTATTTGTCCTGTCAGTCTGACATTTTAGTAGAAGGTTCAAATGTGTATGAGGAATATCTCTATTATTTTTGCTTAAATTCGTATCAGTATGTAACGAGCAAAAAAAATGTCAACGTATAATCTGAACATGATGGCATCTGAACAAATCCTCCCCCACTTCGCTAATCCTACCATCGGCATGTCTTCTTCCTTTTTTATCTACTTTTTTTTTCTACAAAACTACGTTTTTTTAAACTGTTACCTTTACTTAATTTTTATTACAATTATTAAATTCTATATATTAATCCTTGCAAAAAGAGTCCAAACACGGTGCAATTCTGATACTTCTAAGCATTTTAATGGCCAGTGGGTTCAAATATAGTTATATAAACGTATCCTTTATATTTTCTAAAATGGGTTAAAATATAGTTATATAAACGCATCATTTATATTTTTTAAAATGGGTTAAAATATCGTTATATAAATGTATCGTTTATATTTTTTAACCCACCGGCCGTTAAAATGCATAGAAGTATCAGGATTGCACCATGTTTGGACTCATTTTGCAAGGATTAATATATAGAATTTAATAATTGTAATAAAAATTAAGTAAAGGTAACAGTTTAAAAAAACGTTGTTTTGTAGAAAAAGGACCAGTAGATAAAAAAGGAAGAAGACATGCCGATGGTAGGATTAGCGAGGATTAGCGGTCGACTGATTGCTTGTGGGCATGGCGGTGCGAAGTGGGGGAGGATTTGTTCAGATGCCACCAGTCTTTGGACAGATTATAAGTCTGTGAATGACTAATTCTTTGTCTTTTTTCTTATAATAACTTCTTATATATTCTTATCGTGCAGTTAATTCGAAAGTTGACAGGACGACAGTATGTTATTAACGATGTTTTAATATCTTGGAATCTAATGACACTGAATCATTAATCAGATTAAGTATTTCTGAGAATTCAACACGATAAGCTTTGCCAAATTATGTAATTATTAAATAAAGCCATTTAGAAACCATTGACTCCTACGTTTTATCTAAAAATCCAGATAAGCGTGATCTGTCTAGTAAATATTTATGTACAATTATTTGATTTTGAAAATATAAATAAGATCAAAATAAACAAAAATAACCGAATTACTGATCGAGTTAAAACTTTTGAAGTGTTTTACTGTTTTTCGATTTCACAAAAACGCTTTTATTGCAGTAATTTATATTCTCAATATAACTGTAAAATTCATATTATTTATACAATATTTAAAATTTCTTTATTTTTTTTCTGTTTTTTTCTTTTTATAGAAACGAAAAATCTTTATTAATATTTTAATTCTAATATCTATTGAATATAAACAATATAAAAGTCACCATTTTCTGAATTAAATTAAAATAATAATTATTTATTTACTTATACAATTGGTTGATTTTAATCGGATCAAACCATGTCCAATGTAGTAGCTAAAAGGATTTCATATTCATTAAAAAAAAAAACTGACTATAAATTTATCCGAATTTTTTTATTTATTCTTATTTGTTGATCACGTTGTCTGGCGAGACAAACTGTAATTTTTTTGGGAAGTTCTAGTTCACTACGTGCTGTTTTCCACATTGGCCCAAAGGCTGACTCAGCCTTCTGTCTGAGTTGTTCTGCTTTTAATATCTTCGTTAAGCAGTAATGTTGTTGCTGAACTAAGTAATAAATCTTTTGAATTTTTTTCTGCCTATTTCTTTTGAATACTGCATTATTGCTGTGAATCTCTAATTATTTAATTCAGTATGATTCAGTATATTGCTTTTTTTTTTTCCTAACAAAGCTTTCTTAAAGAGATTTAAATAAAGAAAAGAATTTGGAATAATTCAGCTTTCATTATTAATCAATTCCCTTGCTTTGTCTTTATTTAAACAACTCACCAACTTTTGTAATAATTTCAGTGAAAGAGAGTGTTTTGATTTACTGTTGCACTTCAGAAAGTAGATCTTAACTAAAAGCATATTTCAAATAAATACTGCTATATTAATAAGATCTTTATATTGTGAAATAAAAAGTGATATCTTACATAAGGTGACCAGACGTCCCGATTTTTTGTTAGTTTACAATGTTTTTAAGTTTACAATGTTTATAAATCTGGCAGTTTGTGTTTAGATTAATTCAGTAACGGTAATGTTTTGATAAGTTTTGTACTAATAGAAACTGAAAGTAATGTATTAATTGAAACTGAAAGTAATCTACAGCGCTTAGTTAAAAGAAAAGAAAAAGTAGTTCAGAAAAAGTGGCGCTGCTGTATTGTGTTCTCTATGATGGCGATCTTTTTGCAGTAAAAGTTCATGTCAAGCAAAAGTTTAGTTTCTTCATTTTAACTCACATTTTAACTCACTCTGCTTAGGATTCCAACATTTTTAACAATTTGTCCCGCGTCCGGCGGCGTTTTAAAAAAGTCCCGATTTTTTTTTGGTTATTGAATTCCTTTTTTTTTTTTGGTTGTCAAACTGGAGATTCCGTTTTTTTTTTTCTTTCCGGTCTTCTTCCCCCCCCTCCCCCCGGTCAATGGTGTCCCGCTTTGCCAATGTAAAAATCTGGTCACCTTATCTTACAGTCAGTGGCGTACCAACGCCTTTGGGGGCCCGGGGCGGGAGTTCCATTATTCAACAACCAAAAAAAAAAAAAAAGGAAATCTTGCTTTTACAACCAAAAAAAAAAGGAAATAAGCTGGCTGGTGGGGCCCCTCCCAGGCGGGGACCCGGGGCGGACCGCCCCCCCTCTCGGTACGCTACTGCTTACAGTATCTTATACTTCAATGAATACCAGATGTTGCTGTAACTCTTACTTTTTGCTGACAATTCATAATAATTCCACGTGAACACTTTTTCTATTTTGTTTCTCAGTTTGTACGAGTATCACGCTAAAACGGTTGAACGGATTTCCATAAAAGCCACGTAGCTCAATTGAAAATTTGGGAGCATTTGTTTTGATCCCATCCTTGTCATCCCGCGAATTAAACAGGTGGGATAATGTCCTTAAATGGTAAGATGGTTATTTATGGTTCAACTGAAAATATGAGCACGATTATGAGCGTCCCCCCTCCCCACTCCAACAGTTTACAAAAATACAGCCTCAGGCGCATGCTCAGCCCTATTATGCAATGATAGGTGAAGATTCACCTAGCACATTAGTGTTGATTTAACTAAATGTTTTTAGTTAAGGGGAGATATAAATCAGTTTGGACGATTTGTAGGTCTAAGTTCAAATCGTTCTGTAAGTGTTAAAAAATACAACTAAAATTCTGAAAATTTAAAACACGACAGTTTAAACATGAGTGAAGTTATTCTGCTATTCTTGATTTTTATACGATAACTTAATTTAAGCTCAAAACCTGCTAATTTTTCGAAAGAATTTGCATTCTTTTAAATTATTTTAGCTTTTAAAAAAGCTCCCATTAAAATTTGAGACCAATGTTCATCTGACACCTCAAGACAAGCCTGTTTCACGCTGATTAGGCGATCATCAGTTAAGGGTAGTCAGGATGAACTTTTTCAGCTCCCATTTCTGATTCTATGAATAAATAAAGTAATAATCTATTCCCTGAATTTCCATTACTTTTCAAATAGTTGAATTTTTAAAAAAGTAAAAACCATAAAACGAAACCATCAAATTTATGGTTTTTAGTTTTTTTTAAAATTCAACTATTGTGAAAGTAAAGGAAATGTTGAATTCAGTTAACAGATTATTACTTTATTTATTCATAGAATAAGAAACGGGAGCTTATTTAACCTAAAATAATTTAATAGAATGCAACTTCTTTCGAAAAATTAGCAGGTTTTGAGCTTAAATTTAATTAATTAAGTTATCGTATAAAAATCAAGAATAGCAGAATATGATTCATTCATATTTAAACTATCATACTTTAAATTTTCAGAATTTTAGTTGTACCTTTAACGCCTACAGAACGATTTGAACTTAGACCTACAAATCGTCCAAACTGACTTATGTCTCTCTATGATTATATTCTGTTAGTGCAATAACAAACCGACTTCCAATGATAATAAGTTGAAACACTCATGCAATCAGGAATGATTGAGTGCAATAACTGTGATTTGAGATTGCGTAACATTATGACAGTATTGACAGCTTCAATTAGATAATTCAACATATTGACATTTATTCTAGGCTACCCTTGTTTTAAAACAACCTGATATGAAGTTACGTAAACTTCAATTTTATTGACACAGTTCCTGATATGATCCATTTTATCATTAGTAATATTCTTTGCACCAGACAGGAAACTATATCAGACAAAGAGAGAGCAGTTATCAATTGAAAATGTCACCGTGTTAATGATTTGGAATATGTCTGTCTGCTGTGGTTGAAATGACCTTTTATTCAGGAGCTCCATCAATAAAAACACAATGCCAGATGGCGTTGAGATTCAAATCACATTGATTTCAGATCTTGCTCCGAATTTCAAATTTGCTAAGTTGCCAATGCTTAAATATCTGGAGTAAAACTTGCTCTCTTTACCTCTGTAAGATTGAAATAAAGCAATAGCTTCGTCACGATTGCCTCCGTAATATTATTGTTCAGTTTTATTTGTGCAGACGATTTACTTAAATGACGTCACATATCCTTCCGCCTTCTAACTTTAACTGTTCTAAAATAACTAGTAGTTTAACGTCCATAAATGAAGCATAAAACAAGTAAATTCAGTTTGTAATGAACACAAAACCAAGCGATCCCGAATAATTTGCACCTATTTGAGAGAGTCGCCAGTGGCCATCTTGAACCGGAAGTGAACATATTGCATCGAGGAAATCACGTTCGTTTTCAGCATAGTCGAGTTAGTGTAAATAGAATCAAATTAGTTTAGTCAAATTACCACTATTTCTCACGCAGTCAGTGACCATCTAAAACCTGATGTGGCGTGTACTAAAAGTTTTCCTAAACCTCCAGATCATTGGGAGTCAACGAGATATCACTCTAAAGGGCCCCCTAGACGATCAATAATATTGTCAATTTTTCGCTTCAATATTGACGCTCTATATTGAAGCGCGCAGCAAGATGCTTCAATAAAACACATCAATATTCTCACCAATACTCATTCTGGCAAAAATATTTGTGCAATATTGACAGAAAATATAATTTTCTATCAATATCCGTCAATATTGATAGGACGTTTCAATACACTCCTAGACGATCAATATTTCCATCAATATGGTCCTCCGTCAATATTGAAGCGAATATTGACAACATTATTGATCGTCTAGGGAGTGGTCGGCAACCTTTTGTTGTAAAAGGGCCAAATATGTTATGTGGGGATTACTGAGGGCCGCACTTGGGCCAAAAAGCAAAATCTTATTTTAACAACCAAAAAAAAAAACGGAAAATCTTAATTTAACAACCAAAAAAAAAAAAATTTTTCCAACACACCCCGCGGGCCGCACCAAAACGCTTCATGGGCCGCATATGGCCCGCGGGCCGCGGGTTGCCGACCGCTGGTCTAGGGGCTACTTTAAGGCTCCGAATTCTGCTTTGCGCTGTAGAGGGCGCTGCACACAGATTCACACAAATGGAATATCTAAGAGTTTCTTCATATTGGATCGCCGTAAAAATAAATACTCAGAATACAATGATTGGAAACACGATGTGTTCTCAGTACTTATCTTTTTTTTAATATTTCAAGTTGAACTTACTTATTGAAGATTAAAACGGTCCTTTTTCATTTTGTATCTAAATGCGTTTCGTGCCAAGCAGTTAGCTAACCAAAATCTTGATATTGCATTGGTTGAAGTGATTTTCCAATTATTGTTTGTTTTCAGGAGAAGAACACTGCCGGGAGCGAGAGTATGATCCATAGCCTATCACGTCTTCTGAGTTGTGTCACCAATGGGTAAATTTGGCTGACGAGTCTCAAAAAAGACGAAACGGCTGTATCTGATTCTTAATGATGACGACCCAACGCGTGCCTCGAAATACTGTGAATTCTGAATATTTATAGGCTTTTTTTTTTAATGTTCTAAAATTCCTTATCCTATGATTGGAGAAAAGAAATTCAAAATTCTATTACGTAATTAAAAATAAAGAAAAATAAATTAGCATGCTTTGATTGATGAGATCTTTTTATCAATCTTTTTCAAAGCATTTTCAGCTTGAAAATGTTTTCATTTACGCTCCATAATAAAAAAAAAAAATGCATGAAATCTGCTTTCCTTCGCATTTCAACGGCGCTAAAGATACCAAACCATTAATGAAAATTTTATTTTTGGTGCTGTTGAATATAAAATTAAAGAAAGAAATTTAAAGTATTATATTTATCTAATAATAAATTTGATTATAATCTTTCCTTCAATAGTTTATTTCTGAAATTGTTATGACTGGATATATCATTATTTCAGCGTTCCGCGGAGACGCTCATTCTCACTAATAAGGCCATTTTAGAGGCTATCGATTCAGAGATTGCTGCAAAGCAGTGAAGTCAGTTTGAAGTAGCGCACCTGGTGTCGAATTGTGTAACTTGTACTCAAGTCGTATTTGTCTGTTTAATCGAAATTTCTGACTAAAAAAAATTGATATTCAAAAGTAGAGGTCATCTTTTCCCTTGGATGCTTCCAGAAAAAAGCTATTGAATTATTCAAAGTCATAACAGAATTCTGACCTGAAAATCAGAAGCAATAGACCGATTTTAAATTCTCGAAAAACATATCGTCGGTGGTTCGAGATTTAACGAGAAATGTCGAAACTGAAAACGAAGGAATACAATATATGTAAAATGAAATACATATTTCCTGTTTTAACTAATCGAAAACATTCTATTTCCTATTCTGATGCATTGAATAAATGACTTATATATAAATTAATATTTATTTTCTTAAGCAAAACGTAGATTAAATAGCGGGATTAATTTCCAATGATCCAAAATTGATCAGTGTGAATTTAGAAGTCGCTATTGAAGCATAAACGTTGGAGTTTTCAATCTTTTTATTCATTGCAATCTACCATTACTTTCATATTGCTTATTAAATTGCACGTCTAAAATGGTCTTAATTTTTTGTTTGTTTGTTTGTTTGTTTTTTCTCTTTTATTTTTGAGATACATAAGGTGACCGGACGTCCCACGACATTTCATGGGACTGTCCCGTTTTTGAGGTTGTGTTCCGTTGTCCCGATACATATACGGGACGCATAACTTTCAAAATAACTATTATCCGCATTTCTTAGTTTTATTTTCAACGGTCGAGAGCGTGAGAAACTGTGAAGTGATAAACGTATTTTGAACCATCAGCTTTGAGCGATTCTACGATGCAATATTGAATAGATGTCGAGCACTATAAAGTTATGAACACGTTTTCAACAATGGATATTTTGCTTTTAGCCTTTAGGTTGATTTGTCACTCGGATCTCAGAAATTCATCTCGGAAACTGTTACATATTTGCAAGTATTACACATTTGAAATGTGTAAGTAATATATATACAGATATACAGTCAAACCCTGCTATAGTTAACTTCAAAGGACCGAAATTTCGGTTCACTATAACCGGGAGTTCACTGTATCCGTTCCGTTATACGTGCATTGCACGGCAAGGGACCAAACGTTTCGTTCATTATATCCGGGAGTTCATTATAAGCCGTGTTCACTATAGCGGCGTTTGACTGTATATATATATATATATATATATATATATATACTAGCAAAAGACCCGTTCTTCGCTCGGGTTACAAAAACAAATGTCCTAATGTGGATAATAAAGAAATTGCAATTGCCAGATCACTTGGAACTTTCCCTGTTGATACAAAAAGAACAACGACTCAAAAGGTCTGATCTCATTACAAATCTATATCTATCCCGAAAACCTCGTAGAAGTATCTTTGAAGAACCATGTTTGCCCATCCACTCACCCTCACCCCTAGTTCCAGATTATTCGACTTTTGTAGTGTCGTAACCATATCAGGAGGAAATGAAAATAAAGCAGCAGCACTTGAATAGAATTGCCTTTAGTGATTGAATTATGGGGAGGATTATGATTTGGGTTGATGATCCCGTTGCAGGATGAAACGGCCGTTCAAGTGCTGCTGCTTTATTTTCATTTCCTACTAATTTTCGCAGCCCGTTAAACTTATTATTTTGATTATATTTAGCTTTTGGAATTTTTTGGTTCTTTAATTTAATGCCTTTTTGCCCTACGAGTCGTAGGTAAAGGTTTATGAGGATGTCTCTCGACATATCAATTTCTTTTATTGCCTTTTTTCCTTTGGGGGGTTACTGCCAGATTGGTCGGTGACCTTTGCATAGGATTGCGCCTTTCTGGTTCTTTTATCGAGGGAGGCGGGTTTGGGCTGATGATCCCGTTGCAGGGTGAAACGACCGTTCCCAAATCCTCCCCATAATTGAATCAGAAAAGGCAATTCTATTCAAGTGCTGCTGCTTTATTTTCATTTTCTACTTATTTACAGCACGTTAAATTTATTTTTTTGATTATAACCCTATCACTTCAAGCCTTTCCTAGTTCGTAAAAATCATCTGATCATTAGAAATCTATATATAACCTGAAAACCCCGTCGTTATTATGCACAACAATATTTTAGTTCCAATTGTTGCACAACACTATTTGTATAGTTCCCATTGTCGCCACCGGGTGCATATGTAGCGCTATTCTGCAGAACAATATTTTAGCTCCAATTTGTTGCATAACAATATTTGTGTAGTGCTCATTGTCACTATAACAAATGCTAAAACCTAACAATAGTAGCGGAAGCAAACTTTGAGCTTTATAACTTAAAGCAAAGGTTTTTATATTATCCCGTGGAAATTTCGCAAAATCCTGAAAAAGGCTTTCAATGATTATAATTACCTACTTACATGCCAAATTTGAAGTCTCAACTAATTATCGTTATGGAAATAATTATGGAAATAAGAAACCTTTAAAGCGACAATAAACCCTCGTTATTCCCGAACCCGTGGGAATTTCGCAAAATCCGGCCTTATTCATTGTCTACAACATAAAGGGAATCTCTGTACAAAATTTCAGCTTTCTCAGTCCAACGGTTTGGGCTGGGCGTTGATCAGTCAGTGAGTGAGTGAGTGAGTCAGGTCTTGTCTTTTTATATAATTAGATAGTTACATGGTAAATAAGTAAGAAATATAAATAATAAAGTGATGATTGATTTTGTCCATTAAATTAAAGTGACCCGTATTTAGATTTGAAAATCTGGTCACTCTAATCTAATACATACTTTCTTAACCGCAACTACAATGCAATGAATATATCAACTGTGAGAAAAACTATTCACGACGTTTATATTTTGGGAAATGAAGTTCCTACTCTGAAAAAAACTGAGAAACAGGTTAAGCGATGACATTTGTTTTGATGGATGCATTGAAACTCTACAGAAGCTCCTCTATGAGATTGGATTTGAGATGCCAGTCAGTAAGAAAAGCTTTGATAGAAAAATCAGAGATAGTTTAGCTTCGCCACAAATACCTAAGGGCTATCAGAAATTTTCGTCGTGATCCTAATAGATCAATAATTTTTATTGATGAAAGTTATATTCATATCAGACATATTCGATCCAAGTGTTGGCAAAGCAGTGATGTTGAAGGAGTTTTAAAATCCTACAGTAAAGGAAATAGATTTGTAATGGTTTCTGCTGCAACTGTTAATGGTTTCATTCCCAATACCACCTTAATTTTCAAATCTGGCACGAAGTCTAGTGATTATCATGGCATGAACCCCATTAACTTTATGAAGTGGTTCACTACCAAGCTCATTCCAAATTCCCCATCTTCATCAGTTATTGTGATTGATAATGCACCGTATCACAACGTTGTCACTGAAAAGCAACCTACAGCGAATTGGAGAAAACAGGAAATTTACGATTGCCTAGGTAAAGAAAAAATCAGTTTTCCCCTTTCAGCGAAATATTAAAATTTTCTTGGCCAACAATACAAAAAAAAACTAAAAAATATATTTTAGGTGAACTTGCTGAGCATCATGGTCATGAAATCCTAAGACTTCCACCATGTCATATCAGATTTAAAAAGTTATGTCGGAGAACATCAAACAACTTGTGCAGATATAAATAAATTGTGTAATTAGTTTTTCTGGAGATAGAAAGGAAAAACGGTTGGAATCCTGTCTGCCAAAAAGTGGTTAAAATTGAAAAAGAGTATTGGGAAAATTCAGGAATTTTAGAGGAAAGAGTTGAAGAATTAATTATTAATTTGGAAGAGGAATCGTCAAGTTCTGAAGAAAACTCCGACAACGATGGTGTTCCTCCATTAGAATAAAAATAGCAACTAATTTAAAAGAAAAAGTATTTCCTTTAAAAAAAAAAAGCCCTTTTCAGGGCTAAAAAATAATGAAAAAGGGTCATCAATTCGTTTTTCCTACATATTGATATAAATAAAATTCATATACATTTAGACTACAGAACTACACTCATTACCAAAAAAAATGACGCACCTACAAGTAGTTGTTCGATTGTAATGAAATTTCGTATGCAAAGACATTGGGACCGCCTATGCAAATGATTAAACTTTGGTGTCCAATGAATGAATAGTGAGAGCTACAGCACATCGGAACTGCTTACTCAGCAGGTGTATATAAGAAGCGATTCTCAATCTTATGGTCAAAATTTCTGTTGCATTGCGAGTTTGGATACCTTTCAACGACTGAAAAAAATGCCTCGCCGCAGGATTCGAGCTCATTACGTGCAACTGTCATAGTTTGAAAGAGGTCGTATCATTGGATTGAAAGAGGCAGGTTGGGCAAATCGGAGAATCGCTCGTGATATGGGTCGAAGTGATGCGGCGATTAGAAGATGCTGGCAGGAATGGATGGACAATGGCAGATTTCAGCGTCATGAAGGTGGCGGTAGACCTAGAACCACAGCAGAGCAGGAGGATAGAGTCATTGTCAGATCAGCTGTCACAGCGCCTGAATCATCGTTATCAACCATCAGACGTGCGACCCGCACACGAGTGTCCACCATGACCATTCACAGACGGCTGAGAGAGCGACATCTACGCTCGTACCGACCGCTACGCCACCTGCCACTCACGTCTGCACATCGTCAGTCCAGATTACAGTGGTGCTTGGCTCGATCCGGTTGGAATGATGCTGACTGGGGACGTGTAGTGTTTTGCAACGAATCCCGCTTCCAACTGTTTCCTGACGATCCTCGCAGACGTGTCTGGAGACGCCCAGGGCAGCGTGCCGATCCTGCTTTCACTATTGCACGCCTCACAGGCCCTCAACCAGGAGTTATGTCTGGGGTGCCGTTTCCCTTGATAGCCGGACCCCTTTGGTCGTCATTAGCGGCACACTTACAGCACAGCGGTATGTCGACGACATTCTGAGACCTGTTACTACCCTTCCTTTTGCAGTACCCTGGCCTTATTTTTCGGCAAGATAATGCCAGACCACATACGGCACGTGTTGCTATGACCTGTCTTGCAGCTTGTGAAACACTTCCTTGGCCAGCCAGATCCCCAGATCTCTCTCCAATCTAGCAAGTCTGGGATATGATGGGAAGGCGACTGCATCCACCAGGGAATGTGGATGACCTAGCCCGACAATTGGAGCAAATTTGGCAAGAAATACCGCAGGAGACCATCAGGGAGCTTTATAACTCTATGCAACGTCGTGTGGCAGCTTGCATTCAGGGTAGAGGTGGGTCAACACCTTATTGAGCTCGTTACTTTGTAACTCTGTAACTCTGAAATAAATCATTCAATTTGTCTGAAATTTTAATCATTTTCTATTCTGTACATAGTCTTCCTCTCCACCAATTTTTGTCTCCATCGGACAACTCCTTCTAGGTGTGTCATTTTTTTTGTTAATGAGTGTATTTTAGATTAAGTTGCTGAGTATCATGGTCATGAAATCCTAAAATTTTCACCATATCATCGAGATTTAAACCCAATAGAGGTGATATGGGCGCAGGTGAAAAGTTACGTCGGATAAATTGTGTAATGAAGCTTTTTTGGAGATAGAAAGGAAAACGGTTGGAAGCCTGTCTGCCAAAAAGTGGTTAAAATTGAAAAAGAGTATTTTGAAAATTCAGGAATTTTAGAGGAAAGAGTTGAAGAATTAATTATTAATTTGGAAGAGGAATTGTCAAGTTCTGAAGAAAACTCCGACAACGATGGTGTTCCTCCATTAGAATAAAAAATTTTATTCTAAAAATAGCAACGAATTTAAAAGAAAAAGTATTTCCTTTAAAAAAAAAAGCCCTTTCAGGGCTAAAAAATAATGAGAAAGAGTCATCAATTCGTTTTTCCCACATATTTATAAAAATAAAATTCATGTAATTTACAGAACTATAAAGTTAAAATTAAAACAAATTAGATAGTATAAAACCTAGTTTTAGGCTTTGACAGGAAGCCTTGTAATCCCGCTTTGTCCGTTCGTCTGAGGACAAATTAAATTATCATTAAGCACAACAATCACAATAATCGCAACAATTGCATCTTTTGCATTCGCAACAATCACATGTCTAAAACAGCTCGGCAATAATCACAATAATCGCAACAATTGCATCTCAGTTTAAAAGAATATCAGTTTATAAAAAGAAAAAAGAAAATGTAAGGAAACAAACTAAAGTTACTAACAAGGGATGAGCGTGATCTCGAACGCTGAGAACCGCACGAAAATGTGCTTGGATTATAAATCGCTCATCCCAAAAACAGTGGTATGAGTCATTCCCATACAAAACTCAGCTGTTGTATGCTAGCGCCATCCGACGATGACATGTTGTACGATTTGTACCTGCACTAACACGTACTTAATCTACTTGTGTGAATAGTATACCTGCAGTAGGAGGTCGTCTTTTGGAGTGTTCGGTTGTGGGTTAGAGTGGAAACAATGTACATTGAAATATGGGTTTGTTTGTTTGTTTTTGTCCTATTACATCGATATTTCGTTTCTTCGCATTACCAAAATTCCTCTCTTGGACCTTCAATAGATGATTCAAATGTCTCTCGTGCAGTTTTGCATGGAGATGACTCATACCACTGTTTTTGGGGTGAGTGATTTATATTCTAAGCACATTTTCGAGCGGTTCTCAGCGTTCGAGGTCACGCACTTCCCTTGTAAGTACATTTTTTTTTAATATTAGTCAATCCTATAATTTCACTTATTTTCTTCAAATATAGCGTATGTATACAAACATTCCGGTTGATGAAACCTTACAAATATTGGATAAAATGTCATTTGAACAAAATGAAATGTTGTTAAAACAAAATTTGAATCTTCTAAAATTAATGGAACTGATTAAAGAGGTTACCGATAATGTATATTTTAAGCACAATAACAAAATTTTGAAACAATGAAAAGCAATTTCCCAATGGGGTCACCGTTATCAGGAACTTAATTTAAAAATGAAATATGAATACTACAGATAAGCAGATGTTATACTGATAATTTGGTATGGAACAAGAGGCAATTCGTAAAATTTTTTAAAGAAATAAATTTGATTCATAAGGATATACAATTAAAAATGGAAAAACAAATGGATACTAAATTAGCATTTTTAGATGTGGTGTTGATAAAGAATAGTAATAATTGAGTATTGTGCCACTAAAAAGGAATATCAGAGTAACCATTTATTAATCTCTGAGTACCGGGGTTCGGTTCTCATGCGGGTTTCGTGATGGTGGACGATCCGCGCTGGGCAGGTTTTCTCGGGGTTCTGCCGTTTCCCCTGCACTTCTCCCACCATACTTTCTCAGTCTTTCTCTCCATCTGTCCATATTTCCGTGGGTTAGTACAATAGACCTCCGTCGCAGTGCTTGGCTTCTCTGCCACCCACATTCACTACATCACATCACATCAACCATTTATTAAAATAAATATCACTCAACAGCAACACATTACTTCGCCCAATATTTCGATTTTTAATCAAAAATCTTTATCAAGGGATATTTACATTATATAGAAGAGAAAAATATCTTTCTCCTTCTAAAAACGATCAACATTAAGATAGAATGAATGAAATTTAAAACGTGAAACAACAATGAAAACGTGAATAACATCCAATAACAATAAGTTAAAACTACAAAACAACCAATTTAAACAATAACTTAAAACAATAATTTAAAAACAAACCAAAACGTGAATAAACAACCAAAAGTTAAATTAATTAATCTAACCTACACTAAATTTAGTTTCGCTTTCAGATTCTTGCTTTATTCATGCATTTTTTAAAAATACAAACGAAATCACATTTACTTTTAAAACCTTCTCTTTATTTATACACCTACTCCAGTTTATTTGAAGAAAATGTTTTATGTTTGAAGAAATTGTCTAACCATTTATTAAATTTTCATTCTTGACATAGAAAAAAACATGAAAAGAAACATCGTGAAAAACTATTTAAAGAGAATAGAGTGTATATCTATAAGTAAAGAAGAGGATTTTAACAAGAGTTCGTGATAATGCAAGAATTTTTTTTTTAAATGATTATGAGAATAAATTTGTAAAACAACTAATAAACAAATATAACACTTTAGCATCAAGGAAATAGAAAATAAAAGGCAGAATTTACTAATACCATATTTGAACACATGTAGATACAAACGGAAAGATATATGAAAAAGGTTTTGTTTTGATATGATATTTGTATATAATAATTAATTAAAAAAGTTGTTACACTCGAAGAGTGATTAATGGGTATTGTATATAATATTGAATGCATGAATTGTAATAAATTTAATCTAGGAGAGAGTAAACGTACCCTTAAGGAACATATATATTGGAACATTGTCACTATATTAAGAAAAAGAAACTTGATATATCTGAAATATCAGACCATTGTTATAAATTTGGTCACAGGCCTAACACCAAAGTACAAATATTAGAAATAGAAAAAGAAAATTACACAAGGAAATTAATTGAAAGTTTATTAATAAGAAATTCGAGAACTAATAATTTATATAGAGATGATAGTGTTGAAATTGATTACAGATTGATAAATTTATATATTGAGTTAATAAATAAACATCTAAATTTTTATAAAACAATAGAATTTAAAAAAAAAAACTTGATTATTGAGTATGTTATGTAACATCACTTATTTGTAAAATTCAATTGTTAAATTCTTGTTTTTTAGTTATGAACTGTTTTTTAGTTATTGTCATTATTATTTTGAACTGTTATATGAATCGGATATTAATATTACGTTCTCGCATTTTGTTATGAAACTGTTTGTTTTATCTTCAATGTTAGAAAAGCTTGAAGAAGGAATAGCGAATTCTTTTCCGAAAATTTGCAACATTAAATAATATTTGCAATTCGAGTGATGATGTATTCTTTTTAAAAATTAAAGCTAAAATAACCATCAATTACGTTAGCTATCAATTATTCTTTAGTATTTTTTTAGTTTACCATAATCGTATTTACCTCAGTTAAGTTGACTGAACAGTTTTTTACTTACCTCAGAAGCGCAGTGGTGCCTCTAAGGAAAAAATACAAATGAAAAACTCACCAATGAAAAATTGGTGAGAAAATTCATGTGCCAGGAGTGTGCAGGCCTCAATGAATTTTTTTAAAGCATAAAAATTCAAACTGCGTATTTGAATTATTAATAATAACAATGGGTGAGACCAAATTATTTACAAGTGACATCCTGGAACAGCTGTTTCACGCTCGTTGGCGATCATCAGCCAGGAGAAGTCACAGTAAATAACACGGTCTCCGTTTGAGGCTTGAACAATCAGTCAACAATAAGTCAGAAGCGCAGTAGTGCCTCAAAGGAAAATGCACAATGGTCTCACCCATTGTTATTATTAATAATTCAAATGCGCAGTTTAAATTTTTATGCATTAAAAAAATTCATTGAGGCCTGTGCACTGCTGGCACATGAACTTTCTCACTAATTTTTCATTGGTGAGTTTTTCATTGTGTAGTTTTTCCTTTGAGGCACCACTGCGCTTCCGATGTATTGTTCGTACTAGCCTCGGTACGGAGACCTTGTTATTTACTGTGACTTCTCCTGGCTGATGATCGCCAACGAGCGTGAAACAGCTGTTCCAGGATGTCACTGATAAATAATTTGGTCTCACCCACTGTTATTAGCTTATTACTTAATTTGATTTTGTAATTTATAGACATAATTGTTATTAAGCTTCATTTATATCGAATTCACAATATTGGTCTTAAAAATTACTGTAACTTATCTGAAGAAAAATATTTACAAGGATTTCCTTGTAAACGTAATTACCTAAAGCCGATACTAACAAGGTCAAGCTCTGCAAACACTTTTGTAATATTTCCTCCCAACCCCCACTTACCTAATACCCTTTCACCCCTATTTTTTTCACGTTCTCAGTCCCAATGCCTGAAGGGACTGCCTTCCTGAGTTAGACAGACTGTATCTCTTTTTCTGAACACGCGTTGATGGCAAAGCTTTATAATGTCAATAACTCAAAAATGATTTAGATTACTAAGCCAAACGTATAAGGATAATAAAAGTTACTAAGTGTGGTTTCTCCTGTTAGTTTTGTTTTTTGGAAATTGGACTATTTAGTAACTATGCACTCATCTCACAAAGCACTGTTTTCTCAACAGATAAACATAAATTACGTCGAAACAATGAGGTGTTGTTCCCACAGTTCTTTAGTTCAGCTATTTTTGAATCTTATCTTGCATGTATTCGAAAAATTGGTATGTCAACTTTATTTTATTTTTATTTTTTCCTGTTTGTAGTGCATATTTTTTTGTTTGTTCATTTTACTTTAAATTAAAAATTATATCCTCTCGTATAGTTCATAAGTTTACGAGTTTAAAGTTCTTGTGCCATTAACATTTAATAATTATCCTTACGGAAGAAAAAGAGTTGAAATTGAAAGGCAAATTTGTAGCCATAACTTACAGTTTACGATATTTATATCATTAATTTACGATCATCATTCGTTCAAAATAATCTGTTAAATAGTTCGTGTCATCGAACAAGGGAGGCGCCACGATCGAAAAAGATAATTTGGCAAAAAATTCTATTGAGTTTTTTTATTATTATTATTATTAACTAGTAAAAGATATTAATTATTAAAAATATGAAGAAACCATTAATCACAAATAATTAGAAAAAAACTTTTAATTTTAAATTATAATTTAAGTATCGAATATATTCTGTATTAAATGAATAAAAAGAAAAAGGAAAATGTGTCGGTTTTCTATTAAAACAAAAAATTGAGGGACCTTAAATATAACTTATTTAATTATTATTTTTTATTTTTCTAAAGTATTATTTATGTGTTATTTTTCTAAAGTAGACTTTTAAATGTAATTATTTTTGTAATTTTATTTTCTGAATTTTAAATAATTTTTAAATTAGTAAAAATAATAATAAATAAATGAATAAAATCTGCTCTTTGAGTCAATGTTTTATCATTTCCTTTTTTATTAATTAATTAAAGGAAAAATATACTCATTAATAATCTATTAAAATTATTACTAAAAGGATTAAATTTGGGTTCATTTTATCTTTCATTCACTTAATATTAATATTATAAACCATTTTACATAAAAGAACTGCGATTGATCAAAGTGAGTGATCATCGAAAAAAGAATTCTTTGAGAAGATGATCTTCAATTCCTTACCTTGTTTGAAGCGGCCCGAGGGTGTTCCCTGCTTGTTTGTTGGTATTTGTGTGTTACGGTTCCATTTGTATTTGATATTTATAAGGGGCTGCAAATCCCATCCTCTTCACCTTTCACCCTGGGTCAGAAGGAGGTGTCACTACTCCCTTCTTAATCGCCTGACCCATTACCAATAACAGCGGTTACAAAATACGAGAACGAGATGAGTGGATTTCCAGTGAACGTTGTATTTCCAATGTCTGTTATAGGCGCGAAATAAAGAACAGGTGTCTTCGTTTCTTTCAAAACAGCGCTACAGGGAAAATGCGGATTGTTTTAGTCAGAATGAAATGGAAATAAAGGTTTTAAATTAGTCTAAATGCCATCAATGAAACATACAAGGAAGGAATTGCAAGGATTTCTATTCCATTTCAGACTGTTTTGATTCTGACTAGAAAAAGAAATTGTTAAAGAAATTAAAGCCTTCGTCCCTTAAAATTTTATTCGTTATAATTTCTTTTATTTTTTTTGGACTTTTTTTTCTTGAAAGTCGTGAAAATAACTAACGCTTTCTTTTACAATGAATAAAAAATCACAACTAATAACAATCCCTGAACTGCTTTTGGTAATTTTGACACCGGGAAGCATGTTTCTTGTAAAATTATTGTAAGGACGTTAAAATTTCATTATATTTATCAATATTATTATATTTATATTATAATGTTTACAGAATATAACATTTTCTAATATGTACAGCCCGTTCCGGTGTGGTCTTGTGTGCAAGGCAGAGACGTCGGAACCTGGGTTCAAATCCCCGCATGGGCATGGCTGTTTGTGAAAAATTTCTTTCCTGTGTTTGTCTGCTTCTTCTTCTTCTTTCTCTTCCAGTCTGAATTCATTCCTTAATGATTTCCTGAGGAAGGCAATGGGAAACCACCTCAGTATCTTTCCCTAGAAATTGTATGGATTCTTCTAGAGGTTCGCCCTCTTGGGAACACTAGAGATCCATAGAACACGGACCTTTGGCTAGGAAGATCGCACTTCGGTGCGAACCTCACGCAACAACTTTATGTACAGGGTGTCGCAGATGAACCGCATTTGCTTCACACTCCGGGATTCCTCATTTAATGTTTCAAAAAAGATAATAACCTTTTTTTGATCTCTATACTTTTAGAGATAATCGAAGCCTTCTGCAATCGGAAGGGATGATCGAAAAAGAGTGACTGCAAATCAAAAACTTCAAAACATGAAGATAAAATTAGTCTCGACTGACTTTCTTTTAGGTTTTTTTTTTCCTGTTACTGACGAGTATTTAAAATAAAAAACTAAGTCATTTGAATCTCCATTTATTAAGCTACAAAAAAAAGCAACATTTATTAAGCTAATTGCAGTAAGTGAATCCAATCCACTGTTCAAATGGTACGACCATCCAAGCACAATCGCCTCAACGCCAGTAGGAGGCACAGCGAAGAGCAAGCGCACTCGATGCAAGAATTTCTTTTTATAATTTTCCGTAAGCAATAATCGGATAAGTTGTGATCATGAAAATAATCTATATAATGGTAGCTTTCAAATGATACCAAGAATATTTTTACCACTGAATCGCCTGTGGAGGAAAAAAAATAATGTTTCATCTGTGGGAAACACTTTTCGATCATCCCTTCCGGACGCAGAAAAAACCTCGTTATCTCCAAAAGAATACGTGCGATCAAAAAGCGTTATAAAAGTTTTTTGCATCATTTTTACTGAGGAATCCCGTGGTATGAAGCAAATGCGGTCGATCTGCAATACCCTGTAGGCCTACATATTAGAAAATGTTTATACTGGTATATTATGTAAAAATATTGTAATGCAGTAAAACCTCGTTAAGTCGTCACTCAAGGGACCAAACATTTTTGACGACTTAAGCGGAGTGACGACTTAGGCGGAGTGGGAATTTTTGAAAAAAAAAAACAACAAAAAAAACCTCACTGAAATACAGTATTTTCATGAATTGCTATAGGATTCGGTGAGAAAAACAAGATTTTCAGAAATCAATACATGCAAATGAATGAGTGGAAAATAAAATTAAAAAAAAAAAACACTTTTTATAGTTATGATAAAAGATCTTCAACATCTCTAAATTAAATGTAATAATTTACATTTATTATTGAAAAGCAAATTTTCAAGGGAATGTTGTTACCTCTTTCTCAAGCCTATTTACAACAATGAGTTAACGAAATTTTTTTTGAACAATCAAATTATTACATGCTATCAGTATTCACATGTTGTTATATGTCTTACATATACATTTTGTTAATAATAAATAATAATATCACAACTTTCTATTATTAACAATTTCCTAAAAAACTTTCTATTTGTTAATTATTGCTAATTCTTCTATTGTAACCTTATTGTTACAATTTGCATACAGCTTCTCAATAAAAACTTTTGCTATTCTTACAAAATATTCGTTCACTTCAAGTCCATCACTCCTATTGATATTTCCTTCCTTCCTGTTTCGAATGTACATGCTTTCAATCATTTTTCGTGTTTTTGTTTCTTTCTCCACACACAAAATTTTAATTTCACTATTAACGCAGTGCGTTTTTTTCTTACAATGTTCAGCAAACTCTGACTTATCTATTAGTTGATTTTCTATGTAGTAGCCGTGTTCTATCATACGTTTCTTTACCGTTCTTTTACTTTCTCCAAGATAGAACAATTTACAATTCAACATTCTATCTTGTATACTATTCCCATCTCGTGTTTTTTATCACTTCGATTCAGTTTACTACATAAGATATTTTTTATTTTATTTCTGTACCGAAATCTTAATGTTCAACTCCTTAGCAATTTCCATGGCTTTTGCTTTGAGAATCACGGCGGAAATCGCCACATTTTGCGATCTGGTATGTGCGAGAAGTGTGCTTTGAATGATTAGCAGCGAGATTCCAAGAACCCAAATCCCCGAAGGGGTAGGAAAGGAATGAAGTGACAGGCGTAGTTGAAAATTCCCCGTAAAGGCTTGTCTTTCTTAAAGTGAAGTGGTGGGGCTGAAAAGACAACACGATGGCATGCAAAATGGAGAAGAAAGATGCTTTTGGCCATTTTGAGGGTGACGAGTTATCCGGAGTAGAATTAAATTTAGTCACTGGTAAAGGAGGGTTATTTTACATTATTGTGTATGAGATCTTGTCGGGACCAAAGGAAAACGACGACTTAAACGGAGTGACGACTTATCCGGGTGACGACTAAACGAGGTTTTACTGTATTAACAAATAGCACCTCTTGTCACGCAATTGTTTAAGTAAATTACTAAAGTAGTTAATGAATACTATGAATGAAGAGAGTAGTTAACGAATCAGTTGAAAATTTAGTTTTAATTAATGTTATCTCTCTCTCTGGTGTAAACTGTCTTTACGACAGGTTTCAATTGGACGTTCTCCATTTTCTTCTATCCTGTGCATCTTTCTTCAAATGTTCATACTTTCTTCCCCTTTTAACATCATCCAGCATTCCAATCCTTCTTCTTCCTCTTCCTCTCTTTCCTTCTACTTTTCCTTCTATTATTCTTTGTTGTAGGCAATTTCTTCGTAGCACATGTCCTAACCAAGATGTTTTTCTCTTGCGTATGGTTTCTAACAATTTCCTTTTTTCACCTATTCTTGTTAAAACGTCCTCATTCCTTAATCTATCCGACCATTTCACTTTTAACATTCTTCTCCAGAGCCACATTTCAAAACTTTCTAGAAATCTTTCTTCCTTTTTTTTAATAGTCCATGATTCACTACCATATAACATCACACTCCATACAAAACATTAGCAAACCTTTTCCTTAATTCTATTGAAATGCCTTGTGCTGTCAACAGTGCTTTTACCTTTTCAAATGCTCCTTTACCCATTGCTATTCTACTTCTTATTTCTTCGGTACAACTTCCATCCCATCTCACCAGACTTCCCAAATATTTAAAAGCCTTTACTTGCTGTATAATCTTTCCCTCTAAGGAGATATTCACACTACCTTCTTGCCTGCTTATTCTCATCACCTTGGTTTTTCCCACATTTAAGTTCATTCCAAAGTCTTTCCCAACTGTTACTATACTGTCCATCATTTTCTGTAACTCTTCTTCTGATTCTGCCAACACTGCTTGATCATCTGCATATTTAATGGTTTTCAATCTCTCTCCTCCTATCACAACACCTCTTGCTTCCTCTAAAGCTTTCGCAGTGAGTTGTTCTGCGTATACATTAAAAAGCACTGGGGAAAGACAACACCCTTGTCTAACTCCTCTTCCAATACCCATCTCTTCAGTTTCATCATCTCCTACTTTTACAGTCACCGCCTGCCTACAATACATCTCCTTTATTAGTCTTCTATCCTTCCAATCAATGCCAATTTCTTTTAAAATCCTCAGTAGTATATACCAATTAACCTTATCGAATGCCTTTTCCCAATCAATAAAACAAACAAATAAGTCTTTATTCACTTCTAACATTCTTTCTCCCATCATTCTCAAACATCCTATGGCATCTCTAGTTCCTTTTCCTTTTCTAAAACCGAATTGATCTTCTCCCAAATTTTCCTCAATCTTCCTTTCAATTCTTTTCAATATAATCCTTGTTATTGCTTTTGTAGTATGGCATATAAAACTAACTGTCCTGTAATCTTTAGAATCTTTGGCATTACATTTCTTTGGTAACGGAACCAAAATAGTTTTAAGCAGTTCTTCAGGCCAAATACCTGTATCATATATCATATTGATCAAATTTGTCAATCTACTTATTGTATCTTTTCCCAAGTTCTTTAGAGCCTCAGATGGTATTCTGTCGCATCCCATCGCTTTCCTTTCCTTGAGGTCTTTTATTGCTTTTTCCACCTCCTCCCTCAATATCTTTGGTCCTCTATTCATTTCTTCACATTCCCTTTCATCTTCCAGATCTATTTCAGAATGTCCAGCTTTACTATCATACAACACTTCCACATACTCCTTCCATATATTTTTGTGTTCTTCAACACTTGTTGTTATTTTCCCATATTTATTTAACATACCTTGCTTACTTATTTTCTTTGTCTCATTCTTTGTTAATTCTTTAACTATTTTGTACATTTCTTCCAATCTTCCTTGTTTTTCTAAAATTTCCACCTCCTCACAATGTTTCTCCATCCATTCCTTTCTTGCCTGATCAGTTAATCTTCTTAGTTCATTGTTGAGTTTTTTATATTTCGTTTGTCCTTCTTCAGTGTTTACATTCTTCCATCTTCTCCTTTCATCCATTTTCTCTAACATGCTCTGAGTAATCCATTTCTTCCTGTTCTTAGCCTTTTGTGCCACTCCAACCTCTTCTTCTAAAGCTTTCTGAATTAATGTTATATTCTCATCGAATCCAATGTCTTTAACCTGTATCACGTGTTCAGTATCATGTACCCCAATACAAAATATTCGAACATTGTAGAAAATTCGCTGATTTACCTTTGTAGAAAAACTTAAAGAAAGGGCTTCTCTTTATTTTTGTAGGGCCAAGGGAAAAAAATGCTTTTTTTGTTATCGAACAACATATGTCGAATTGTGGCATCGAAAATAGCGGTCGAGTTTAGTTTTAAAATAATTAAGTATTCACTTGGTAGAAAATTGACAAATAATTATTTTTCAGGAATATTTTTTTTTTTGCTTAAAGAAAAGCTTTTTGCGTTGTCCAATTTCCTTTACTTTACTTTATAATTTAGTTTAAAAAATCCAGAGGACCAAAATTTGCCCTTTATTGTCCGATGACTCGGCAATGGCTTAGGCCCAGAGGTGTCCAAACTACGGCCCGCGGGCCAGATCCGGCCCGGCAGGTGATTTTATCCGGCCCTCGAAAGTTTTTGAAAAATGTATATCGAAAATTGAAATGAATGCAAAAATCATATTTGATATAAAAGGAAAAATTTTTAAAAATATTATGAATAGATTTAGTCATATTTGCTTAATACCGTTGTAGTTTAATTAACTATAAAAATTTTTATTCAATGTTGTCTTTTTCAAAATGAATATTTTATAACTTACTTATTAATGTGGGCCGCCCAGATGAATTATAATCCAATCTGGCCCTTTCGGCAAAAAGTTTCAACCAGCCTGGCTTAGGCAATCACGATGTCCTTGTAACATACATTCTCAATCGAATTGTATACGATTTGATAAACATAGATTTAATAATAATAAAAATTGTATTAAAATTTCAAAATATAAAATAAATATTTTTCAGTAGATGAAACCCTACACAGCAGTTTCATCGTACTTGTCGATCGTCAGTTTAGAGCATCCATTTGTGAATAAGTCTCGATACAGAGGTTAATAGAATTAAAAATTCTACTGATCTCATATCGAGACTTCTTCATTCACTGGTGGCGAAAGTGTTCGCTTTACTGAACCGCATATTTTTTTTTTTTTTGTAATAAATATTTATCCATTTTGTTTTAACAAAAGAAAAGTTTTAATTTTTATTTAAAACTAGCTGTACTCGGCATGCGTTGTAATGCCACTCAAAGAAAGAAAAGTTTGTGTTTGAATTCTGTTTATTGGATACACAATAAACATAAGTGCTTTTGGATACACAATATTTTTTGTTTTTCCGACTGGTGCATACACGAATAAATCAGAAGGTTTTCCGACGCGTGAGCAGGCCACATACAGCTGTCCATGTGTGAAGTATGGATTTTCCAAATTTACTCCGCACACTTGTAACGATTGTCGCTGTGCTTTGTTAATGGTCATTGCAAATGCGAGTCGCACCGGAAACTGCAAACATTTGAATTCGAATGGCAACGACTCGCGCACCAGCTGCTGTAAAATGGTTCTACTAATTCAGAAACCTTCGCGGGCGTGCGCACAACAACTCACCAAAGTTTCATTGCAATCCGAATAGTATAGGAACGCATACGGGACAAACAAACAAAGAAACGTTCATTTTTATAAATAAAGATTAATTATTATACATTTAAATCTTTAAAACATTAAATACAAATAATTAAATATTGAAAGAATTTTGATATATTTCTATTGAAGTGTCTTTTAAGAATTTATTCAAGTTCCTCGTTTTGATGAACTTTACCGAAATACACACTGACCTCCAAAGGATTGAAATAGACTTATTTCCATTTCAATGAATTTTCATTAATTTTAAAGTTACTGAATTCAATTTTCCATTTTTTGTTTTATTATTCCATTCATCAGTGCGTCTTTATTCTGAAATTAACGAATTGAATGTAATAGAATTAGTGACACAAATTGGAGACGATATGTAAAACGATAGTGCACTGGGCGGAGTTCTGTTTTTCTCGTGTAATAGGATGCAGTGATTGATTACTTTTCCCGCCTTCAGTTATAATATTTTGTAATAGATCTAAGGATAATAGGTCAGGCATCTGCCAACGACGCTCTTGAAAAGTGGTTTCTTTCTACTCCATTTATTCACGATAAAAACCCCTTCTATATTGAAAATAAGATTAAAAAAATCTGTTAAAACTAGTGTAATTTTATTTCTATTTTCATTTCTATTTGGAAGAAAGATACCAGTGATAATTTTTGTTTTTCAAATTATATTCCTAATCGAACATTTATAAACTGAACAAGAATTTTAAAGTAATGAACGGTTGCTAACTGAAATCGATCGTGTATTTTAATTTTAATTTATTTGTTGAGTAAATGTTTTAATCCTAATATGTGCCTGTTCCAATTTTGAATTTATCTGAAGTTTAATCCGCATGTTAAACTATTAAGTAATTACTTCAAACTATGTTCTGTCGTTTGTTAAACTGGATAATTACTGTTCGTTTTTGTTTACGAGAGCCTTCAATGCTTTTGTGCATGCGTCAGGTCTCCCTCGATTTCATCAAAATAGGGGTGAGGAGAAATAAAGCGGGAATGTTTACTTTTTATCAGTGAAGTTTTCTAGCAGCTGCGTTGATCTATTTGCGCTTTTCGGGAAAGAATTGTGGATAGAATAAATACTATTGCAAAAATGCTCCTCCGTAATTTTTTTCTTAAAAGCGAAAATGTCCAAACAGGTCTTAGAAAAGTGCCCATCTCAGCGTATCACCCCTCTGCGGAATAGAATCGTCCGCGAGTGGCGGGTCTGGCTTTCGTTGTGTAATTGCTAATACAGTCGGACCTCTATTTAACGAAGTCGCTAAATCTCGAAAAAAAGTTCGTTATATGGAAAATTCGTTAAATAGAGATTCACCTTTTAAAATTACTTTAAACTATATAAAACAGATATAAAATACATAAACAATAAATATCATTAAAATAAGTAATAATTTTAACGACATAAAGCATACATTACCACATGCGTACTTAAATTTTACTAATAAATTCTGTTAATTTTGTCTTTTTTTAGAAAAAGTACGTCTCATAATACGTCTCGCATCTTTGCAATGCACCAAAAATCCCTTCAGGCATATTTTCTTCAAATTTTAATCCGCGAGAGATTGTTTCAAATAATTATAGCATTTCATCATACGAACGTTTTTTGATTTCTGCATCATTTTCATTTTCATTTTCATCATCTTCATCACAATTCATTGCTGTACTGTTTTTATTTTTCAAAAAGGAAAAAAAAAAATAGATACAACAAAAAGTTCGTTAAATAGAAAATGCACTTCGCTATTTGGAGGTTATTTTACGAAGAAATTTGCAAAATGTTCTTGGTTCCAAAGAAAAGTTCGCAAAATAGAGAAATTCGCAAAATAGAGGTTCGTTAAATAGAGGTCAAACTGTATTTAAAAACAATTATTTGTTTAGTAACCTCGTTTTATTTTGATAATTTGAGCTTATAATGTTTTCAATTCAATTCGTGGAACAAAGATTGGGCCAATTTTTTTCGAAGTACATTGTATATATTCTATCATCTTGTTGTTACTGTTTGTATTACTGTGGTTGACTAATTCATTTTGTGGTTTTTCCGTATTTTCGATAACTAAATGATGCTATGACTGAAATTATAGAATTTCCCTCAAGTCCCTTCTTTGGGAACAGGCCACAATATTTTGTAAGTTATAGGCTATTTAAGACTGTCGTCACAACCAACATGTCATGACGTCATAGTTCAAAGAGCCAATTGGAGAGTTAGGCGTGTTTCACAGCCAAGGAAAATACGACGAAACATGTCCGACAATGAACAACATCGAAAACCTGAAATCCCTCTGCCGATTCATAAAAAAAACTCCGAAATGCAGCTTCAGATGGAAGTCGAGTTTAATATCGGAAACGGGATGATACTTACTGTCGCTGGGAATGAGGACTTGAGCAAATATATCAAAATCGTATTGGTTGATCGATCTATCGTCGTAATTGATCATCTCAAAATTAAATATGTCGGATTTGAATTTTCGCTCCACTTCAAGTGAATGACGAGTTATTACAAATTTATTATAATTGCAGCAAAATTACGTTTTGAATCGATAGGAAACAATCTGTTAAGGTGAAGGTTTGCTGATTTGCTGCGCAGCAGCGACTGCTGCTTTCGGGCGATGACCTTGACGCCTTCTATTTTCGACTGCACTTACCTGCTGCTCAGCCTTCGAGAAGGGAGCAATCAAAACAATCAGCAGCAGCAGATGGTCAAAAGAAAGAGATTTGTGGATGAAAACAAATACATTTAAAATGTTTCACAATTAAAAAATTACATTCAGTTGATGATTATGAAGAATTTAATAATTTACATATTTATTTATTTTTTTTCCAATCGATTACACTAATTATTAAAATTGAATAAAAACAAACACACGGTTAAAATTTACACTAGTTTGAATTTAAAATTATACATACAACATAGAACCAGTTTAAAGCCATCTTATGTGGCTGTTCTTCTTTACAAGTTGTGATTATTTACAAGCTAACAACCAATCCAAATAGAGTAAACCAATATTGTCTGACGTAGTGATCGTTAGTGGCGACATCAGTGGTGAGAAGAGGAGACATAGTGGCTCACTCGTTAATGACGTCATCACGTTAACATCTGCAGGATGTCGGTTTTTTTTGTTACTATTGTACAATGTCAAATGTCCATTAGCTTTGATATGAGTCCTTAACTGAAAAATTTATTCTGTAATCACTATTCTTTCTGATCTTCAACTGGAACATCCTTCGTTGTGCCAGTGGAGGATTTCTTCAATAGAAGTTTTATTCAATCTTCTCTCCAAAAACTTCCTTTTGATTTTTGAGATCTGTAATTACTTAAATAGATTAGAAATGTTAACATTGGGAATTTTACTGTTGTATGGATATAAAACCTATATGTAATAGGATTCTATGGTTTCTCTAATTAATTTATTGTTGCTTTCATATAGTATGAGTCTATTATCAAAATCTACTATATGATTATTGTTACTGACATATGAACGATGAATTACTATTGTTTTTTATTGCATACTATCGGCATGCCACTTAAAGAAAGAAATTGTTTGTGTTTTAATTCTGTTTATTGAAGTGTTTTTGGATATACAATATTTTTTGTTTTTCCGTCTGGTGCATACACGAATAAATCAGAAGGTTTTCCGACGCGTGAGCAGGCCACATACAGCTGCCATGTGTGAAGCATGGATTTTCTAAATTTAATCCACACACTGGTAACGATTGTCCCTGTGCTTTGTTGATGATCATTGCAAATGCGAGTCTCACCGGAAACTGCAAACGTTGAAACCGGAAATACACTCATTTGTTGAAATACACCAGATATCGTAAAATGGTTCTACTAGTTCAGAAACCTTCGCGGGTGTGCGCACAACAACTCACCAAAGTTTCATCGCAATCTGATGAATGGTATAGGAACGCATACGGGACAAACAAACAAACACACATTCATTTTTATATGTTAAGATTGATGTTGGTGTAATCTGTAACGTAATTTCTTCCCACTATTGCCAGTGTAGAAACAGAAATTGTGCTGACATTTGACTAAATAAGCACAGCCTTTTTGGTCGAGTTTTTTTAGGATTCCTATTATATGGTTTTTGAAATGAGAGCTTATTGGATAAAGTGTATGCTAATTTGATGTCCGTCCCTTTACATATACTAGTGAGTCTCTATGTAATATTGGATGTACTTTGATTTTTGGGTTTTGAGTTATAAATTTTCGATGAACAGTTTTTAATTCCATCTGTAATAAACTTATGAGGATATCCATTATTTTAAAACTAGCAGCAAAGCCTGTCGGACGACAGGCATAAAAAAAATCTGAAAAATCCATTTTATTATCAACTATCAAATATAAAGTAAATGTAATCTAAATACTGTGCTAACATGCGAACGAAGTTTCTACGGCAAAAATAGTTTTGAGTTTCGAAATCAGCATAAACAACTGAGTAAGTATGCCAAATTTCATTAAAATGGATGCAGTGGTAACAAAATTATTTGGTTTTGAACGTATATTTTGTTAGAATTTCAGTTGTCGAGATCAGTTCCCGAGAATAAAATTTCATGGAAACAACATGGAATGACACAATGAACTAATATTTTCATCCAATTTCAGTACCCTTGATTCAATGGTACCATTGAGAACCGTTGGATCTATCTTAATAGCTTAATTATAACGAGTTACAGACAGACAAACTTAGCCAATTTATAATTTATTAAATATATATATACATTTAATTCGATTGATGATTTGATTTGAAAAAAAAAAAAAAAAATTTTAATGTTTATCAGACCTTTTTAGGTGTACTTCTTACCTGTACACCTGAAATTTAAGTTCTGAGAGTTTAATCTAAAGGATCATTTTCCACCCAAAAAGAAAAACGAAATACCAACCATATCTAAAGTTTAATTTATCGAAAGGATAATTATTATTTTTGACTCATAACGCCGAAAGGCATTTAAAACTCACCTTTGAATAATCTAAATACTGCGTTACCTTGTGAACGAAGCTTCTACGGCAAAAATGGTTTTGAGTTTCAAAATCAGCGTAAAAAACTGAGTAAGTATGCCAAATTTCATTAAAATCGGTGCAGTGGTAACAAAATTATTTGGTTTAGAACGTATGTTTTGTTAGAATTTCAGTTAAAATTTCATGGAAACAACATGGAATGACAAAATGAACTAATATTTCATCCAATTTGAGTACCCTTGATTCAATGGTACCATTGAGAACCTTGGATCTATCTTAATAGCTTAATTATACCGAGTTACGGACAGACAGACGAACTTAGCCAATTATATAAGTTGATTACAAGATCATTCTTTTCTTGTGATAATGAAAGAGTTCTTCTGAGTCGCTTAGATAAAATGTTTTACATGTCATCATAAAAATTAAATTCTTTTTGAAATGCACCGGTGTTGAAGAAATGTATGTATTGTTGAAGCTGTGGGTTCTTGAAAAGGTTGAGTTATGAATTCCTGATTATTAGTTATTGGCCGTGCTGGCGTGGCCGTGCGGTCTCGGCGGCGGTCAGCCGTGGCGGCCAGTGCGCCAGTACCTGGGTTCGAATCCCGGCAGTGGCATGGCTGTTTCAATTTCCTTTCCTGTGTTGTCCAGCCTCTTCTTCACTTTCTCTTCGGTCTGACGTCATTCCTTAATGGCGTCCTGGGGAAGGCCACGGGAAACCACCCCAGTATCTTTCCCTTGAAATTCTAGGGAGTCTGCTAGGGGTTCGCCATCATGGGAACACTAGCGCTCCCTGGAACACGGACGCTTCGGTTACGAAGCGCGCAGTTCGGTGCGTACCGGCAATACAATATATTAGTTATTGACACATCCAAATAATTTATTTCTTTATTGCGATTTTCTGTCGCTAAGGTGAACGTAATATCTGGGTTGCATATTATTAAATTCTTGTAGGATATTATTTTCCTGTCCTTTTTGTGTAATCAAAAATAAGTCATCGACATGCCCTTGATAAAAAATGTTGGATGCGTCCATAACTAAAAAATAAAAATTAAAGAATTATTAAAATAAAAAATAAATTATTAAAAATACTGTATTAATTACTATTAAAAATAAAAACAAATAAATGATTAAAAATAATAAATAAATGAATAATTAAAAATAACAAATAAAAAAAATTAATAAAAATAAAAGAACGAAATGAATGCCTTAGGCGTGTTTCACGTGAACAAAAATGGCCGACCGATGAAAAATAATATTTTGTAGCTATTTCACTGGACTGAATTTCTCTACAATATTTTTCGCCTAAAGATTTGCAGCGACCTATTCGAACGGACGATCAACGAAGTCACGTGATGCGACACTTCAGAGAGCTTTTTCCTCACTCAGAATCCTTCGCGACACATATCGGCGACAATAAAGATCCAATTTTCAAACCTAACAATATTCCCTGGCTAATTCTAATGCATTAAATGAAAAGCTTTTAACTAATAGATTGTTTCTTATCCAAATATAACTTTGCTGCAATTTTAGTAAATTTGTAATAATTCGTCATTCACTTGAGAGGAGCGAAAATTCTAAACCGCTATGTTTAATTTTCAAATGATCGAATATGACCATAGAGCGATCGACTAGTACGATTTTGATAAGTTTGCTCAAGTCTTCAAGCCCAGCGACAGTAAGTATCATCCCGTTTCCGATATTAAACGCGACTTCATCTGAAGTTGCATTTCGGGTTTTTGTTTTATGAACCGGCAGAGGGATTTCAGGCTTTCGATGTTGTTCTTTAGTCGGACATGTTTCGTCGCATTTTCGTTGGCTGTGAAACACGCCTAACTCTCCAACCGGCTATTTGAACTATGACGTCATGACACATAGGTTGTGACGACACTTTTAAATGCCCAACAGTGTTTATAGCTGGCGCTGCATGCCCAACATGTTTATAGAGGGCGCTACCCGTCTCCGGAGTCGTCGGCGAATTCTGTCCATAGAAACCTATGTTAAAAACACCAACTTCTCAGTCCACTTTAACTTTATTTCTTACATATCATCAATAAACACATTATATGCTGCTTTTATATTACAAATATGCTGTCTATTTCAACGATTTTTTCTTTTCAACAAAGCAATAGTTTAGCAAAGTAGTTTAGCTCAAGTCTTCATTCCCAACGGAACTAAGTATCATCCTGTTTTCGACGGTGAACCTGATTCCACCTGATGCTATATTTCGGAGTTATATTCGGAGATATTCTTCATTGATCGGTCATATTTCTTTCGCATTTTCTTTGGCTGTAAAAGACTCCTTACGGCTATGCTGTTTAACGAGGTTTTTGTTTGAGAAGAAGACCAAAAAACAACAACAACAACACAATATCAGAAAGCCTAAAAAAGGGACAGTCCTTTTTAGGACTTCACTCCCCTTACCTTTGAAAATTTTAGGAAAAACATAAACACGAAAACAGCCTTATTTATGCATATTTTTCAGGTTTGCTTTGCCATCACATTGCACCGGATGTCGAGATCAGCTGATTTGCGCAATACAAGTAACATTTCTGAATTGACATACTGAAAGTCATTTCGTAAATAAGATTGCAGAAGTTCTAGTAATTTTTTTATTCGCCAACGTATTTATTGTCCAAAATAAACAATTATTCGATGGATCTGTTGCTGATAGAAATTCAAGTTCATGTTCCCGAATTTGCAGTTGTCATTTTGTCGAAGGGAAGAGAGAAGAAGATACTAGAAATAAGTAAACACAGTGTTATCATTTACTTCTCCTGAAATAGGGAAAAGGCAGTTAGTGTAAGTTACACTCGAAGAAGCAATAATTCCCATGAGAACGAAGCGCTTTGATATGTTTGAAATTAATTAGCTTTAGCTAAATAATGCTTATTTAATTAGGTTTTTAAGAAATGTCTACTGTTTGTCAGCTATAAGTTATTTAAAAAAGAGAACACCGAAACATACATGGAGTTTAAAATTTAATAAGTATATTTCACTTATTAAAAATTCAGACCGGACAGTTTCAAGAATAACAAGGTCATCCTTATCAGCGGAATACAATCTTAAGAGAATCACACGCTTATGTATAGTCAGAATATAAAAAAAAATATTATATTTTTTTATTCAATTAACTGACTCATATAACACCCATTTATCAGACAACATCATTAAAATATATCTTTTGAGTATTCTTTTGCAGAACATCCTTAGAAGATGGTGTAAAATATAATGAGCAACATTCGAAGATCGAGACGATCAAACAACAACAAATGTAAATGGTCGTCTGCTACTGTTAATACCCTGTGCCACCGCAAGAGGTCCACACGGACTTACCTTCAACCACAACCATAGGGCACCACCATCAACGATATGCAGATCCTGTTAACTTTGCATGTATAAATAATTATTTTTTTACACACGTTAAAACTTAGCACAGATATAAGTTAAAAATCAAAGAAGTCTGAGTCGTTTTCAAGAGAAAGAAAAGAAGCTGGAAGGAATAATTTTTTAAAGTAAGAAGGTTTTCAGTTGTTGTTAAGACTATTTACGTTGGAAACAGCGCAATCCTTTTTCTATTGAAGGTTCTTAGGTTGTTTTAAAAATAAAATATTATTTACAAACTATATCTGAAAAAGATACAAACCACCTTTGTTGTGGCATAAATAGCATAGAATAAATATGGGGGAGTTTAACATATACAAGGTGAAGCATTAAAAGAGAAATAAAGAGATAGCACATTTTATTCACGCTTTGGGCTATCGTCAATGGGAATCCGGAACAACTGTTTCGTCCTTATTAAACCTCATCAGTTAGATGTACCCATATTGATGATCAACTCGAAGGCATAAAAGGCTGTTGGGAATGGGAATGAGATCAAGGTCCCATGTGGTCTTAATATGGAGGAGTTTAATGTGCACAAAGTGAAACATGAAAAGAGAAATAAAAAATATGCTTGTCCCTTTGTTAAATGCTTTTTGTGCTTACCATTCAGCTGGCCGAGGTTTTGATACTGTACTGGTTACAATGATTTTTTTTTATTGTTGTTTGTTTGAGTGGGGTTCCACAATCTGAAGCGAGAACGACCGCAATAGCCTTCGAGTTAATCATCAACTGTCTGATGAGTCCTAATAAGGATGAAACAGTTGTCTCATGTTCCCGCTGATGATAGCTCAGGTAGTGAATAAAATGTGCAGTCTCTTTATTTTTATTTTTTCAACATAGAATAAATCTGAAATTAAATGTGAATTAAAATCACGTTGAAACTTGACAATATCCATTTTCCCAATAAAATAAATTGTTCTGGACTTATAAATGGAAAATGTCATAATAACAATATTATAAAAACTAAAAAAAAAAGCAATTATGGAAACCTCGTAAGTGTATCGTCACAAACCCCGTGACAAAACGTAACAGTTCAAATAATTAATTTCTATGGACGTTTAACAATAGTCGAATACTAAAGCAACTGCTTGTTTAAGAACAAGACAAAAAAACAGATCATCTGAAAACAGTTTTAAGAATTTAAAAAGAACATGTGTTTTTTTTTTCCCCTTATTCTTGAGAATTTTAGGAAAACCATTAATACGAAGCAAACTGTATTTTTGCATATTTTTCCTGTTTGTACTGTCATACCACATTGCCATCGCGATAGCTGTTGATTTGTCACTGATATTTAATTTTCAATAACAAAATTCTGATTTCAAGTAATTAATCTCATTTCTTAAGTAGATCTATAGAAGTATCGGATGATCCAAATTAAAGAGGAGGTGTTTAGACATCGCTATAGAAAAAACTACTGGGCGAATCGCAACCAAATTTCGTATACACTGTCCTGAGTATGCGGTTTCAGTTTCTGAAGGAAAAAAAAATAACGAAATTAGTATAAAACGAAGGCACAACGCTAAAAGCAAGAAAGGAAAGGATTCGCACCCTGACTTGTCATCGGGAAGAGACTGGGACGGACCGTTTCGTCCTTTTTAGGACTCATCAGCCAATATTTGTATTTTTTTATTGTTGTTAAATTTTGGTAAGGATTTCTTTGGGGGGAGATCCCGTTCTCGGGAGCGAGACCCGGGATAACGGCCTTCATGCATCTTCTGAGTCTGTCATCAGAGGAGTTTGGCTGGTTGATGAGTCCTAAAAAGGACGAAACGGTCCGTCCCAGTCTCTTCCCGATGATAACTCAGGGGGCGAATCCTTTCCTTTATTGTTTTTAGCGTCGTGCCTTCGTTTTTTACTCGTTTCGTTGATTCATCAGGCACGTTAAATCTCTTTTTCATTAAAAAAACATAGTTCAAATTTCGGTGGTAAGGGTGAATTGTGGCGCTGCTATCACCATAATTTGCGTGTTGTGACGTAATCGAACAACCTCCGTCTATAAGAGGAGTCACAAAGCCTTTTTCACAAATCCATGACCAGCGCAGAGTCATAAAGCTTACCTTACCGGATTTCGCGTTACTTGTTAAACTCTTCTATCAATGAAACAGCAATGCTCTGCTACACTTGAGGCATTTCGGCAGTTGAAAGGTTTACGTTGAGATCCACTGACGATTACTAATCTTCGGAAAGTGATTTTTCGTTTTGAAGATGTAGGAATGTTTGCTGTAAAATCCAGACGAGGTCGCAAGCCAAGTTGACAGCAGAGAACAAACGAAGTTGTAACTGCAGTAGTGGAGCAGGGAATCACAAATGCACAAGGGTAACAGTAGTACAAGTGCGGTGTCACGGGAATTGGGCATGCCGTGTAAGACAGTGTGGAGAGTTCTGCGAAATGTCTTGAGGCTTTTCACCCATAAATTATTCCACGGTCAACAATTGGTTTTGGTGATTATGATACACGGAAAGCATTTACTTTGACATTCGCTGCTCGGATGATGGTGGATGATGCAAGGCCTTGGAGAATACCGTGGAGTATTGAGGTCATTCCCATTTGAATGGTGCTGTAAACACTCATAACTGCCGTATTTAGTCTGATACGTTCATCATCAAATTGCATTGCATTCACCAAAGGCAGCGTTTGGTGTGACTTCACGGCATCCTTCATCATTGGTCTTTCCTTCTTTGAAGAAAACACAGCATCGGGGCCAGAGATATGTTCTCTAAATGTCTCCAGATATACCCATATTCTCCGGAGCTGTGTAATTCCATCACGTCAATAAAGGAATTGTGTTGAAACGACAATCTTCATGCAAGGTGATGCACTCCCTCACATAGCTTTATCTGTGAAACATTTTCGGACGACAGAGTAATTAGCTGATCATCTCCCACGGCATGGCCGCCCCGATCGTCAGATCTGAACCCCTGTGATTTTTGGCTGTGGAGCTACTTAAAGAGCTTCATTTATCAGGGCAATATTCTGTGTTAAAAGACATAATTTCGCAATATGTGATACAACTCAACGCAGGTCAGTTGCGTTCTGCTGTCGAGTGTATTGTACAGCGAATGCAATTTGTAGAGCAAGACGATGGAGGACACGTCGAGCCGAATCTGTAATGTGATTCCAAATGTGATTGCAATAAAGTTATTGCTCGTTAACTTTTTTTTTTGCCGAAATTTGTTAGATAAGTTAAGCTGGCCGAACACATGGCAATTTTCTTCAGTATTGACGGTTGATATTGAGTAAAATTGATATTGACAGTTGATATCACGCGCGAACACACAGTTTTTTCTAATCGAGTATTGACCTGATTATTGATGCTTTACGGCGCTTCGTCCCGCACTAGGGAGAAATTTCTGTAGAAATCAATGAGGAGTCTTTCATGATCAATTGACCAAATGTTGTTGTTCGGATTATCTTTTTTTGGCCCACCCATTTTGCTGATTACGCCTTCTTTCTCAAAAAAAAATGCTCAGAGTGCGTTTCCTATCTTCAAAGAGGCGCCATGCTTGTACGTCACCGTTGTCACGTGATTTCATCCGTTCATGTGATTCGCTCGCGCACCAGCAATACTTCTTGACAAGTGAAGTTGATCTTTTTTTTAATCAACATCAATTTTCTTGAAATGGTCAATATTGATCATTTTTATTGATGGAAACGGTTGATATCAATAAAATTGACCATCAATACTGAAGAAAATTGTCATGTGTTCGGCCAACTTTAGGCAATACGCAAATTATGGGGACAGCAGCGCCACAATTCACCCTTAGCGGCTGAAATTAAACTATTTTTTTTTTCTTCAGAAATCGAAACAGCATATTAAGGATAATATGTATACGAAATTTGGTTCCGATTCGCCCAGTAGTTTTTCCTACAGAAAGTTTAAAGCACCTCCTCATTAATTTGTATCATCCTGTTTTAAGCATTTTTTTTTTTAATTCGCCAACGTACAGATTAACGTCTCTTATGATCGAGTGAAATATTGTATGGCAGTGCAAACATGAAAAATATGCTAAAATACAGTTTTCTTCGTATTGATGTTTTTCCTAAAATTTTCAGAATACGTTAAAAAAAACAAAAAAAAAAAAAACCTTTTTAAAGGTTTCTGGAAACCTTTTAAATGGGTATATATATATATATATATATATATATAATCTTCTTCTCAAAGAAAAACCATGACAAACAAGGGCTTGCTGTAGTACTCGACTATTCTAAAATGGT
>JAFIDM010000006.1:52202818-52224809 GCA_023159025.1 Thereuonema tuberculata
GGTATATATATATATATATATATATATATATATATATATATATATATATATATATATATATATATATATATAACAAATTTTACTCTTTTAAAAAATAGTTACACAGTGTAAACGTTCACCCAAACAAACACAAAAAATCACGTTTAATCACTGGCATTTTCTTAGGCAAGACGGGCCTCAACCAGGGGCCTAAGTGTTGCTAAGGTATTGACGTAAAATGTTCGCAGTGCCAATGATGGCTGTCTTTTGTAATTCAGCTGTTGTTATTGCTGGTGCTCCAAGTCTGGTGTAATAGTCCATAAATTTAAGTGATAGTGTTCCTAGTGCACCAATGATGATTGGCAACACTGTAGTTGTTTTATTCCATATTCGTGTAATTTCAAGCGCCAGAGCCCTGTATTTGTTGATTTTTTCCAGTTCTTTTTCCTGAACTCTACAGTCCCCAGGGATGGCAATGTCAATTAGGGTCACATTTTGTTGTTCAATTAATGTAATATCAGGCGTATTAGCTGTTACATGCTGGTCTGTTTGAATACGAAAATCCCAGAGGATTTTAACTTGCCCGTTGTCCAAGACCTTTTCTATACTGTGATGCCAGGGTTTTTCTGATGTATGGAATCCAAATTTACGACATAGTGCCCAATGTATTTTCTTGGCTACATCGTCATGTCCCTTTTTTATTCTGTGTTAGCAATTGTAGAGCACTCACAGATTATATGATTTACAGTTTCTTCTCGGTTGTTACACAGTCTGCAAAGGCTGTTGGTGCTTGTGCCTTGTATTTTGGCCTTCATAACATTGGTCTGAAGGGCCTGTTCCTGTGCAGCAAGGAGCAGACCCTCAGTCTCCTTTCTCAATGTACCATTTTTTAGCCAAGTCCAGATGATATTTTTGTCATGTTTATGTTCGATTTTTTTGAAGAAAGCCCCATGAAGGGGCTTGTTTTTCCAAGCTTCTAGTCGAGTATTGTACTGGTCTTTTTTGTACTCTATTTTGGATTTGGTGGCTTTCAGGAAATTTTCAGTTTTAACTGCTTTTAGGAGTTTTTCATTACTGTTGTTGATGTAGTCACGGAGGCCACATTTTTCCTCTTCAACAGTTTGTTGTATCTGTAATAAACCACGACCTCCAATGGTGCGTGGCAGATACAGTCTATCAATGTCACTCTTAGGGTGTAATGAGTGATGTATAGTTAGAAGTTTTCGTGTTTTTTTATCGAGTGTCTCCAGTTCAGCAGTTGTCCAGTCAATAATTCCCGCTGGATACCGAATTAAGGGCACTGCCCATGTATTTATTGCACGAATAGTGTTCCCAGCATTGAGTTTAGATTTTAGAATCTTTCGAACTCTTTTCAAATACTCTGATCTAGTAAGGTTTTTGACCCTATCATGCAGGATGGTGTCCATTTCTAAAATACCGAGATATTTGTATGGGTCTTCCTTATTAAGTGACCTTATTATATCTCCATTTGCCAGTTCAATGCCTTCTGTTTTCTGAACTTTTCCACGTTATACTGTCAGCATTGCACATTTATCCAGTCCAAAGTTCATTTTTATATCTCCACTGAAGATTCTCACAGTGTTCAGTAGTGATTCTAACTCAGTTGGACTTTTTGCATAAAGTTTTAAGTCATCCATGTAATATATATATATATATATATATATATTCTTCTTCTCAAAGAAAAACCATGACAAACAACGGCTTGCTGTAGTACTCGACTATTCTAAAATGGTTGGTGACAAAAATATTATTCGTTTTATTAAATATTTTTAAATATTTTATTTTATTAAATATCATTTAGTTCTTTTTTTGTGGGGGGTAATAATTATTTTATTCAACCAAATGTTTTTGGTTATTAATAACAAAATCTTAACTTCTAAAAGAAAAATAATAACAAAATATATCTTTATATATAAAAAAAAAGAAAATAAAAAATTACGACTTCTGAAATATCCAAAAAAACCTCAACTATGTGTTACAGACTGTTGTCGTCATCGTTTTACAGCTGTTGTATCATTAGCTTTATGAGTTTTGAAAGAGGCCATAACTGAAACTGTGTCAGAGACCTGTAAGTTGGCGATTTAGTTTGATTTTGTAACTGATTGCTTAGGTAACGAGTCATTCTATCTCTAATTCATTCCTCTTGTTATTTTTTAGACCGTTTTCTTGCGATAAATATTTATTAATCTCGTTTTTTTTAACATAGCAAAATTAATTCTGTTATGAAATCAAAATTAACGTGTATACAATGTTAAGAACATCAAAGAAAAACTTTGAAAAAAACTATAAAAAACACACAATAACTAAACAACTGAGCTGATTTTAGATTAATTTGCTGGGTAACCGAGGACGACGCCGTTTCAAGTTTCTACACCCTCATCAGCTCGGTCCCGTCCCAGCATAACCCAGCTCAGTGAAAGATACAATACATCAAACGGACGAACTTAAAAGAATGACCCCTCATTACACTAATATCAAAAAATCAAATAAACAATAAAAGAGGGTAAGAACAAATTCACGCTAGCAACCCGCTTAGCTTATTAAGAATTTGTTGTATTAAAATATTAGTAATGAAATCAAAATTAACGTATGTGCAATGTTAAGAACATCAAAGAAAAACTTCGAAAAAAAACTATAAAAAACACAATAACTAAACAACAAAAATTTCACTGAGCTGATTTTAGACTCTGTTATTTTTAACGTATTTTCCTTAGAATAGTGATGTATGTCAGATCATCAGTTTGTGTGTGTGTGTGTGTGTGTTTCTCGTAATAACTTTTCAACTGCCGGGTAGATCTTCTTGAAACGTGTTAAGCATATTTGAGGACTAGGGACGAACAAATTTTTGTATTTGAAATCATTTCCATTTAGTATTTGTGGAGAAATTGAAAAATAACAAAAATTCCCATACAAAACCTTTGGAGTCTAAACAGTGCATTTCTATTTCTGTTAATCTTGGATTATCATAAAAAGATGAAGATAATCCAAAAGCCCTTAATCCAATTGTTAGCTCCTGGATTGATATGATTAAAATTTACCCGATTTCAACAATTTAATTTTATTATTCTTAGGCTGCTTTATTTTTGTTTGGTTTTTATTTTCAGAAAATGATAAATTTGTAGTGTTTTATTCAGCGGATAATAGAAGTAGCTCTCTATTTTTTTCGTTTCCAAACCTTAAAAAAATAAATGAAAAGAAACTTCCGAAGGAAGGAAGTAAGCTTTAAGCCCCATGAGCACCATGCAATTTTTCAGCAACTTTTGTCATCCGATTCGAGTTGTTCCTACACCTGCAACTCGAAAAATTGCATCGAAGTCGCTGGGAATTACCCAATCACAGGGCAGCGTTGGAACACGTCAGTTGTGACGCCACGCCCATGAAAGAATGGCGTCGAAAATGATATTTGCCGATTGGATTTGAAGACATGCTCGTACTCAATTAATATCAGGAGTATTGCGAGTTTCTTTCATGCATAAATAAAGTTTATACTGAAATGCAGTAATTGTATTTCAGTATATCAGAATTTATCGGAGAATTTATCAGAGAGGTTTCAAAACCTCGATTTTTTCGGATTTTCCACATCGGGTTTGGGAAACGCATTGCATTATTTGATTGCTGCTGACGCGGTAATGCAAAAGTTATGACGCAATACGTACATCACCAATCACAAAGAAGGGTGTATACATGCGGAGTAGCAATTCAAATAGCAAAATGAATGCCAACGAAACTTACAAGTGGACTGTGGAAAAAGAAACTTTGCTAATTGATTTTTTTGAAGGTAAGTGAATAAGAAATAAAGTAAGCGAACAGAATGAATGATAGGAAATGTTTGAAACGACATAACCGAATTTTGCTTGACGTCACACGTGACGTATTTAAAATCTGCGTTGTCATGGGTCGGTTGGTCGGCCGAGTTGCATATCGAGTTGCATGGTGTTCGGGGTTGAAAAAAGTTTATATCAACTCGTGACTTCAAAATCGGACGACTAAGTTGCTAAAAAATTGCATGGTATTCGCTGGGCTTTAAGTTGCAAAATTTAACGTGCATAAGAATATTAATAAGAAATAATAAAGATAAAAACGCACAATAATAAAAGATCCATCGGAATCGCAGTGGTGCCTCAAGAGAAAAAATGAACAATAAAAAACTCAGTAATGAAAAATTAGTGAGAAAATTCATGTGCCAGCAATGCGCCAGCCTCAATGAGTTTTTTTAAAGCATAAAAATTCAAACTGCGCATTTGAATTTTTAATAAGCAACAATGGGGAGACCAAATTGTTAACCAAGTGACATCCTGGAATAGCTGTTTCACGCTCTTTGGCGATCATCAGCCAGGAGTAGTCACCAGTAAAACAACAAGGTCTCCGTACAGAGGTTAATATTCGCTAATATTCATTCGAATGATACTCGGAAGTGCAGTGGTGCCTCCTTGTTGTTTTACTGATGACTGCTCCTGGCTGATGATCGCCAAAGAGCGTGAAACAGGTGTTCCAGGATGTCACTTGGTAAATAATTTCGTCTCACCCATTGTTGTTAATTAAAGATCCATTGAGCTACTTTTGGAATCTTTAATTGTTTTGCGTTTTTATCTTTAATATTCCTACTAACATTTCTATGCACGTTAAATTTTGCAATTATATATATGTTTATTTAAAAAATAATCCTTATAAGCTAAGCGGTTTACTAGCGGGGGTTAATTTGCTGCCCTTTTTATTCTTAATTTATATTTTGATGGTTTTTTAATTGAAGGGTCATTATTTTGTTGATGCTTGTCCTTTGTATATGTTTCTTTTGATCCCACTGAGTTATGAGTACTGGGCAAATCAAACTGATGAGATCTAGGAAGATCGAAACAGTCTGTATTTGATTCCCGGTACAAAAATGCCAAAAATAGCTCAGTGGATCTTTAATTGTTGTGCGCTTTTATCTTTATTGTTTCTTTAAGTTTTTTCTTGTTATTTTGATTAAATTCTGTTTCCCAATGAGAATTTGGTTATCCCCCCCTCCCCTTATTTCAGAAGCGGTGAGTCCATTGCTTCAGTGGAATTATAATGTGTTTGATTGTAGAGGGGTCTTAGAGCTGCCTATTCGAAATGGCTGATTGACATAGGCAAGGAATGTGATCTAACGGATTTCGAACAAACATACGATTGTAACGGTTGTAAAACATCAGCATTCACAAAATTACTAAATGCTCTAGATTGTTCGCAGCGACTGTTTGTTTAATTAACTTTTTTGGCGCCCATGACCCACAATAGATTAAGCCCAGACAATTTGTTTTCCAACCAAAAAAAAAAAACAAAAAACATTCTCGTTAGAAATTAGGTAGCGGCATTTTTATTTTTTATGGGCGTCCAAAGTTGGAGCCAAATCTAATTTGTAAGTATTCATTCCTTTCGCCTAACAGTCAGTAACTATAGTTTTTATATGTGAGGCATCATTGAACGACTGGAAAATTAAAAACTGTCTTTTTCGATGATTCTTGTTATACTTTATAAATGGCGGATAGAATGGGAAAGTTCAGGAGGAGAATCAAGCTGCATCTGCGATCGATAGAACAGTGTTTCTCAAACTTCTTCGCTTTATGGCGCACTTTTTCATTTGCAAAAACGACGAGGCAAACCAAACGTTATTCCTCAAAACCCAGGAAACATTTTCATTGCTTGTGATGGAATAGCGTGAAAAACGCTTATGATTGTCAAAAGAATAGAACAATTGATATCTTAAATAAACATACATACATTTAAGATGATTTGAAAATGAATTAATATTCGATTAATTTTCGTTGTTAGAATGAAATAGAATTTCTGTTTGTCCAGTTTATTCGATAACTAGAATTTAGTTGAAATTAGAACAATTGGTTGAACTGTGAAGATTACGGATGCACTCTGAAGTTTCTACGGTAGGTTTCGTTATTAGGGGGTAAACTCAACAGATTCGACTAAAATCTTGCTGAAGTGAAATATAAGACAAAAACGTCTAAGACGTAAAGTTCACTGATCTGTTTTGGGAAATTGTGATACCGGGAATCCAAGATAGCCTATTTCAGGTTGCATGACCATCGTCACTGGGATCCGCCCAGTATCTTACAGATCAGTGAACTCAGAAAACATATAAAGAAAACAAAAGTAAACACCACAACAGCCCCTCAAATTAAAAAAAACAACAACATTAAAACATAAATCAAGGATAAATGATCTGTAAGATACTGGTGGATCCAACTGACGATGGTCAGGAAACCTGAAATAGGCTATCTTGGATTCCTGATATCACAATTTCCAAAAACAGATCAGTGAACTCTTAGTCTTGTGCGGTTTTGTTTTATATCTCATATAATTATACCCAATGCAAGTAAAACTTTTGTTATATTGTTGAAGTGTCAGAATTTCTGTATTGATTATAGTCATACATTGTGTTTAGACTGTAATATATAAGAGACCATAACACACAAGTCTTATTAAAAAAAAAAAGAAAGATTGGCAATAATACTAAGGATGATTGTAAATATGTATCCATCCCCTTTGACGATAGATTGAATAATAAGCTAAATCCCATTCTAGGTACAGCAAAAATTAAAACAGCACATAGAGCCAACACTTTGGGTAATTTACTAATAAGGAGAAAAAACCCAACAATTCAAAAAAAGGATAAAACAGGAGTTGTATATGGTATTAGGTGTAAAGGGGGTGGAATAAGTGTATATACGTGGGAGAGACAAAAAGAAAGGTCGCCAAGCGTATGAAGGAGCACGAGACGGCAATAATAAGTCATAATAAGCAATATTTAACGGCAATTCATAATCAACAAACAGGGCATGAAATTAGGCATGACAATCCAATAATTTTTGCTACAGAAAAGGATTGTTACCTAAGAAAATTTTACGAATCGTTAATAATTAATACGCATAGATGTTATAACACAGAAGTGTCAATCCGGAATGTATAGTTGTATGATTTAAAATGATACTATTTAAACTTGATGTTATTATTAAGAATATTCTTTGTATTTTATGATGTAGTTCTGGTTACTTTATGTTTTTAGATATGTACACATCTGAAGACGAGAAATTCTCGAAACATGTTTTGTGAAAGAAGAATATTTTTTGTTTAATAAGACTTGTGTGTTATGATCTCTTATATATATATATATATAATTTCTGTATTGAATTGGATTTGTGCTCTGATTAGAACCCACTGTCTCTTCACACAAATGGCTGACACTGGTTAATCTGGTTTGGTCAGAGATTATCGGATTAAGATCTGATGATTCTAGAAGGATAATCACAGGAACTCAATACATTTACAATTCGTGGAGCATTTAGGAAATCCCTTCTGATAAGATTAAAATATCAAATATTTGGACTAAATTTAGATGTCAGCAGGTCCTTGCAGCACAACGTACTTTGTAAAATATCAATTGAATAAAAAAGGAAATTTTGATAAATTTAGAATAGAAATGTAAAATTTATAAAAAACAAAAACAAAACAAAAAAACTTAGTTTTTAAAGTTTAAGGTGCAGAGATATATATAATAAAGTGAAGAAATACAAGGCTGCACTTAAGTAAACAAAAGGTTCCCGCATCCTGAGCTATCATATCTCGTTTACTCAAGTGCAGCCTTGTATTTCTTCACTTTATTAAAAAAAACTTCCTTACTTATATTTGTGTTGCGTGATTCATTAACAATCAAATTATAAGAAGGGGAAGAAAGAAATTTGCTCTTGTAATAAAAAACTTAGACATTCCTGGAGAGTTCTTGGTGGAACTGCAATCTTAGGCACTTTTTAATTTCATTAATCTTAGGCGCTTTTTAATTTCATTAATCTTAGGCGCTTTTTTATTTTAACATTTTTTTCCACCTCCACTTTTCTTTTCTTTCTCTCCTCGTTTTAATATCATTTCATATGTCGTGAATTTAGTCGAATTTTCCAATTATCAATTACCTTTCAAAAACATGAGAAGCGTTTCAAATGAAAATTCAATTTATATAATTTAAAGAACTGTAATTTCGGAGATAGTAGATCTTTTTGTAAAATTTCATTAAAAGTTTAGAGTTATTCAAAAAATTTGTAATATTTTCATTAGAAAATATTGCATTTTTTAAAATTAAATATATTAAATTTAACTTCATCAAAATCCAGCCAGTAGAAGTCGAATTCTCTCTGAGGATGGACAGACATGACAGAGCTAGGAGTCCTTCTTTTGAAATAATATTGGCCTGAAAACACCGAAACAATTAAGATATATTATCCAACATCCACCTTCAAAGCCTTGTCATTTAAACTCTTCAAAACGGGTTGGAAGCAGATAGAATAACCACTTTCCCGCCCTTAACGAGAGGCTGTATTTTTATTTTTTATTTTATTTTAATAATAAGCTTCTCCCATACTCACTTTTTTTTTAAGTAATACGTGTCAATTTTCTTTATATAAAATAAACTCCTGGTTCTACCTCTTATGGTGAAATGGAACAGTCGGTTGCTAAGCAACAAATGATTGACAAGCCTTCAGAGAACGCGATTCTAGAACTTTCTTGTTATTATTATTTATCAAAAATGGAAACATACCCAAGGTAATGGAAATTTGTTTAAAAATGTCTGATAAAATATAATTATATTTCATTGCAAATATAAATTTCTGCTATTTTCAATTTTATATTTTATTTGATTCTTTATTTAATTCTGTTTACTTCCAAGTTTTTTCCCTTATATTTATTGTTCTTAAATTACAATCGAAATATAGATCACTTTGTTATTTATGTATCGATATACATATTTTATAAAAATATAACAATTAATATCCTCATTTGTTTACATTCAGAATTAAATTCATTAGAAAATATTTTTTATTATCAAAACGAAATTACTGCCTGGTACTAATTTTTGAAAAGTGAACACTTAGTGATCTAAAAATATTAATTAAAGATTGGCATAAAATTATATCATTTATATAGTATACTCTATGCGTCTATAGTATTCTATTCATATTATTAGGTATAATTATGTTATATCTAAAATCAGAACTTGTTGATAGGAATTTTTATTCTTAACAGGATTGTAACTTTTGTAATTAAAAATGTAGAACTTCAATTGCCCGGATTAATTGGGATTAGTATGATCCGGATATGCAGAAATCCGGATGATTGGATCATAAGTGAAAATCACTCTAGCAACTTGTTATTGTAAAACTACATGTATTAAAAGAACCAAAGTTAGAAATACGTGACTGTATTTAAACACAAAAAGTGTTTTTTAAAGTTTTTTTTATTTTTTTCCCTGAAAATCGTCCCGGATATTATTATTATTATTATTATTGTTCTAATTCCGAAAACTAAATATAGAATTAAAACAGTTTTTTAAACTTTAAAGTGAATATTAGACTTTTCAAATATTTTTCTAAATTTCTTTATTTCTTCTTAAAATATCTATTTCTTGTGATCTGAGACTGAATAGAGATGTGGCCTCATTTTTCTCTCCCATGTCTCTGCAACGCATACATTGATAAGTGAAATATCTTAAAATAATCTTAGAAAGGCTGACACAAACGAAGAAGCCTAATTCAATAAGCCAAGATAAAAGTATTCTAAATTTAACAATGAAATGTTTAACATTATAGTTAAGAAAGTTGTAATTGAAAACAATTGCAGGAGACAGTTTGTTAGACTGATTCAATATCAATTGCTATAAAAGAAAGAATATGGAATTCAATCAACGAAGAAATTTCTAAGTTTCAAAACTGTATTATCTTAAATAAATACAATAAATAAATAAATCAATAAATAAATAAATAAATAAATAAATAAATAAATAAATAAATTTTTCTTTTTAGCTATAATAATTTAAAATGGTGGTTTTAGTTATTGTTAATTAATTAATTTATTTGTTTACGATTAATTAATCAATTACGTAAATTGTTAATTTTGCTGTATTTACTGTAATTCATTCATTGCTGCAAATTATAATTATTTTAGTTCATAAATAATTATTAAGTTTTAAAAGACAAATATATTACTAAAAAAACAGTATATTATAGAATTAGAATAAAATTACGTATATAAATACTTACATTATAAATTGTTATTGATATACTAAGAGTTAAGTCCTGTCGCAGTTTCTTTTACTGTAATGTATGGTATTGTTAATTAAAATATAAAAATTAAAAAAAATATTTCATCTTTTTTTTATCGATGACTGAAAAAGGAATTTGTTTAATATAAAGAGGAATTGTTGTAATTATATATTTATACATTCATGTGTAACAATGTTTAATTTATTTTTAAATGAATTTAATCAATCAGGGAAATTTGCTTTTATTGTATTTGAAAAAGACAAATTGGATAGAGAATTAATGTTTTTATCAATTCAGATTAAACTTTGTTCAATCTACTTCTGCAATCGTTCCAAGATCTTATAAGATGTGAATAGAAAATGGATTACAAATGAAGAGCCCAGTTGCATAATAACACAACGGAAAAATAACCTCTAAGGGTTTCATTTGATAGAGAAAGAGCATTAATCTAACAAAAGGAAATAATACATTAGGAAGGTTTTGTCTTATTTAAACTCAAAGAATAGCCTTACGAATCATTGAATGTTAAACAAGACGAAGCGAAAAGACAGTTTAGGTCTGTAAAGAAAAGAAAAAGAGCGTTGCAATGTGTAATGGGTTAATCACTTCAGGTATCTTAGCAACATCTATTGCCGAAAAACTGAACTGTTGTATACTGTTCGTAATTGTTTTTAATTCCGTCATATCTTTAAGAGGTTAATTTATAATAAAAAACAGAGGAAGAGGAAACGAAGTACAGTGAACACTGGCTTTTTCCAGCAGACTGCAGTTTTGTACTTAATGGTACTCATCATCCAGAATTAACCCGTTTATCAGCAGCACCAGAGGGTGTTAATTCCGACATTTTTTTTCTGCTCTATTTTTTTATTATTTTATGATAATATTAGTTATTCGCTTTTACGATAAATGTTTTATTATTCTGACATTTTTTTTCTGCTCCTTTTTTTATTATTTTATGATAATATTATAGTTATTTGCTTTTTACTTAAATGTATTATTATTCTAAGATGTATTTGGATTTACTGTTTAAAGTCCTATTACTTCGAGAATAATCCAATTAATCGAGCATTTAAATAAATTTAATTAAATAAAACTATTGTTGAAAGGTACTGACTACCCCACAATCAGTCTATCACAGTTTAGATGAAATATTTCGACAGCATACGCTGTTCAAAATAGCCAAAGCACTTCCTATCGAACATCTATTAAGAACTATCCGGTCGCCAAGATCTGCCAATCATCGGTTGCCTAGCAACAGGTCGTTCTATTTTAAAACGCAAGGGGAGAGAAAGATCCCATCAAATAAGAGAAAAACCGTAAGTGGTTAAGTACAGATGTAATCGAATTAAAATAAGATAATTTATTTAACAAATTACTAGCAAAAAGTCGAGCTTTGAGTAGATTCGCGCACTTTTTAAATTCACATCCGAAAATTTGCGTAATAAATATATACACATGTTAAGATTGAAGGCATTTAAAAGCGACTAATGCTACGACGATGTAGGATTATTAGAAATTACATATTTTTGTTTCGGTTTCAGAACTAATGGCACTTTTCTTAAAGCTTTTTCCCAAGTTTTTAAAAACAAATAAATTCTTACAACATTTACAGTTTTTACATGTTGAAAGTACGATTGTTCACTTGTATATGGATTTCTAAGTGGATATGCAAAATTTGATATTTCTAGCTACTGTAGATTTTGAATAAAACGGTTCACAAAATGTGTTCCGGTTGGGAACGGAGAGACTGCTTCGCTCGTCTAAATTATTTAAAATATTTAAAATTATATTATCGGGTCAGGTTGAAGAGTAGAAAAGATTCTATTGTATTCCATCTCCCCTAATTTGATTGAATAAAACTGTCCACTTCCGAAAATGCGACCGAACTTAGCAAACAGACAGACAGACAGACAATTTCTGTAAAAAAACGCTACTGTATATAAAATAAAAACTAAATTAATAAATATCCCAAGCACAGGAAAGAAGGATTTTTTCCTTTTAGGACTCTTTGGCATCTTCCTGTAAATTTTAAAGAATTTTTTTGTTTTTATTTTTATCTTCCCCTGGGGAAGTGTGATGAAATTTTCGAACATAATGTGGTCGGTGTCTTAGACAATAAAGTACTTTATGTTTAGTTTGAACATTTGTTAAACTTCAGTAACTGTTAATTACGTATAGAAACTATCTATTTTTTAAAACACAAATTTTTTAATACCTGTAATTTCTTCAAAGATTCCAACAAAAATAAAAATCCTTTTTTTTAAAAAAAAAAATTACAATAAATTAATTAATTACATAAAATTACAGTTGAATAATAAATACTTATAATTTATTTCAATACAAATCAGTAGTTAAATGGCAAAATAAAGAATGTTAAGTAAATATTTAAAATTATTTAAAATATTTTAAAATATTTAAATTAATGAACAAAATTTAGCAGAATGAAAACATTAGTATGGTTAGTATCAAGAGACCAAATTGTTGGTATTTCTTTAACAATGGATGCTATGTAACTGAATCACCTATTGGCAAATAGTTGAAATTATTTTAGGAAACTACTGTTAAGCTCCTGTAATCTATTTTTTAAAGATATAATTGAAACAGTTGTTTGTGACGTTCTGTGGTCGCCCCCGAAATATAAATACAAAAGTTCTATATCTAATATTGACATCCCCACAAAGACTGCGGAAATAAACACAGGAAAAACTTGTTCAGTTGTCAAAGTTGATGAATTAGTAACAGAAATCTATAAAACTATCCTCGAATAATATTTCAAGTTAAATCCCGCGGATATTTTTAAAAAGTTTGTTTGTTAATATTTCGACGAAACATCAAAGGATGAAATTTTAGCTGATGGAAAAATACACTGCCCGAGCACTTTATTAGGAACACCCCTGCTGTGCGCACAAATAATACGTTCCACTCATTTGCAAGTCACATGGACAGTTGTGGCTGTAAATACAGCAGTACAGACCTCTCATCCTCAGTTGAGAAAGCAAACCACAGCGATAATGGGAAAGTGTAGTGATCTAAAGCAGGGCGCATATGATGCAGCTTTTGCTGTGCAACTCGTTGCAATTAAGTTGCACAGAAAAGGTTGCTAACGACAGTCAGGGGCGCACACGATGCAACATTCTGTGATTGGTGCCATCGTCAATTCTTCAGTAAAACACTGAGCGACAATCCCATAATTCATTGCGAACACTGTTTCCGATGTGAAAAATTAAAAAAATCTAGGTTTTTCAAACGCTCCGATACATTCTGCCGCATTAAATTACTGCATTTACATATGAACTGTATTTATGTGTGAAAGAAACTCGCAGTACTCTGATATTCATTGTGTATTCGCAATCCGCCCATCTGAAGCGGCGGAAATCTGTTTTAGACGCCATGTTTCCCCCTGGGTGTGACGTCACGACTGATATGTTTCAACGATGCACTGTGGTTGGGTAATTTCCATGCAGCTTTCGGAGTTGCAATCGACAGAAATCCTCGCCTTTGCAGCTTATTCTGCAAGCAACTCCGGTTGCAACTTTGCCCAAGCAGCTCAAAAAACGCTCTAGCCAAAAGTTGCACATGCAACTCGGCCCAAAGTTGCATTGTGTGCGCCCTGCTTAAAGAAGTTTGAACGTGGCATGATGATCGGGGCTAGACGTGCTGGTCAAAGCGTATCCGAGACGGCAGTGCTCCTGAACTTTTCGCGTATAACAATATCAAGGGTGAATAGGGAATGGTGCAACGAACAGAAAACGCCGAGTCAGCGGCACTTCTGTGGACGAAAATCGCTCTTTGATGCAGAGGCCGGAGGAGGATGTCTGGAAATGTGCAAGTCAGAAGACGGGTCATAGTTGCCCAAACCCACTTCTACAAGAGGTTGTAGAGGGAACCTTGCAGTTGCCCAAGTGATGTCCGACTTCAACAGTGGTGCGCAACAAACCATCTCACAACGCACCACTAGACGTACCCTGTTATAGATGGGCTACAACAGCCGACGGCCTCGTCGGGTACCCTTGTTACCAGCAAAGAACAGGAGCGCACGCCTTCTGTGGGCAAAGCAACATCAACATTGGGACCATCGACTACTGGAAAAAGGTTGTTTGGTTCGATGAGTCGAAGTTCCTGCTGCATTACGTTGATGGTAGATAGAGAATTTGACTAAACAAGATGAATGTCTGGACACGTCGTCTCATAACAACTCTTCAAGCCAGTGGAGGCAGTGTCATGGTGTGGGGGATGTTTTCCTGGCACACGTTGGGTCCATTGATACCTCTGGAGGCATGTCAGGATGCTAGAGCGTACCGAAACATCGTATCTGACCAAGTGCAACCGTACATGTTAACAGATGGCTACTTCTAGCAGGATAATGCACCTGTGCACAAAGCCCGCATCACTACGGTATGTTTTGAGAAACGTGACGATGATTTTTCCTTGCTGCAGTGGCCCGCGCAATCCTCGGATCTCAGCCCTATTGAAAATTTGTGGGATGAGCTGGAACGGGCTGTTCGCTTAGGCCTACACCTCCATCAAATCTTAGGAACTACGTGATACACTCATGTCTGCATGATATACAATACCTCAACAACATTTTCAGCATCTTGTGGAATCCATGCCTAGACGAATTCAGGCTGTTTTGAGGGCTAAAGGAGGCCCAACACGCTACTAGATAGATGTATCTAATAAAATTGCCGGACAGTGTATGCCATGAAAAGCAAAGAAATTCAGTACACTGAAGTTTTGGTTTTATATACGCAACGAGGTTCTATTCCTACAAGTGTGGACACACCATTACATATCGGACATAGTAGGAGGAGGGAAATACCGTATGTGGAACAAATGGAAAAAAATTAAAATGCAATGTCCGTCGTTCTGTGATATTTAGCTCCATTGAGTCGACCTAAACAACCAGTCCTCAGTTATAACGCCATCTTTTACACAGCAAGTCTTTCTGCCTGAATGCCATTGGGAAAAATTCCGAGAAAAACATTAAAGTTCTCTTGCAAATCTGGTACTTGAGATACTCCCCACTCAAATCATCCAGTGTTTGCGAAAGAGGGGGTCTTCGAAAAGCCCAGACAGCTTTACCTTCCCCCAAGTTCTAAGAAGCAAAAAATTATGTTTGTGAAACAAAGAAATTTCTGCAAAAAATTAATGCAAGAATAGAATGTGGTAATTATTGTAAATGTGATCCAATTGCACTCGAGTATTTATTCGAAGTTCGTTCGGAATCACTGAATTGTTGTAGGCATCGGTTTTATGGCGTTTAACTTGAAACCCCGCGATACAAGATCACGTCCACAACGAAATTTTTTTTTGCGAACATAATAAAACAATAACAACTACTATTATTACTTATCTAAATTATAAAAATAGAATATTCAGAACTTGCATTAGATTTAAACGTACTCTGATTATAAATAGAATAATAGAGAAAAGAGGTTTTTTTTTTTTTGTTTCTGTCATTTATTTGATAAAAAATGAATTCTAATTATTACAATATCATTTCATATCAAACTTTGTTTATTTATTTATAATTAATTATTTTTAATTTATAGTTAAGTTATTTTAACCTTTAAACAGCACCATCTCTTTGTCCCATTCTCTCGTGAGCCGAACAATCCGAATGCTACAGAACATACCTGAACAGCGAGCGACTTTACCGACAAGCCGCGAAAAACTGCTCTGTTTGAAAAAGGCTTTTAACCTTATATTGAAATTGAAATTAATTAATTATTCATTCATGTTGGTTTTCAGAAGCTCATATTGACATTTCTATTATCGTTATTTTGACTGATCGTCTCTAGTATGCAGAGAATGTTTTGTTTTCCTTATTTACCTTAACTGAACCAAATATTGATTCGTGAATCGTGAATCAGCTGTAATTCATTATTTAAGTGACTCTTACGAATCATAGAAATTGATATTGATGCTTGACGTCATCCAATCAAAGGGAATAGGAAAAATAGAAGATTTGAATTAAAAAAAATAGAATCTGCTCGACGCAAAATGGGCTTTTCGAAAACATAAAATCACGTTTTTGAGAATGTCCACTCTGTTATTGAACTAAAATATCGTTGAGGAATTATACACTATTCGGCCACTTTATTAGGTACACCCCTGTTGTGCGCACAAATGCTGTGTCTCACAATAACTCTTCAAGCCGGTGGGGGCAGTGTCAAGGCGTGGGGGATAGTTCTCCTGGCACACGTTGGGTCCATTGATACCTCTGGAGGCACGTCAGGATGCGAGAGCGTACCTAAACATCACAGCTGACCAAGTGCTATGGTACATGTTAACAGTTTATCCTCATGCAGATGGCTACTTCCAGCAGGATAATGCGCCGGTGATGCGGTAAAGCCCGCATCACTATGGGATGGTTTCAGCATCATGACAATGACTTTTCCTTGCAGCAGTAGCCCGCTCAGTCGCCGGATCTCAGCCCGATTGAAAATTTGTGGAATGAGCTGAAACGGGCTGTTCGATCCAGGCCTACACCTCCATCAAATCTTCAGGAACTGCGTGACACACTCATGTCTGCATGGTACACAAAATCTCAACAACGTTTTCAGCATCTTGTGGAATCCGTGCCTCCACGAATTCAGGCTGTTTTGAGGGCTAAAGGAGACCCAACACGCTACTAGGTAGGTGTATCTAATAAAGTGGCCAGGCAGTGTATGTTTGTTTAAATGGCCTCTGGCTCCCCTTGATTATTATATTCAGTCAATCTCAGAGAATGAAAAAAATAATCTCCTTCAGAAGCTGAATGTTTCCTCCTGTTGTTGTCTCCAAAAATATATTTTTTTCTCTTTTTATTAAATTAAAATACATCATAATTATAAAATAACAAACAACAGTTATCCTTTTTTTTATTGTTGTTTGAATTATGTATTATTTCGCTGAGCTTAGGCTGGGCTATTAATAATAAGAATAAGAATAAGATTTCTTATATTTTTCTTTGGTTAGTTTATATGTTTAAATGCAAATATTTGATACAATTACTTAATTGTTAAGTTTTTAGTGAGTAATATCATGATTGTAATGATTGTTATTGCTTGGGTTCTGTTTTTTGGAATAGAAGAGAATGTTTGATTTTCTCTATTTCCTATTCTCCTGAAGAAAATCTCCACTGAGGAGCTCGAAATATTGAGTTAAAGAAGTTTTTCGACTGAACATAGTGTTTGTGAGTTTTTTTTGTTTTATAAATTTAAGAAGAAATTTGAAGTTTTTAATAAGTCAATTCACAGTTTTGCAGTAAACATAAAACCAATGCCACCCCCTACAATTGCAATCGATCAAAAGCATGCATTGTACAAAGTGACACCACTACTATTGATTGTGCAATTTCCACAACGGCCTCCTCCGTAAACCATTAGCATCATGTATTTGACATAAGTTTGCTGGAGGAAGCATTTCCAGTGACCCGGAACCGGAAGTGGACACATTAGGTCCAGGGTATTATATTCGTTTTCAGTGTAGTCGATTCAGTTTTAGATAGACCCAAATTTTGGGTCAATCGAATTACCACTTTTTTTTCTGACCTCGTCAGTGGTCACCTAAAATCGGAAGTGGCCTGCACCGTAAATGGGATTTTCCTCCAAACCTCCAGACCATGAGGAGTCGAATAAGTTATTACGACTCATGGGGCTCTGACTCCCGATTAGAGCTATGGAGTGCGTTACACACACCCACACACATAAATACCGACACCCAAGCATAGGAATCCTAATTGTTCCTCCCTACGAGGTCGTTAAAAAAAAGAAATGGGCTATTTTAAACCCTGAGAAAGAAAAGAGGTCCACCCTTGTTAAGAAAGTCTATTAAAAATAAATAGACAATAAATAAACAAATATTTTTTTCCCCTAAGAATTTAAGGAGTATACCATAAAACAACTCTCATTAATCATTACAATCATGATATTACTCACTACAAACTAAACAAACAAAGATGTTAAACATACAAATATGATGAAAGAATGTTTAATATCTTTGTTTAAAAGAATGATTAAAATAACAAAGAAAATTGAAATTGTAAGTTGTTTCTTTTAATAACAAAAACTTAACTTGAAATTATATTGTTTTCCACATCATATTTGTATGTTTAACATCTTTGTTCGTAAGAATGATTATAACGAGTAATTTCATGATTATAATGTTTAACATCTTTGTTTAGTTTGTAGTGAGTGATATCATGATTGTAATGATTAACGATTGTTATTGCTTTGGTTCTATTTTTTGGAATAGAAGAGAATGTTTGATTTTCTCTTATTTCCTGTTCTCCGAATGCGACAATAAAATTTAGAAATTGTCTTAAATTGAGGAAGATTTACGTTTTTTATTTACGTAATCTAGTATTTTTCTTAACATTATAGGCTTCTTGTTATGTAAAGAATAATTCTACAAAATTGAAACTTTTTTGAAGTGTCAGGTCCCTATAATCAAGGTCAGGTCTTCTCAGGAGTTGGGGGACGGGAGTATACGTATTTTCCAATTTCATGTAATTAATGTATTTTTTTTTCTCAAAAGATAATAAAAAAAAATTAATGAAATTGCTATTTTTTTTTTTTATTTAAATTATTTTACTTAATTTTATATTATATTTTTCCATTGCCAATATATATTTATGCTCCTATTTCTCCACGGAAACATTGTCATGTTCGTTATCTATCTCTTTGTTTTCTTTCCTGAATGTTCCATTACTCGGATGAATTAGCAACCAAAGTAAATCCGGATCAAATACGAGGGGTAATATTAGGCTTAAGATGAGAGCACCTTGTGCTTCGCTGTCTTATCCATTACAGCGTCGTAAGCCTAAAATCAATAGTACATTTTATTACAATATGTAATAAAAGATTCAACGTTGTCCTTGATTACGACCTGCGCCATTGTATTACCATCAATATTTTTTATCTGTCAACTAAACAACATGCATTTGTTTGTAAGTAGAATTCCTTCAATATAAACACAAGGCGTTCTACTGAAGACATTCTTCAGAAAACTAAAATAAGTTTTTATTTTTCCTACATTACATTATTTGAAATCTTACTTTTGTTTTATATTTTTTAGAAAAACTAATCATTTCACTAATGACAAATTTGTTATCATAATAATGAATATAAAAATAATTATTTGAACAACAAAATGAATATCTTGATCCGTGATGCAAAATTAAATTAGACTTCCCGCCTTTAACTTTTATTCATCTCCTGTTGTATCTAAACGAAGTATTTTCATACGTGTTTTGGACACTTCTATTAAAGTAATATTAATTACACAGCACTGCATTCAAAAGTTTTTCCCTTTCAAACATTAATTTTTGCAAAAATCTCGTAAGTTCTTTCAAGTCCATTTTGGCGGCTGCTGTTTTATACTACAAGAATAGCCTAATTAATTTATTTTATTATTGTTAATTAACAGAATAACGATTATTAATTAAATCGAACTGGAGCCTTTCCTTTCTACACTGTTTTACTATAAGATCTACGAAGCACAGACCTTCTTGGAAGATCGCGGCAAATGGTGATGACTCTTTTTTTTTTTAGGTTGGAAGGTACGATCCGCTGGCTTTTTTTGTTTTGGTTGGAAGATATCGACTTTTGCAGCGGCATTTTCATGCTCAGACAGCAAAAAATTAACTACGGTGCTTGATTTGCAATTTGCAACATGCACTAAGTGGTCACTTTATTACAGACACCATACTAATAACGAATTGGTCCTCCTCTAGCTTTGATCACAGCCTTTAATTCTTCTAGGTATAGATTCTACAAAGTGTTAGAACCGTTCCGAAGGAATATTGACACCTGCTGACAGAAGAGCAGCCTTTAGTTGTTCACATTGGATGGTGGCGTTTCTAGGCTTCGAATGGATCTTTCCACTTCGTCCAACAAATGCTCGATGGGGTTGAGATCAGGTGACTAAGCCGGCCAATGAAGCAAGTGGAAATTAGAGTCATGTTCACTGAACCAATCGGAGACCAATCAAGCATGGTCACAGGGTGCATTGTCCTGTTGAAAGTGGCCATCTGCGTCTGGGAACACTATAGTCATAACGGGTTTACCTAGTCGGCAACAAATGGGTAGCCCGTGGCATTAAGAGATGTTTCCAGGAGTATTAGGGGACCAAGTGTGTCCCAGAAGAACATTCCCCAGACCGTTATTCCACCGCCACCCGCTTGTAGGGTTGTCACTTGGCACGACATGGATTCATGGCAAGCATGGATTCGTGCTGCTTGAGCCATATTCTCATCCTGCCATAAACATGGTGGAGAAGAAACCGAGACTCGTCGGACCAAGCGACCTTTTTCAACTTATCAAGTGTCCAATTGCGATGCTCCTGGGCCCACAGTAAGCGCGCTTTCCTGTTTTTCTATTATAACAAAGGCACCCTTGCTGGTCTCCTGCTGTTAAAACCAATCAGGGACAAAGTGCTTCGTTTTGTGCGTTCGGATATGCGTTTTGGTGTACTTGACTTGAACTCAGCTGCAATTTGTCGTGTTGTTGTCCTTCTGTTGTAGCAGACGATTCACGCCAGTCACCTGTTACCTCTTTCATCCATAAGCCTTTTCCGTCCACACTTGCACTGATTGCTTGAAGATTTTTGGCCCAATTGCCATCTCTGAACATCCGCGATACTGTTAACGAGTAAATTCTCACAGTTTTTCGATCTTCACAGTTTCCGAAATACTGGAACCGGCTCTTCTTGCCACAACGATCATGTCTCGTTTGTAGTGGTGTAAATCTTTTGTCTTACCCATGTTCCGGTGTACTGTACTTATACATAGTTCTCTTGATACCGAGTTGCCTTTAATACGCTACTCGTTGCTGTTCCGTCACTTTGCATCACTAACGGACCCGTCACAGTTAGAGTGAGGGTTGTCTCTAATGAAATGGTCACACAGTGTATTTGGACCCTAGTTCTGAACCTAGAGGGAGGTCCGATATGTACCATAATGAATAGGATCCTCTTTCTAAATAACCCAAGTCTATCACTGAAGTCCTAGCGTCGTACATAAATAATTATTGAATTAGACAGACGGACGGACGGAATACAGAATGTTTACTTCGATTTAAAATGGCGTTCATTTTTTTTATTTTTTCTAACTCCGCCTTCAGTTTTTCTCTTCTCCGATGTCTATTAAGGGGTCTTTCAAATGTTAGACCAATTCTGAATCAACTTGGAACCGTGAATCCAATGCTGCTGTGTTATTAATATCAGAGCAACGTGTATCCATAACATATTTTTCAAGCAAGTTTATCTCCCGCCCCTTAACTACAAGATTTGTATATTGACTACACCTTCCTATTATCATGATTTATCACTGAAAAATAGATCTATTTATTGGCGGTGAGTTAAGAAACCGTCTAAGGTTCAGGGTCAAATCTTAATTCACTTGAGTCACGCGAAATATAGTTTAACTCTGATAGTATTAAGTTGGAAATTCCTGTATTCCTATTTGGTTAGTATTCCTTTTTGAATATGGTTGTTTTCTTACCAAGAGACGAAACAATGGGGATAATAAGAACATTGTTCGAGACCTCTCTGAACTTCACTCCTTTCTTCATAATAAATGATTTCCTTTGATAGTTTTTTGCTTTCAAAAATAACGAAATTCTAAAAAAAAAAAAAATATATCTTACATTGCTGTTTCTTTACTGCAGTTTCTTGCGAGCATTGCCAACTGGATGTGTCATGCATCATTTGACCAAGCGCCAAAATTCGATTATGAGCTATTCGCATAAACGCAAAACCGTACGTATTACTTCACATTTGTTGTGGATCAGAAAGAGTGTTATGTATCAGAAAGAATTTGCTTTCACAGGACAATTCTCATCATTATCAAAAATAATAATATCCTTCAAACAGGGCCGTCGCGTGGTTTGTTGGCGCCCGGGGCAAGATTTCGTCAGGCGCCCCCCCCCCCAACTCAATCC
>JAFIDM010000006.1:52237578-52249954 GCA_023159025.1 Thereuonema tuberculata
AAAAAAAAAAAAAAAAAAAAAAAAAAATAAAAGAGGCAGATTTAGCGACGTCCAAGTAGGGGGTTTTCGTGTTTCGACACGAAAAAACAAAGACAATTAACAGATTTTTTTTTTTTGTTAAAAAGTAAGAAATAAAGTAATTGTTTATAATGTATGTACTGCCACTTTAATGTAAATAAAACATGTTAAAAGCATTTTTGTGTTGATTTTCGTCCTTTTTCGGTTTATCCGCGGAATTCGCTTATCCGCGATTACCGCGCCACCCAACTCCGCGGATAATTGGGAGTCTACTGTAGTTTTGAAAGCGGCAGGATAATCATTTGAAGAATGACATCTTTATGAAGAAAGGAATCATCGATGAAGGAGAAGTTTTTATCGTTTAAAAAATGTAGAGATGATATGTATGTGTGTGTGTTTTTTTTTTTTAATAATTATTAAAACGAAATATAGTTTAAATCAGTGGCGTATATAGAATTTATTTTCGGGGGGGGGGGCAAGATTAATGTAAGGTTAAGTTAAGTAATTTTAAGTAGAGACACCATGGAAACCTATCTGTTCAACCAAAAAAAAAAAAAAACGTTGGGAGGACATATCTTCATTATTTCGGGAGGGCCCCCCCCCCCCTATATACGCCCCTGGTATAAATAAATATGATTATTTCTTTAAATGGATAAGGCTTCTGTTAGTGTAATTGGACTTATGTTAAAATATTTTAACAAAGAATTTCGAGAGATATTTCAATAGAAATGGATGTAAAACAAAATGATGCTGGAATTTGTTTAAAAAAAAATACAAAATAGGATTCAACATAAACAACTATGGGGGAGACCAAGTGTTTGTCAGTGACATTCTAGAACAGCTAATGCGCATATTGCGTTACGAAAATTCACTGAGGCTGGCGGAATGCTGGCACATGAATTTCCTCACCGATATTTTTATTAGCCAGTTTTTTATTGTGTATTTTTGCTTTGGAGGCTACACTGCTTTCCTATGTTTTTTACTCCTGTCATTATTGATTTTACAGAATAGCAAACTTTGGAGCGGCCAAAAGTTTTGCTTTGAATAATTATTCATAAGTAGCATTTCCTATACTTAAGATAATAATACTTCTATCTGTTTATTATTATTTAGGCGCTGCATTCAAAATCACGTGACCTTGCATGCAAGGATTATAAGCGCGTTTCTTCAACAACATTCACAAACTGTTATTCGTTTTTTCTAATAATTTTGCTTGATTTTAGTTAGAATAGGATTTGAGAAAATGACAAAATTGAAATCCCAAAGTTTATGCAAAGCATTCAATTACACTGAGATAAAATATTGAACATTAAATTTTTGCTTAGGTCGGATGTTGAAACAAAAAAAAATGCATCTTCGAGAGTTAGTATAATAGAAATTTTATAAATTAATGGATTAATATTTAAGCTTATGATAATACTCAGATTTTTATTGAGGAATGCTAAAAATATTATGTCACAATGAAAAAAAAAAAAATTGTTCAAAACAGGGTATACTGAATCCTCGGAATTATCGTATTTGTCCTGAAGGGAAAATTGTTTAAATTAAAAGAAAAAAACATGATAATAATTGTCCGTACATATTACATCAAGATAAAGTTAATAAAATGAAGACAAGTTTTCCATATGATTAGATTTTCATCAGATTTTGTTTGATATATGAGGAGGATACTATCAATGTTTACCAAGTAGATCTGATCGATCGTATGAATATAAATAACTGAACTGTCTGTCATCCATTCACGAAGGCTATTTTCATTAATTGAAGTTTCTAATACGGCTTAATGCTTTCCTCAACGTATCTTCCAGTGTTGTGTGAATCCATTTCAAACGTGGATGTGTTACAGGAAATAATTAATAAAAAGGAATAGAAAGGAAGAAGAAATGATAAATGTTTTAAAGGGATTTCCTCAAAATAGTAACGAAAGGGAAGCAGGGGAGGAATTTAAAAGCTAATTTGATTAGTCACTCGGGAGTATTGATTTTTTTCTCTCTTTCCAATTTGATTGTTTGCGCATGTTTACACGAATCGGAATTTATACCAGTTTCAAAAGCAGCTTCAAAATAAAGAAGTATTGATGATCTTTCGAGGTGTAGTTGCCAGCAAATATTCTGTGGTTACAGGGAAATACAACTGTTATCCATAGAGAAGAGAGAAATATATTCTATTAAAATTTGTCGTCTTGTTAATCGTCTTTAATTAATTAAAACAGATCATTTTTTGTTTTGTTTTAAGTTTATATCCAGGGAAGATTACAATTAACATTACATACCCAAATTAGTACGATTAATTATAATGTTGACTTTTGTAATTAGTAAATAATGTTGAAAAAGAAAAAAACGAGGAGACACTGGCGTATCGAGGGGTGGGGCAGTTAGTAAGGGATACGGTACCCCCCAATCCAAGAAAGGGAACAACATTTATTTTTTTAGTTGAACAAACACGACGATGATGATAATCCCTCTCCTTCCAAAATTCTGTGTTCGCCAATGAACGAAGACACATACATCAATATTTCCCGTCTTGACTTTCTGCTGAAAAAGCATTGTATGACCGTGGACTCACAATTTTTAGGCATCCGTTTCATGCACGGGCGGATCTAGGATTTTTCAAAGGGGGGGGGGGTTCTAATTTTTCTTAAGGGCTACTATACCTGTGAGTCTGAAGCACACGCTAATCGCCAGTTCTTTATTAGCAATTGAAATCGTCCTCATGGCAATATTAATGTCCCCATTGGCCCTCTCCCCGGATCCGCCTATGGTTTCATGCTTGTTTGCTTCCTTTATTTTTCTTTCGTATTTTTATTTATTGTAAGTTTATCCTTATGCTATTGTGTTTTATTTATTATTCCATTTGGGCGATGGTTTCATATGTTTTGATGAAATCATAAAACACTTAAAATTTAAAAAGTTTTAACAGTTCATTTTTGAAGATGCCACTTACTTACATATTTTACGCCCCCCCCCCCCCATCCTTTCTTTTTAAAGAGGGAAATGGTCTGAAAAATAGCAAATATAACCAAAGCTCAAAACGTAATTTAAAATATTCAATAACACATTTTTTCTTTCAGATATATTTGAAAACTTATTTTAATTATGTACAAAATTGCGATGTGTTTTATTTGTAGCATCGTTTTTCCTGTCTTAATTAATAACCACTTCTTGATTGTAATTGATAAGAACAAACGGATTTCGCTTGGCGTATTATGTGTTGTTAATTGATTCGATTTTGTTTAGTCTACGGAGGACCGAATTGATTTCTCTGTACACTGTAACACCTGCAACGTTTCACCATTTCAAAACATCACATGATGTTATTGGAAAGGTTTCAAGCCCTGCCAGTAAAAAAATAAAATAAAATAAAATTCCGAGTGTTTTTATTTGATCATTTAATGACAGCCTGTGACAAGCGATTTCCTTCCTCGATTCTGTTTTGTTGTTGACCTTCACTGCAATAAAAGACAATTTGAAAGCGCTCGCTGTGTTTAGTGTTGTCTTTTGTTTATGATGGATACTTATGTAAACAGGCTGTCATACGCGGGAAATATTAAGTTAGGAAGCTAGAATGACAAAGTAATGACGTTGGGAACGATCCAAAACATGCTTCAAGATAAAGTTGCTAGGGAATTTTATTACCATTTTTTCTTAATTAACGCGCGCGCGCACATAAAATGTGCAAAATTCAGAATTATCATTAATTTATTTCGACTGTCGCCTTATAGTTCGTCATTGATAATTAAATAACATTGGACTTTTTTTTTTTTCTTAATGAATTTCCCTAGAGTATAAAAAATAGTAAATATCAATTCTATAATTTTAGTTTACAGACAGTCTTTGAAGCATTTGCTATTTATTGAAATTAAACAGTGTAAATTTTTATATTACGTTTATTCACAGGTATATTTTATAGTTGTTTGAATCCTAAAACTATTCTGATTATTAAATGAAGTTATAGAAGCTTTTCATGTACTACCTTGAGAGCCAAATACCACAGATTTAATGAAGGTTTGGAAACGACTTACATAATGAAGGCCACTCTAAAAATTCACCTTTAAAACCAAGGATTTTCTAAGGGATATTTTGTTTTTTTCGAAATTACGATAATTCTGTAGCTTTTTTCAATAATAAGTAAATAAATGAAATACACTTGAGAGCAGAAAAATCGAACAATTGCATTTTTTTACTTTTTGTTTTATTTTCCTCACGATTTGCAAGTTTTTTTGAATCAAAATAATGTCAATTTAAAGATCGTTTCGTCATCTATCCAATGATACCACTTACATTAGTATTGCGTGTCAGCAGAGTGTTTTTTGGAGGATTCTTCTAGCCTACCCGAAAACCTCGTTTTCGTACAGCCTGTGAAATGGTGATTTAAAACAAAATTCAATAGAAACATTTATAAACAATCTTTATTAATAACGGGTATTCCCTCCTCTAGCCTTAATTACGACCCTCATTCGATTTTTCATCGATTTTATCAATTTGGGATGTTGTTTTATTGTTGTTATTGTCTTGGTTTTGAAGGGACAATACACTTAAGTGGTATCATTGGATAGGTGATGAAACGATCTTTAAATTGACATTATTTTAATTAAAAAAAAAATTTGCGAATCACGAGGAAAATAAAAAAAAATAAAGTAAAAAAATGCAACTGCGATTTTTCTGCTCTCAAGTGTAGTTAACCAATTTTTCTTATATTTTTGTTGTTGCTATTAATTATGTACTAAAATACCTCGCTCCTCCATTAGAGAGAGGAAGTTGAATGACCTTTACATTGGAATAAATTAACCAGAGGAAACATTTTACCCTTTACAATGCAAACTAATGAGTTTTCTTTCGATAAGACTATTACGCAGTAATAGACAATAAAGAAAGAATATCTAAAAATAAAGTATAGAGTTAATTTACAATTAAAGATGAGTACTGTAGCTTAGTATTTTTTTTTTTTTTTTTTTACTAATAGTGTATTCTTTTGAAGGTATTGTCTTCAGTTCTGCATTTCAAAGCATCTTGTACTCCAGTTCCTTTTCATAATTACTGTTATTTATTTTTATTACATTCATTGAAGTAATTTGGGCTGTTTTAGTCTCTTGAAATTTAGAATCAAGTTTATATGTATTCTACATATAAACTTGATATTTTTGAAATTATTATGCTCGTGGGCCATTAAATTCCCTTATAAGCCTTATTCCCTTATTATATTTACTTCTCTTTTTGATATTTTGCAATTTGAACAATTTTCCAATTCTTTCCACAAATTTATATTTAATCTTAGCATCAGAGCTGTTGACAAATGGATAGCTCTAGATGATAAAAGAGCTACTAACCTTTGAATGGAGAGGCCTATGAATAAGAGTAAGCCATTGAATAAAAATGCACAGAAATACCATTATTCTTTTGTATCCTTAAGTATTGAGGCAGTTGAATTGGTTATACCCACCCTTTTGATTCGAGAACCTTTTAGCTTCTCCATAATTATCCAACCAAAAAAAAAAACTTTATTTGTAAGTTCATGGATACATAGGATTCATAGGATACATACGAATCCTCATGGGCTTCAACGTAGGGGATGCATAGAAAAGTTTTTCTTATTAATGCTCCTATATTCTGAAAATTGCTATTATGATGTAATCGCAAATACGGGAGGTGAGTGATGCAGAATAAATTTCGCAATTTTAAGAGAATAATTAACTGCACTTGATTATCAAGTCAGGATCATAAAATGATAACGGTGATCTATAAGGTAAAAAAAAAGGATTATGAAACGAAATTGGGCTGTGCTATGTTGATCTATTTTTGTACTTCTATGGAAAACAAATTGGGTCACGAAGCTTATTATTTGCCAGATGTAGTATTATGTCTGGCGGAAGATAGTATGCATTTTTTTTTTTTGATTAAAAATATATCTAATCAAGATTTTATAAATCATGAATAGGATGGGCTCAAATTATGATTAACAATCTGGCTTTAACCTCAATTACTATGAAAACAGTGCTCATTTAAATGTAATTAGAAAAAAAAAATGATAATTAATGGATTTATTTGAATAGTAAAAGAATAAATTTCCTAATATAATTGAACAATTAAATAATATGCAAATTAATAGTGGGTCTATGCCAGTGTAGATAAAATAAAGGAAAAAAACTTAGATAAATATAGGAGATACTCCTTCCTCCTAATCTTCAATATATTGTTTACTTATGTCACCATGAAGTTTAAGCTTTTTTCTGTCTTTAATCATTTTGTGCAACATAAGCTTAACATCACTTCATTTTTAATGTAACAATGTTCTAGATAGCAAGATTATTGGTGACTTAGTACAATACAGTCTTAAATGTTTATATAAATAAATAAATAAATAAATAAATAAATAAATAAATGTGTAGGCAGGATCAAAGAAGAGAGAGGTAGGGTTAGGCCACCATATTCCTGTTTCTAGAAATGTGGGAGCAAATTTAACTGTAGTAGCCATTTAAAATAAATAAATAAACAAAAATCAATAAAGTAAATGACAACTAAATTTTAGGATCCAGGCCTGTTGTTTCGGAGTCTACATTTAGGCTTTTACTTATTTTGATTAGAGATTTTTTTTTTATTATTATTAATTAGTGAATCAATATTTATATTTTTTTCCAATGCCTGGTCTCTTGGTGCTTTTGCCATTGGCCTCAATAACGGGCGAGAATATCTGAGCTTTTGGATGAGTGCGCCATAGGAGACAGCCCACATTATACCTGCAAAAATGGACGAAACACAGAAGCAGAAAGTTATCTCCATGCTGACGCTGGGATTTGTAACCAGATTCTGGCACAACTGCCTAATGGCAGGCCACCACCTAGACCATTAGGTTACGGCAGAACGGCTGGTGAATCAGTGTTGATATCCAAATTTTTTCAATCAGTAAAAGTCGTTTTATCTGCAATTTTAATTTTTTCTCATTTTGATGTTCCAATAGATACATTGAGAATATGGTAAAATATAAAATATTTCCCATAATAGATTTATAAATAATTTCAATGAGCTATTTTACTTTTAGTAATTTTTATGTATTTCCATTGTAAGCTAAGATCACTTATTTCATATTACTTTGTTGTCTTTTTTTGTTAAGTCTCAATTAAAATTGTATTTTCTAAGAATTTCTGTAATCTGACCAAAATCTAGAGAAACATCAATTCTATCTTGAAATGGTGTTTCTTAGAGATCTTTTTATAATAGAAAATTCCTTTTACTTCTTCAATAACTTTCTCCCTTTTATATTATTCAAAGAGGAATCATTTGTTGAGTAACTTCTGTTTACTTTTTTCATTAGAGATTATTTTGAATTCTCCTAATAATGTAGTTTTAATTTCAATTTCAAAGAATAATACGAAGTATAGAGGCCGCTGAAAATTCTTCATCATAGTTAATTTAGGCTTTCCCTTAACTATTAAATTAATGAAGACAGAGAATAAATCAAACGTAACATGTCAGGTTTTTTTTAATGTTAATGTGCTTATCTGAAATTATTATACTCTTAAGGACTCTGAAGTTACACATTAAACTAGTTCAACAATTTTAAATTACTTAAAATATCAGTCAGGCTTCTGACAAAATTGTAGCATTGATAATAAAATTATATTATTGTAAATAACTGAATACTTACATGAGTTCATGTAAGAGTTACTTTTGTTTATTGAGTATATCTTTTCTCCTAAAGCTATTAAGATGTAAAAAATGTTTGCTGATCTAATGTAGTGTCTTAATTTACAGTTCATTTCTTTGGTCAATGACTTGTCTTTCAGCTTCAGTCAAATTAATTTAGAGAAAGGTCGTTTCAGTTAGCCTCTGATTGGGAAAGAACTTAACAATCTCCTTTAAACTTAGATGCTTTGGATTTTTTTTTTAAAAGGAATACATCAAAAAGATGCAATTTTAAATTAAGCAGCAACCATTTTTATCTTAAATATTTAAAAAAGCAAAAACGGACAATTATTCCAAAGTTAAATAATTCCATCAATTAAATAATTTCTATTACAAAGTAATAATTGTTGTAGTTGTGTAACTTTTATGACTGAAATTATAGTTGAATAATATTTTAACATTTCTTTTTTTTTTTGATTAACAACAAGACCAAAACATGGCTGTTTTTGGAATTTAAAATGGTTACTTGGAAACCATTGCAATATTTCAATAGCGCTAATTACCTGATCAATAATTCATTGCCATACAGAACAAGCAGTAAATTACATCCCCCAAAAAAATAAAGTAGCAGACCAAATTTTTTGCCTTAATTAAAATATGATGTATTTACATCTCTTGATTTTGTGATACGACTGCAATGATGCCAGGCAAGAAGGCTTAACGTGTGTGTATTAAAATAAAGAGAAAGCGAAAATAAATGAAATGCACTTACTTGCAAACATTAAAGGATAATTAAAAAGATGGTAATAAATCTACAGTTTTGGAATAATCATCAGGGACGGCACAAACGTTTAGGACATTACAGAAATATTTAACACAACACAAGGTGGGAATGCATAGTGAGAGTGAGAGAAGTAAAGGGATTCTTTCACTTTTATTTATTTTCACTTTCTCTTTATTATGCCAGGTATTCAAATCTTCTAGAATAATCTTTCTTATAAAATAGAAGAGAGATTTTTAAGTAGAGAAATTTCATTTTAATTTGTGTGAATACTCCAAGGAAAGCAGACCTAAAGTTACATAAGAAACTTCTTTTTTAATAAAAGCCTGCCTTTTCTGTTTGTTTTTAATCATTTATTATAAATTAGGCAAATGCCATGAAAAATGATGGACCACAACGACCTTGAAAGGCATGTCATGAATACACAGTTAGGAATATCATAAAATATCTAATAAAATGGAACTTCTATGCATTTTGGAACTTAAGCTACCATATAGAAACCCATGTTGACCCTTTGGTCATCGTTTGCTTAAATTAAAAATAAATTGAAGGAAAGTTCCATTGTTGCCGCAGAAGACAGATCAGAAAGAAAGGAAGGGTAGATAAATGTTCTGTCTACTTGTTCCTATCATTTATCAGATGGAGCCATCAAAGCTCAGAAGTGGCGAACAATTAGTAGAACCCACAGATGAGGACAAGTAGTGAGCTCGTGTGAGGAGTATCAAAAATAAAATGTAATCGTAAAAATATAAAAATGCACACTTATTTTACACATTTCAATTTTTGCATGTTAAACTACTCTATATTTTAAAAATTTATTTACTTTGTAACAGTTAACCTTAAACTTGAGCAGTTTTTCTTTCTAGAATTTAATAGCATAATTGAGCAGCAGATTTAAATTAAATTTTTTTAGATCAATACCCCTGAGGTGAATTACTCTTTTTTTTGTTTTTGTTTATGAAGCTACTTTGTTAATTTTTTAATTTATTATTAGAATTTAAGACTAATAATGAACTTTGGATGTAAATAATTTATTAAGAATAGATGAACGGCTTTCAATATATGTAATCAATTTAATTTTCAGTGAAGCAAATATTCAAATATATGAAGTAAACTTTGCATTAAAAGATTACCTGCAAATATTTAATGACGAAATACCAGGAGGAATAATTATAAATTAAGAAATAAAAAAAAAAAATCCTGTATAATTTAAGTGTATTAGTGAGTTTCATTATGAAATAACAGATTAATATTTATTTATAGTAAATAAATTAACTGATATTCATTGAAACTGCGTAATTTATTAGTTTATGGAAGAGTAACATCAAAATCTTAATTTCATTTGGGAATGAAAATATTGGCCTTTTTAAAATGAATTATATTATTTATATCAATATACAGCATGGGTGCACAACCTTTGGAATTCTGAGGGCCAATATTTTTATTAAAGTTCTGATGGAAGGCCACAACGTCCCATCCTCCAACCCCTGAACCCTTACTATATCTTACTAATTAATGATTTGACAGTGCCATTTGTAATAATGATTAATAATAAATGTAATTTACATAACTTCAAATTATCAAATAATGCTCTAGTTGTGTTTCATACCAACATTCCAATAGTAAAGTCTGAGACATCTGCTATTGCAAGTTATGACAATTTTCAATGTAGCTGTTGGCAACAATTTAAAGGCTCAATTTTAATTTTAAGTTTCACACTACTGGACAGCATCAAATATACTGGCGGGCTACAGGTTGTACACCACTGATATACAATATTTGAAATAGATTTTTTTTTCTCCTTCCCAATGGCTTTAAAAAAATTATGGATGACATCAAGTGACAGTAAGTGTAAATATTAATTACATTGTTATTGATGATAATCCAGAATGATGGAAGCTGTATGAGTCAAGAATTAAAGGAATCTACGATGTAACTAAAAGAAATGTTAATAATTGAAGCATTACAATTGTGCAGTTATAAGAAACAATTTGCAAACTGTAACTATTTAAATAATTTTTAAATTGCAATTACAAATTACTCAGGTAATAGAGGTGTTAATGGAAAGGAACTGAAAAATCTAAAAACAGAATAAATAAGGAAGGCTGAGATCACAGGAGATGTTAATAGGACAAACTGAATATTGACAATGCAGTACAATTACAAAATGGAGCTGTTGCTTAATTAAAGAAAAAAAATAATCAATTTACTAAAATTCAAAAGTAAATTATTATATATTTCTAAAAAAGCAATGAAATATGATGAATAATAATAAATAAAGAAATATTTATTTGGAAATACAGTAAAACCCCGGTTATCCGAACTAAAGGGGTTTCGGATAACAAATTTTTCGGTTAAGCCAAGAACATCTAATACAGCTACAGTATTTTGTATTGTAATTACAGTATGTATTTTTGAAAGGTTTTGAAGGTCAAACGAATTCAAAAATCTCTTTATATGCTATACTTATGTTCTTTATTATACATTTTTAGGATTACAGTAGGCTACATCAATATACAGTATTCTGTAATTAATAGTTTGTAGTGTATGAATTACTCATTTAAAAGACTCAGTAATTTTGTTTGTTTCTTGCGTCCATCCCATCGTTTTCGAGCAGTGATGTCCCGCCATCTTTTCATTTTCATCTTTTTGCGATTTTTTGGAGGCATTTCGGATAACCCGGGTTTCGGTTGACGCGAGTTCGGTTAACCGGGGTTTTACTGTAGTAATAAACTTTTATAACGAATCATTGAAATTGTTGGTCTCTTAATATAAAGCAAGTAGAAATAATTGTGCAAATTTTATTCAAGTATGGTTCAAGGTAGAATAAGATAATAAAAAAATTGTTCATGTTTTAAAATGGTTTTTGAGTAAGATCAAGTTTCCTGAAATTCTTAATAAAAGTGTTAATAAAAATATATATCAGAAGCGCAGTGGTGCCTCAAAGAAAAAATATACAATGAAAAACTCACCAATGAAAAATTAGTGAGAAAATTCATGTGCCAGCAGTGCACAGGCCTAAATGAATTTTTTTAAGCCAACGAGTGTGAAACAGCAGTTCCAGGATGTCACTTGTAAATAATTTGGTCTCATCCATTGTTATTAAAAATATATAATCTTGAATTAAAAAAAAAAAAAAGAAGTTAATTGTGAATTTCCACATTTTAAAAAAAGTTGAATTTGTAGGAATTGAAGTAATATGATATTTTCAAGCATTATTGAAAAGAAAAAAAAATTCTAATTTGCCTAAATAATATTTTCAGTCTAAAACCTTGTACCAGTTTGATTTTTAACTTTTGGTTAAAATTGTTACATTTACATCTGCATAGATAATATTTTAATTAATTGTTGATCCAAAGAAGGCTTTTACAATCATTTAGTCACTATTGAATATTTGATAATGAATTGAAAATTAAAGATAATATTAATTTGTTAATAAATAAAGATAGATCTGTACTCAAACACACAATTTACTATGGAAAATTTTTAGGTTTTGCAACTATTAATATTTACAAAAATGAATACAATTATTGTGTGTTTTCCCCCAATTTCTCTATAAATTATGCTGTCATTATCTTGGCTAAAATTATTTATATATATATTGTAACGGTACCACGTGATAATTTTAGTCCTTCAGGGGTTGTTCGGGTATTTTGTTGGGCGCCAACCGAAAAGTCCGTTCGGTGAATTTTCTATCTACCCCCTCCAAAGTCGTTACATGGTATGCCCTGGCTAATCCAATCCATTCGGAGCGTGGGGGAGCCACACTTCACGTTCACGCACAAAGAAGCACAACGCATTCACCACATTAATTTAAACTTAACCATTTTTATTCGACACTGCGAAATAATAATATGACACAACACTGCAAGAATAATACTTTCGGCGAAGCTATGGCTTATAACTTCTTAAAGCATAAAGTTAAATTACGACGCACTGAAATTTCACTTACGAAGCA
>JAFIDM010000006.1:52251140-52261636 GCA_023159025.1 Thereuonema tuberculata
TATATATATATATATATATTTGAATTGTGACATACTTGCTGTTAAACTGATTTTTTAATTTAATAATAATTACAAAAAGAATCTTCTTGTTTTGAAAGCATCAGTGGATGTTTTATTTAAAGTAACTTTACTACAAAATCTTTTGATTTGTCGATGAAATTGATTTCAGGCTTTTTTCAACTGATGACATGAGATAAAATCATCAGCAATACTGTTCATAGAAATTCACCTGAGAATTTCATGAGAAGCTTCACAAATAGATCACGTTAAATATAAACATCTCTAATATATATAAAGGAGATGTTTGTTCGCTATACACTCCTAGGCCCTTTGACCTATCTGGACCAAACTTTGCAGAATTACTCTTTAGGATCCTGCGGAAAAAGCGGGCTATCTTGGAACCTGGATACACCAACCCCAGGGGGTGAAATCCATGAAATAGCGCCAGAAATGCACCTGGTGGTGGCAATGAGAACTGCACAAATATTGTTCAACAATTGGAACTAAAATATTTTTGTGCATAATAGCGACGGGTTTTCGGGCTAGATATAGATTTGTAATGATCAGATGATTTTTTATGAACTGGGAAAGGTTTGAAGTGATAAGTTATGACGTTACAAAATTCGAATAACCTGGAACTAGGGGTATAAATGGGAAGGAGAAGGGGAGAAATTGGTGGGAAGTCTTATATTCTCTGATCTTGATATTAATTTCATATCTAGGAATCTCGAGTTAGAAAATTCAAATAACCTGGAACTATTATTGTACATGGGAGGGTGGCGAGTGGATAGGCAAACATGGTTGAAGGATACTTCTACGGGGTTTTCGGGATAAATATAGTAATGAGATCAGACCTTTTGATTTTTTTTTTTGTACCAACCGGGAAAGTTCCAAGTGATCTCGCAGTTGCAATTTCTTTATCATCCACATTAGGACATTTGCTTTTTGTAACCCGAGCGAAGAATGGAGCTTTCTGCTAGTTATAGATATTTTAGTTTAATTTAACATCCCTTATAGAACATTTGCACTAAAGAAGTGTTATTCTACTGAAAATCAGCTATTAGCAGAAATTATGTGGTGGAATCCCAGCCCTAAAACTTTTATTTTGAATATGTAAATAAAATTAGAAATATTTAATTAATTTGGTTATTAAATTATCTTAAAATTAAAAAAAATATTAATGGCATTAATTAAGAAACTGAAATTAAGACATCACAATATTTAAAATGAAAAGAATTGGAATGTTAAAAATTCTTACTTAATAATGGAAATGAAAAACGGTATGTATTATGTTCTGTTAAAATATTCAGAAAAATAAATACGTTTTATTTACCTTAAAACTATTTAAAATTATTGCAATTCATGAGGACATTGTTTTAGCCCTTAACTTCATTAATTTCAGCTGAATTAATTACAATACACACACACACACACACACACTTACAATGTATCTCTCTCTCTGCCAATGTATCCTCACGTCATCAGCGGCAAAATTTAGAAACAGTTTAGAAAACAAAAACGCAATATTCCAAGACTTTGCTCTTCTATATTCAAAAACTAACAACAAAATTACAACTAAATAATTTAAAAACAACAACAAAATTACTGATATAATAACTTTTATTGATTGAAATCTTTGCTTTGCGAAACTCTAAGAGATGGCTTTGAGTTTCACCTGTTTGATATATACATATAGTGACGTCTGATAGTTTTCCAAGCAGCTATTTATAGAGAAAGGGGTTATTAGGGCAGCTGCTACTACAATATTATTAACTTCAGGTGTAGCATTAGAATGAAATTGTTTCAGTACTTAAGTAAATTGAAAATAATAATCCTTTCTGCAGTATTGATTTTTGATTTATTTATTTGTCGTAGGAAGCAGTAAACGATCACAATGACACAGTCAACCCTTCCAAATGAAGTGTTCTACGAAGACAAGGAGTTCTTGGAGGGAACCCTTCAGGGTGTGAATATGCTGAGGAAAAACAAGCAGTTCTGTGACGTGGTTCTCCAGGTTGGCAATTTTGAATTCTACGCCCACCGAGCTGTGTTGGCATGTGCCAGTCCTTACTTGTTTGATTTGTTTACATCGTACAAAGAAGGATCGCAGGAATATCGTCATAAATTGAATGGTGGTTTTGAAAAGGAATCCTTTCAACGATTGGTGAATTATGCCTATACGGGAAGGTACTTTCATCAGTTCTTATTTTAATATAAAAAGATTGTAATAGCTTGATAGATTTGTTTGCTAAACTTACTTCATGAACATTGTTTCAAGACTAAATTTCTTATTACAGATTGGAAGTCCCTGAAAATCAAGTGAAAGCTGTATATGTTGCTGCAAATCGCTTGAAAATGACCCGAGCTGCTCAGCAGTGCGGTTTATTTTTAGCTGACCATCTGACCCCTAGCAACTGTTTAGGTTTGAAACTGTTAATTGTGTTTGTTTTTCCCTTTAGTTTTATTCCTTTTTTTTTTTTTTTTTTTTTCTTGAGTAACTATGCAAAAATGTCTGAAATATTGGCTTGTTTGCAGGTATTCGTGCTCTTCCCGGTATTAGTGCTGATGTTGAATTAGTAGCCAAGGTCGATTCTTTCATACAAAAGGAGGCAAGTAATGATTACTAGTTAAATTTCACAGAAATCCATTTAGATTGATTTTTCTAGTAATCCTTTGATTACACAGATCATTTGACTGATTTTTGTTTTTGTTTTTTATTATTGTTTTAGATTTCTGAAGTAGTTAAGCAAAAGGAATTGCAGTCGTTCCCTAGAATTCAGGTGGAGCTGTTGAAGAAATGTGAATCTGAAATGGAGACGGTGAATGAACACAATTTGAGTAGTTTAGTGGTTGAGTGGATTAAACGAAGGGTTGAAGAAGACATTCCGTTGGATGTAATGACAGAAAAAGTAAGATTTAATATGTAATGCTTCAGTTTCCATTTTAATGCAAAGTTTAGTTTACAGACATCTGATGTTCAATATACACTAACTGCTCAATTCAAAGTGGACCCCTGAGTGTGTCATCCCAACAGTGAAGCTTGGCGGTGGTGGTGTGATGGTGTGCTCGTATTTCTCCTGGTTTGGTCGTGGTCCGTTGGTTGTGATCGAGTGGAACATGGCATCCACACAGTATCTGGACGTTCTAGACAATTCCATGCTTCCTAAGTTGTGGTCGCAGTTTGGTGAAGGACCATTTGTGTTCCAGCGCTCCATAAGACTCGTGTTGTCAACACCTGGTTTCCGGAGAATAATGTTCAGGAACTTCAGTGGCCCGCCCAGAGTCCAGATCTCAACCCCATTGAACAACTGTAGGATCAATTGGAGCGCCGGATTTGTGTGCATCCGATGCGACCGCAGAAACGCATCCAACTTGTGCAGGCTTTGAAGGAGGAGTGGGCAAAAATACCGGTTGTTTGCTATCAGAAACTGGTGGAGAGCATGCCACGGCGTGTGCATGCTGTGCTTAGGGCAAAAGACCACAGTGCATGCTATTAGACATGCTGTAAATAAAGCGTTCTGTTCCGTATCATAGGTGTCCACTTTCAATTGAGCAATCAGTATATAAATGAAATTTTAAAGGTAGGAAGTAATTTTTGACAGTTGCTTTACCAGTATTTCTCCAGCTTTATTATAGCCGCTCGGGAATTCAAAATTCTTATTGAATACTTGTTCAGTGATACAGAAATTCACAAAGATTACAATTTCAGAAATAGATTTGAATTGAGGATAATGTTCAGTCACTTTCTTAGTAAATGATTTGAATGAAATAAAGCCAATATTTTTGAGAATGTTATGATTTAAATAGTTTAATTTATAATAAATAATATTGTAATGGTGTTTGAGGGAGTCTTGTAGGAGCAAAGAAACAATGAGTAAAGTTTGGAACTGAACTGAATTAATTTATTAAACATAAAATATGGGTTTTTATAGATTTTACAAAGTTGGATTTCATTGGAAGATTAATTAAAAATATACATAGTGATTGGACAAGAACACAATGAATTGAAATTAATTAACTAAACGGCTGTAACGGAAAAGAATTTAAAAATAAACAGAACATCATTAATTCTATTAGCAAATAGAAAACAAATGATTTAAAATAAATAACGGTAAAGATTAAAATGAATAAAATACAGATAAATACAAATAAATGATTTCTAAAACTATTTACATAAACTGTTGCAATATAATCTCTTTTCTACAAAAAATATTCTTTAAAAATGAAGAATAATGGATGTAGCTCTGACAATTTTTCTCAGAAGTTTTAATTATTCTTACATTCTTTGTCAATATTTACTATTCTATTGTTTTCTCTTTTTTTTTTTAAACTTCAACTACTAATGATTTTTTTAAACTTTTCTTTTTAATTTTCAAACTTGCTAGAAGATAGGATAAGTCTGTTAAGACTGTTGTAGTCTTAAAATTTCTTTTGACTTTTCAGATATTTCCTTCTGTCTGAAATTTTATATTGCAATACATCACCCAATTTCTTCATTCTCTTTTGGAACTTCCTTTATAATTTTCTTACTGCAGACAAATTCTCCCTTTTTGATACGAATTTTCTAGACTTCAGTTAATTTCTTGCTTTTTAGTAATAAAATTAACGTGTGTAGAATTATTATAATTCAAAAATAAGGCCAACACTCAAGACTTAGAAATCATAATTATATTAAAACATTTTAAAATTACAAGCTTTCATACCGCCTGCGGTTCTTTCTCAAGTAGAGAATTGCAATAAAATGACAGTGAAATAATAATTCAAATGTTAATAGGATAGTGGTTGTGGTCATGTTTTGAAGAAGTCATTGTCATATCAAGGTGGGAATATTTAAGATGATTGCTTCAATAACGTGATCCAACTCCATTATTACGAGGAAGGGTTGATGCCACTAAAACAAAAAACTTATAAACTTTCATGAGCATAATATATCAAAAAATACAACATAGAAAGATTATAATGAGTATCAACAATCAAATAAAAAAATGGAAATAAAGTTACTACAGTATTAAATTCTTGCTTTTTAGTTTATTATTCTGCAAAGATATTTGCGCCGCATTGTCTTCTAATATTTTATACTTTGCCTCTTAATTTGCATTTGCATTGATCTTATATGAAATAATTTCCTTTTAATTTTCATTCATATCTTCTTCAAAAGTGAGCTATTGAGCTCCATATTAAAATGCAGCTAAGGTACATGAATGAGCTTTAATATCTGGTTCTTACCAACCAATAATATCTGGTTTTAATATCCTGCCCTTTCTTACAGTCAGCTTTGAATGTCCAATGAATGTAATGAGTGCTATTACTTTTATTTGTAAAGCGTTAATACCAAATAATATTGTAGTGATGAAACTTTTTGGCTGTTCAGGTGGCAATGTGTCTTCAAGGAAAAGTTCCTTGATGATGTTTGAAAGACGTCTTTAGAGCTTTGAGAACTTCTTCAAGTGGCTTCCTTCCTTCTGAAGATGTCTCTTTTTGCATAGGAACAAAACGTAAGCAAGAAACTTTTCCTTAAAGATCTGGACAACCAGGAAGTTTGATTGGACATTGGCCACAGAACCACCCACATTTCAATCCTGTAATTACTGTCGTTTGTAGCCCAGAGGAGGTGCTGCCTTTGGCAGCAAATGCTATAATGTTTTCTTAGAGCTCAGAAAAGATAGATTTAATCAGCTCTATTAAAAAATAAAAGTTGTCTTTGCAACCATTAGAATAACATTTAAACAAAATGATCACTGGAGTGAGACTAGTGATATCTGTTGTTCATATGTTTGTCTTTAAGCTTTTTTTGTATTAAAAAAATCTTGTTTTCATGTCATTTCTGTTGAAATTTGTACTCAGAATTTTGCTATAGGTTATTTTATTTTTTTTTCCGTTTTGATAGAAACACTTGCTTTACTTGAATTCTGATAATTTACTTCATGATTGCAATGAGATAAAGAGTGGTGACGTCATTGATTCAGAAATCATTCAAGATTACAAGAAGCTAAGTTTGAAAATGCAGGTAAATTTATTTCCAGTTCTGTTTATGTAAAGGAAAATACTTTTGCATAATAGATCTGTCTGTCTTTAATCTAAATTTTATCAAATGTTTACTAAATATTTCATAACTTAACATAATAACTTTTATTATTATTATCTTTGTTAAAAGCCTCCTCATAACAAAAGCAAGAAGAAGATAACGCCCGCTCCACCCAAACCACGCCAGTTGTTGTATTCCCGTTCAGTTTCTGATACGTCTTTATCTTCGGACACTGAAGAGCTGGAATGGAAAGTGATTGCTTGTACCACTGTTGGAGGTAGGAATAATTTAGTCACCGAAAGTTAATAGGATTAAACTTTCAGTAACTTTAGATTGTTAATTACAGTCAGTGATAAAGAGTAACAAAAATCTGATAAGAATTTTCCACTTATTTACATTTTTTATTTTTATTTTTCTGAAAAAGAAACCTTGTTTACCCATAGTATTGTTGATGTTCCCCTACTTACATACATGGTAGAAATTCCAGTGGAGTTTCTTAAAAAAAAAAAAATCGGATTTCACATCATTGCACTATTTTTTTTTATTTGTAAATTCCCTTTCAGATAGTTAGCAGTAGCAAGTTTATTTCTTACTGTATTTAATCTTAAGCCCCGCAAACACAAACCGATTCTGCACCAACTTAGTTGACCAACTTTCAGTTTTCGAGTTGCTAGAGCCGACTTTGAGCACGTTTTTCAGCGACTTTGCAGCGATTTTAGTTGGCCGACTCAAGTCGGTTGTGCAGGACCAACTCGGAAAAGTTGTTCGGAATTACATAATCACAGGGCAGCGTTGGAACATGTCAGTCATGACGTCACGCCCATGGAAAGAAATGGCGTCCATAAATGATTATCACCGCTTCAAATCGACGACAAGCGAGTACACAATGAATATCAAAGTATCGCGAGTTTCTTTCATGCATAAATAAAGTTTATACTGAAATGCAGTAATTGTATGCGACAGAATTTATCAGAGAGGTTTCAAAACCTCAATTTCGGATTTTCCACAGCTGCTGGGGAAACGCATTGAATTATAGGATTGCTGCTATCGCGGCTGACTTCATTTGCGAGTTGGATGGTGTTCGAGGCTGACAAAATCGGACCAACTTGAAGTTGGTGCAAAATAGGATGGTGTTCGCATAGCTTTACAGATTGTTGTCGTGCATAGATATACAGTCCAGTTAAAATTTTGAAATTTGATTTAAAATTAATTTTTGATTTTATTTGTTTTTCTAGATAAGAGCAAAATTGCCGTTTCTATTCTGGGCGGTTGCTTAGTTCCTGTATCCATTGTGATGCGATTGAATAATCCAAATGAAGACAAAGGGGACGTCAAGGTGACCAAAATGGAACCCCAAGACACCTTCTCGATTCTTCCACCCATGAGTACAGCACGGTGCTCGGTTGGAGCAGCCGATTTAAATGGACAGTTGCTGGTTTGTGGTGAGTGTCTTGAAACGATGTATCTGATTTTAAAATTCCAAAATTTTGTTTTAATAAATACAAAGAGAAACCGAGAACAATTTTGACAGACTTTGAGACATCTAAGAATTGCTTTGTGTTTTCGGAAAATACGATGCTTACGAGATTTACAAATTTCTAGTTTGAAACTGAAAGTTATCTACATTTAAAGTATTTTATAAAATATAATTAAAAAATTATATTCCTATGAATTTGCTTCACATTTAGATAGATTGGCTAAAATACTACTAATAATTTTAATATTTAATAACAAAAAGTAAAATAAATAGATGTTAGAATTTTAGCTAAATGCTCCTTAGAACTAAAAAAAAAATTAAAGTAAAGGGAAAAAAAAAATCATGCATTTGGTAGATATTTAACACAAGAAATATATAAGATTAAAGAAATCCTTTATTAGAAATTTTATGATAATGTTTTCTTTTCTGCTTTTCTAGAAAGTTTTGAATGATAACAAATTGTCACTTTTTTACAACGACTGAATCAGAAATATCATAATCAAACAGCTGTTACTGTTTAATGTTCAAATAATAAAATTTGCTCTTAAGATCTAGTGAACAAATATCTACAAATTCATTTTGATTTTCAACCTCTCTTCTGAGCAGAAAAAAAAAAACAGTTGCTATAGACTTAGTGCATCAGTAATCAGTATGAAATTCTGTAATGAATGTTATTGTAAAAGATAGCTAATGATTTTTTTGTTGTTGTAGGTGGCTATGACAGAGGTGAATGTCTAAAGTCGGCGCAGCTGTACGACCCTATGACCAACGCCTGGCAACTCTTTCTGCCAATGCTTCATTCCAGAGGTCGGTTTGATATGACAGTGATTGGTAACAAAGCGTTTGTGGTTGGTGGTAGTGACGGGTCGAATGAACTGGCCTCCATGGAGTGCTATGATACACTACAGATGAAGTGGATTCCGTCTGCTTCAATGCCAATGGCTCGCTCCAATGCAGGTAGTACACTAATTACTTTTAAAGGAAACTAGCAAATATATTTTGTAAGTTGGTTTCAGTTTTTGCTAGTTTTTATATTTGAAATTTGAACTCTTTTATTATATGTTAGTTTAGTATGATTAACAAGTATGTTAAGTATGATATTTATGTTTGGTATGATTCTCATTTTTATTTTATTATACTATATTATCAAATCTTCCTATTATCAAATTTGGAGTGGTCTCAGATTTTTAAAAAATCGATTTCTTGTTTATTTACAACACGTTTTAATAAATACTGAATGATTCCAATATCTGTTTGGCTTTTACTAGAATAGGAAACTGGGAAGACGAGGGAAATTTTTTTGCCTTGTACAGTGTATATCTTATACATTTTCTATACATACAGTTATATAATGCACTTAATATAGATTTGGTAGAGAGAGGCCAGATTAATATTTTTTTTGTGCGTGCTGTTATTATCATGTATTATCAATTCTTACCAGGGTTACAATAGCTCTAAAATGTGTTAAGAATTGATTTGCTGAAACTATTTAAGGATTCAAAGTTAAAACCAATACTTGATATTTTATATTGAGAATGCTTGACACCCACAGACAAAAGAAAAAAGAAGACCTGATCTTTTTCATAAATTGGGCTGTGGCTGGAAATGTTTCGTAACTGGAGTTAGAGAAAACCATACTTTTCCAGAAGACAAATTGCTCATCCTTCAGTTTCTGCATATCTGTTTTATACAAAGCTATCCCATTATAAATGACAAAGATTGTGGTCTGCTGCTGAGCCTGATATAGGCAATTTATTTTGTCGTAAATATATCGACATTAAGTAAATAAAATTATCTCAAGCACCGATATTGTAATTCTGAATAGTTCTGAAAAAAATTGCATTTAATTATAAAGTCCTGCAGATCATAATTTGCTCAGTGTGTTTTAAGATTGAACATACCCAGAATTCCCATTGCATTTCAGAGGTTATGAATCTGTCTGCAATTGATAACGGTTTGTATTCAGTTGTGATTTTACTTTTCTTGAGGAAGCTTTTAGAGAGACTTCTACCAAAAGTAAAACAGAGGAAAGTAAAAATAAAAGTGAAAAGATTACTGTAGGAGGCTTTAGCTTGAGAAAAACCCGCCACTGTCCATTTATTGGCAGTTACTATCATTGTCAGTCCATGTGTTTAAGGATTGCTTTGCTTCCTGCTGGATTTGTGTAAGCAGTAAAGAAATAGAAAAGTAAATTAATTGATAGAAAACAAAACAAAAACCAAAAAAAGATAGTGAATAATACTCTTAAAGTATTGAATTTAAGGCTGATCAGTTTTTTTTTTTATGTCATTGATAGTAAAGGTCTATTTTAAATAAAACTCAGTCTTTCTAGCCTCTGATATTTTTTCAAAACTGTTTGGAGCTATTATTAAAGAACTGCACTGATGGATAATTCTGGAAAAACTAATGCTAATTTGATGTTACTTTTATTCTTCAAGATCATCATCTCCCACTGCTATTGGATTGAGAATTGGAAAGAGAAGTGTTTTTAAAAAAAAACAATCCCGATAATTGGGGTTTTTCTTAAGGGTGATGATTTTTCTGATTAAATAAGAGGCATTTTTTTCAGAAATTACTGTTCCATTTTCTCAATACATGTGGTTCGCTACAGTCTTGCCCAGACTTCTCAATGTTTCACTATTTAAAAATGAACTGTTTCTGAATATAATCTACAAATTGGAAAAAGGAGAAGTAAGATGTTTGATATTCAGGGATGGGAAAATTACTTTTAAAAAGTAAATTACTCTCCTCAAAACCAGTTACTTCCCAAGACAAGTTATTGCGCTACAGTTACCTCTCTCTTTATACGCAGGCTGATTCCAAAAGCTGTGTCAAAAATCTCGCTGTAGGTTCTACTCATTAAAACAAACAAAAAAATTCAAATAAACATGGGTCCGGAAATGAATAGTTTTCACAAAAACCATAATTTTCATTATTCATTGTATGGTTATAAGAGTCAGAATAGATCATGGAAACGACTTTTACTTCCTCATA
>JAFIDM010000006.1:52261646-52276243 GCA_023159025.1 Thereuonema tuberculata
TTATAAGAGTCAGAATAGATCATGGAAACGACTTTTACTTCCTCATAATAAATGCTCAAAATGTCCTCCGGTTGCTTGCACACATGCTTTCTCTCACCTTCTCATTGATAAACAAATTCTTTTACAAATCCTGGATTTTTGCAGTATTTCCAGGAAGCAGTTGGTTAGTCGTCTTTCAATTTGTCCTGACTGTTGATTGTTCTGGAATAAACTAATGTTTTTTAAATATCCCCAAATACAGAAATCCAGAGGATTCAGATCAGGTGATCTTGGAAGCCATTGATGCATTTTATCACATCATAATTGCCAACAAAACTAAAAAAAAAAAACCCAGCTATTCAATGAATAATGAAAACTACATTTTTCACATAAACTATTTATTTCTGAACCCATTTATTTGAACTTTTTGTTTGTTTTAATAAATAGAACCAGTGGCTAAATTTTTGACACACCTTTCAGAATTGCCCTGTATATTAATGGTAACGTATTCCATTACAGGCCCATGTGGTCCTTGGGGTGGCAGGAGATTAGGCTTCGGGCGTTTCTGACCAACTGGAGAAGTTGAGATCGAGGGAGGGTGGGTCTGCCTGATGCCCTCCCAGCCTTAACTGCCAGGAAAGAAACCTGGTTCCCATTCTTCTGAACTGGTCGGGAGGAGAATTAAACGTGGAAAAATTCCCGATCTCCACCGAGGCTTGAACTCCTCCAGCCGCAGTCAAGTCATTATCATTTGACGACCAGACTCACCAAAGAAAATCCTCTCAAGAAAGTGATATGGTGCTGATTCAAATTCTGAAATTTCTTCATTTATGGAAGCACCCTCATGAATCTAATATGAGATGTTCTAGAAGCAACCAATCATTTTACACCGTCTCAGACAGTAGCAATCTATTACAATATATATATATATATATATATATATATATTTATATCGGTAAAATGACGAATAAATCTATTGCAATACTTTAGATATTGAATATAGGTGGCATCACTATAGTTTTATGATGCAGTGACAGGTGGCGCTCCCATCACATGACGAGAGTAGCAGTCTGCTTTTGTTCAGGACGTCGTGCTAATGCAGTGTTCAAACAGTCATGATAGAAGCAGCGAGCGTTGAACAGCAAGGGGGTAATTGTTTTTTAACTGGAGAAGGTGTCGACAGAAATCTGTTGCTGCAAAAGTAACATCTACCAAAAATGCATGTCTTTGTTACATGTTAAAGAATGGAGCAAGTGGCACCGAGAGGGATGGTCATCATTGAAAGATGATTCGAGGCCAGGTCAAGCACACCGTGCGATTGACGATGTTTCCTTAGAAGAAGTTTTATTCGGGAAGACAGAAGAGTCATGGTGAAAGCACTTGTCGACAAAGTTGGAGTAAGTGTTGGGGGTGTAATCACCATTAGCAAGATTCGTCTGCAATATTGGAAGATATTGCTCGCAGTGGGTCCACACAACTTGGATTCTATCCTGTAACATTTGCTCCAATATCAAAAGAAAGATCACCGTTTCATCGACAGAATCATTGTGGGAGAAGAAACATAGTGCTATCATTAGCAACCAGAAAGCAAACGACAAAGCATACAATGGAAGCACACATAGCCTATGCTGCCAAAGGGAATGCAGACGAGTGCACAAAAGGTCGTATTGCCCTTCTTTTTTGACCACAAGGATCCATTGTTGATTGAGTTTCTTGCCTCCAGTAGTGCTGCCTGATATGAAGAAATCTCATAACTCTATGAGCTTCAATTAAGAGCAAGCAGCCTGGACTGCTCAGTGTTGCAGTCATTCTTCTTCACTATAACTCTCATCCCCACACTGAACCCACACTGAATATTTTCAGTGTTTGCCTTTCCAAATTCAATATACAGCCCAGATTTGTCCCCCTGTGACTTTCACATTTGCGGGGTGCTAAAGAAGGAAATGAGGAGTCTCAGATTTCACTCTCATGAAAAACTATGGAACATTGTTAGGGAATAATATTATGGCATTGAAATTGCAAAAAATATTTGAACTAAAGAAAGCGTATTATATTTTTTTAAAATGAACTCTGTCTCAGTTTTCTTGGCCATTTCGGCACTATTTGTAATGCAGAGGTGCCAATTTCTTGCTGCCTCTTGTCATACCACATGTGTTACGACTCCTGTAATATCCAAAAAAATAAATAAATAATTTCTTTGATTACATCAAACCAGAGATTATTTACTAACATAATTTGTATTTGGAAGTACCGGAGTTAAGGCCATTCTTGCCTTCTACACTTTGAAAATCCACAAGATGATTGATTTTCAGCCTTATCTCAAAGATCGTTACTATCACTATCTGAAAATGAACTACTGCCATTTTAATTTGCATTTTGATGAAGCAATTCCCGATCCAAAAGTTCTTCAAATCATTAGATAACTCGGCTTCACTATCAGAAAGATCTCCTTTTCAGACTGTAAAAATTCTTTGAAAACCTGTGAGTCAGAGAGGGACGCCATGTTTATCGCAGCTAACCAATTACATATCTTTATATTTTAACGCTTTAGAAAGGACTAGCCAATCACAGGCGACCTACTTAACCAATTCTCAGGCTTCTGGGATTTCTGAAAATGCGAAAAAGTTCTTTTTAGAATTTTTGCCAAACCATCCACAAAAGGTTAATGATAAAAGTAACAGTGTTACCATACAGCACTCATAAAAGTAACTGCTACTGATAACTAACTATATTCCAACCTATATTCCAACCTACATTAAGCGTAATAAGTGTTGACCTACAAAAGCTTTGTAATATGGTCTTTGAGCCATGTTTCTCCTTTTTCCAGTGCAAGTCCAGAAACGATCTCCAGAACCTTCTTCTTGACAGTTGAACTATTTTTATAAACTGTAATTTAGGGCTTATTCAGTATTTAAAAATGAATGCTAAAATGACAAGAAGCAGGGCCAATGAAAAGGAAAGGTTAGTGATCTATGTAGAAGGAGAAATTTGCAATTAGTATTAATTAAGTAACTTACTGGTATGATGTGTTTTTGAAAATGTTTTTGATGGTTTCATTACATTTATCATTCTTAAAAAAAAAGTAATTTTGTAAATAATATGTCCTACTTTTTTACAGGAAAACAGTTTCATGGAAGATAAACTTAAGTTTCTTTGGTTCTTCGGCAACCCTTTAGATATGGATAGTACATTAAAATCACAGAATGGGATGAATAGTTATAAAATTGAATATTACAATTTTAATAACTTTCAAAATATGCCATTTATTGTCTGCAACATTTTCACATGCTGCTGACTCATTGAATAGCAAGGAGAATGAAACAAACTTACTTTGTTGCTATTAGCAGATAGTAATACTGTGAACGAAAGTAAAAGAGTCATTCTGGAGCTCCATAATAAAGTTTTTCTTTGTCCATAATTGCTCCAAATTGTGAACTTTGGGTATATTTGTGTTGTCCTCATCAGAAATTTTAAATCGAAATATGTATGTATTTAGAATTTCAGTACTTGAATACCTATTGTGTAGGTAAGTGGTGTCCTGGTCATCCTTGGACTGTGACTATGGTAAGTCATGACTTACACAACCTCATCATAGGTAAATGTTATATTTTGATAGTTGAAATTGACACCTGTTTCACCTTTTGACTTTAACTACTAAACTCAGTTAGTAGTAGATCCGTTCCTAGACTTTTTCATACACCCAACACCAATGTTGTTAAATCTCAATCATTAGTAGCCTCATCAGTCTTCCGTAATTTCTGTGACTATTACATTTTTCTATTTGCAAGTTCTTTGAATATGTCCAGCAATCACATCTGAGTTTTCATGGTAATTATTTTTTTTCTTAAGTAATATACTTGCCTTTCCCTCCATTTTGTTATACTTGCTTCTGAGCAAAGTAAGTATATGGGAAGAAAAATATTCAGTTGGAAATACAGTCAAACCCCGCTCTAGTGAACACGGATTATAATGAACTCCCAGATATAATGAACGAAATGTTTGGTCCCTTGCCGTACAATGCACATATAACGGAACGGCTATAGTGAACTCCCGGTAATAGTGAACCGAAATTTCAGTCTCTTGAAGTTCACTATAGCGGGGTTTGACTGTATTCCAATGCATTTTCCAATTTTGTTCTGATTTGTAAGTCAACGAATTTCCTATGTTAATGATAGCAAAAATGTTGCTATTAAGAATATTATATACAAATGAATGCTTGTAATGTATAAGGAGAAAACTAGTATAAATTCCACCTTCGTTCATTCAGTGTAGATGTATTTTAAATATTCATCATTCCTATCAGCTATTTACTAAAGAAGTTCCAAAGACAAAGATATAATTGAATCCACTTTTTTTTTTTATTGAATTCCATTATTTAAAATGAATTACTTTGTTCTTTTTATATGAATATCCTATCCATATATCCATGTTCAGAAATGGGAGGCACTGTAAACCTTTTAAGAAATAAAAACAAAGATCTTTCTCTCTTTTTTTTTTTTTAAATGAAAAGCTTGAAAAATTAAAGGAAAAAAAGTGATATGTTGAATTTTTGATAAACTTCATTTCTGAGGCTTCTAATAATTTGCAGCTTCAACAAAGACTTCTAAACTGTGTTTTTTTTTTTTTTTTTAATTTTATTTCATTTGGATCATTTACAATTTCCTGAAACCCAAATCCTTTTTTTTTTTTTTTAATATTCAATTATTATTATTTATAAAAGTTACAGTTATTAATATGATTGTTCTTTCAAAAAAAATTAATGACATTCTGTTTTATACGACCAAATTGTCACTGGCCAATTAAAAATAGTAAATTAATGTAAGAGTTTAAGAATAAGTAAGTAAAAAATATTAATTGTAGGTTTTTTTTTTTCTCCAAAGTAAATATGAATGACAAAAAGTATTAACATACTTTAGTCATTCATATACGAAACTTGACTGATAAATTATTAAATAATATCATGCATTTATTTGCTATAACTTCCTGAAGCTGTTCAGCTAAGATGATAAGACCTCGAAAGAAATGGAACTGCCGTCAAAATTAGATTGATTTTTAGGCTCAGTGGCTCCCATAACAGTAGAGATTACTTTATTTTCTATTCATTTGTTACCAAAATTGTAATTTTAATTGCATATAAATGCACCTACTTTTCTGTTATATTTTTGAATAAATTGCAGTGGATGTTAGCTTGGGTCTCTCCTCTCTACTTGTTTTGCAATGATAAAAGAGTATAGATGACTGTGGCCGTTTTCCATATTCCTTCCTTCAAGCTTGTTGACTGAAATACATTTTGGTAAATGTAGTAGAATCTTGTTAATGGCTATCAGGTTTTAAGTTCCATTCGTGAAGAGTTAGAACCATTCTGCAATTTATGATAGAAGAATTCTATAAATTCATTGGTATTGTTGTCTTCTATACAATTGGCTACTTTTTCTTGAAACTGTTTCCGTTGTTGCTGTTTAACAGAAGGGTTGATTGGTATTGCATAAATCTCCATTTTTGCTTGAAAGTTCTTTGAATTTTTTTCATTTTCTGTCATGTATAGGGCACTTAAGATTCCTGCTTGCCTCTCCGTTTTACCTTCCATCTGTGTTATCAGTGTATTGTTGAGAGAAGAAGCCCTAGAAGCTTTTAATTCTTGTCTTCATATTTTGTAAATAAAGAGCAACTGTGATTGCCTTAATGCTCTCTATTCAATTCAGAAACTTTCTATCTTAACAATATTAGAACATAAAGGTTGCAGTGAATATATCAGTGTAAATACACCAAAGGTATTCCAAGTTATAGAAATCCTATTTTTAAATTACTGATATTCCTTATCACATTGTTGTGTACTGTTGTACAAGGTGTTTTAAAATTGACCTCCTATGTTGGAAGTTAGTTAAAAATAAAAGGTGGAAGTTGCTTGAGAAGTTACATAGTTACAATCGACAATTATTGTAAGGGAAGGCATTAATTTACTTTTTTTTTTTTTTTTAATCCTTAAATTTTAATTTTAACATTGAGATTTTGTTGAAAAAATACATGAATAATGTTTTATTATCTTGAATTTTCAGCGGTGTCCTTCACACTTATGGATGTTGTGGATTTGGAATGAAAAAAAAGAATACCGAATCTTTTTATTAAATTAATTTGAGCAAACATTGTTAAAAAAGTATGGTATTGACTTTTTTTTACTTGACATACTGTGTTTTTCAGCATGAAGTTTTTTCCGGCGCCTTCCTCTCATCCACGGTTCGTTGTTTGCTTTCAGGTGGCTGATGTAGGTTTTTAAACCCCCCAAAAAGAAGACGATGACGCAGAGTAGGTGGAAACCTTGGCTGAGCTGACTGAAGAACACGGTGCTTCCTTCTTCGCTTACCTTTGTGCTTCCACTTTCAGGCATCACTTATGAAGTTGCTGAATTTAGCTGCTGATGTCAAGTTTTAGTAATAACGTGTTTCTCTTTCCCAATGATATACATATATATATTTTTTTAGCATGCTTGTAATTAGGAATAATGCTTAATAATTGGCCTTTTCGATTTACTTAAACATCAGTTTACTTGGTGTTAGGAATACTTTCAGGTATAAATCACTCAAAATGTTTTAGCAAAGAGAGGTTTCGAAGGAAAACAATAAATAAATGTGCTTCCAGATTATCCTGAGCTTGTCCCCTTCATGTATCTTGTTGTGTATCTTAATTTTTGAATGTTTTTAAATTCATTACAGAATTCATTACAGAATTCATTACAGAATTCAGATAATCTTCTTAAAGATGTTTCCTATGAAACTTTTCTGTTATTTCTCTAGGTTTTGTTTGACTTTAGGTTTTTCTTCCTTTTTCACAATCTGGTTGGTTTTCTTTTGAATTGCTAAAAGAAGCTTACGTTGTTTTGAACTTCTGCAGTAGAATGGGAAAGGCTTTTTTTATGTTAGAAGGGATAAAAAAAATTTTTGAAATGGTTGCAATAATCAGTTTGGACTAGAAAATGAATCTTCATGACAAGATCTCCATATTGTGGCCTTGGCTATAATTTGATGTTTTCTGTTTGATTTGAAAATATTTGCTTCCATTTTTCAACCAGTTAAAGGTTATTAGGTACATAGTCATCCCATTTGATCTTTTGGCTAGGGAAGGGCAGATATAGAGGCACGATGGAAAACTGGATGTCCAGTTTGACTCTTGCCTGCCTTTTAGCTATAAGAAAGAAGTTTGGCCTTAAGTTAACTGAGGATTCGATGTACTTAAAGGCTTGTCCTGAAGAGAAAAACCATCTGCGGAATGATGAAGACCTCCACTGAGATTGAACATAGCTCCTCCAATATAGTTGTCATTTGAGCTACTCGGGACCCTGTTTTGATCTTCTGTTGCTATTTTATTATTTCTGAAAGGATTGTAGTTTTTTTGAAGTTGCTAGAAAGATAAGGGTTTGTCTTCATTCTTGACAGTTTATCTAATAAAGTAGTTTTGAAAATTAAAGGAAGGCAGTTGCGAGGAAAAATTCCATGTGTGTGAAATTGTTAAAAAATAAATGGTTAAAACTTCTACTTCATTTTATTCAGTTGCCTTCTAGTATATTAAATATTAGAGCAAGACATTAAAATTATCTATTTTTTTATTGTATTCTTATTTTCTTTTGTGTCATTTCTTTTACATCTACTTTTTGAACACAAACTCAAGTGGGAAAGAAAATGTGCAGCTTCTATTATTTTGTGCCTCAAAATATAGAAAAAGACCTTTCCACCCAGTATCGTGGATTTGACATTTCTTGTTTGTGCTCTTTCCTTGAGCTGCCATTGAGAAATTACTATTTTGCCAGGTTCTCTTTCTTTTTTTGTTTGTTTATTATCCTTTTGATTCATTCATTTAATTACTTCATTACATCTTCGATCATTGTCAGATGTTTTGATCAAATAATATTTTCTTTTTCTTTTTTCTGCTTTTTTTTTGCTTTTGTATTTTGGTAATTACTGCCCTGTGGCTTCTAGAAATGTTAAAACAGACAATTTTGATTGAAAAAATACAATTGGTATTTTGTTTTATTAATATTATTGTTTATTTCTATTGTTTTTAAAATATATGCATATTTTTTTTTATTAAAAAAAGTTGGAATTTGATAGGGCAGGGGTCATTGGATTGTTATGAACTATCTCTTTGCCCCTCTGAGTAGGTACACTTGACATTCTTTTCCAAAAGCATTAACAAGTGTTTAGTGCATCTACTGCAGGACCATGCACTTAGCTAATAACAGGAAGCAGGTGAGTGGCCGAAGTACTTCCTTTCGAGGACAAAATTTGCCTTTATCATGGAACCCGTGAAATATTTAGGAGATAGTGCTGTGTTTCTTCTTATAAAACAATTCCTTTCAACTGAAGACCTAACGATTGTTTAAACCAAGCGTTCTGATTGTGAATGATCCCATAGATTAGCTGTTTCTGGGTGAACGATGATTGGTTTAAAAGTCTTGCAGTAGAATCTCCTTTTTCATGAAATACAATCTTTGGAAAGCGAATGTCAATTGTTTTTTTAATTGAGTAAATCCCATTCAAGAAAAAAAAAAAAGCCAGCTAATAATTGCCTTTTTAAGTTTATACTTGAAAGAATGGGACTTGAGAGAGAGTGAGTTGTTTTGTAGTAGTTGTTCACATGATTTGTGAAATGGCAGGCTTCTATTTTTGTTATTGAAATTAAGTTTTAATTTGGGCATTAGTGATTATAAATGTTAATTTATTGGTTTTTGTTCTGTTATTTATTGGTTTCTTGGATATTTTTTTTATACTTTTTTGTTTAATCAAAATTTATCATCATATGCTAAAAAGAGGAAATTCATTTTTTTTTTTTGTTTTAAAATGCGAGAAAAATTAATTTGCAATTTCCTTTCAAATAAAATTTTTCTTAGATTTAGCTGTTAGTTTAAGGGTTTTTCTGATTACCTTTTTGTTTTTTTAAAGAATAGTTCAAAACAGAAATTTGCTGAGAAAAGTGTGTTACATTTTAATATCTTAGTCCAAAATAATGGTTTGATACTGCATTGAGAATTGTTTTAGTTTGGCTTTTATGGTAATTAACTGACTCAGTTACTGACTATTTGTTTGCAAATGAATTATTATTCAGTTAGTTTTTGTTTTTTGAACTTGATTAATCCATTACTGACATTTTTAAAATTTCTAAAAATTTAGAAATAGATTGTTCATTTTATTTTTGCATGAATTATTAACAATTCAGTTTTGATTGAAATTGATCATGTGATACCCCTTGTTGGCTTCATTGTTTGTTTTGAATACATGACATGTAATTGTGCTGAGCATGTTCGTTTTGTTGAAGTAAGTGACCTTTGTTCTAATGTCCAACTCACTCCATGGTTTCCCCTTAACATCCTCAGCGGAACAATGGAGCAAGAGCGTTCACCTGTGTGTTACTATTAAATTGCCCTTTTTCCAGGTGAATTCAGCAGTGACTAAGTTGCTTGTGCCGTAGGGGTGTATTAACATTTATTTATTTATTAAATTGGTAAGTAGAATTACTTTTAGGCAAATATTCTCTATTTGTTGGTGAACTGAACCAGTTCCTCAGCCTTGACTGATCTTTCGGCCCATTTTTTTTTTCTTCTATTTATTCAGGTGTTTGCAATTTGGATGGGAAGGTCTATTGCATCGGTGGATGGAACGGACAAGCAGGAGTCAAGCGATGTGATGTTTTTGATCCTGAAACTGATACATGGATTCAAATATCTTCCTTAAATCTTGGTAAGTTGATTTGGAAAGTTCACTAAGGTTTAAGGTGTAAATAAAAAATCTAAAAAAGAGCAGAGATTTAATAGAAAATATGTAGAGAAACATTGTCAAGTTATTTTAGATTTCAAATTTATTGTGAGATGTTTAACATTAAATAGTGCTATCAATACACGCGCATACACAGTCATAGACAAAAATCCTTTAGGTTTGAAAACTCAAATAGGAACAAAACTAATGTCTTGTATAATTGTTGCTTCTTTTTATAGCTTCTAGTGAACAATTTCTTCAAACGCTAATATAATAGAAACCAATACAATTATTGGAATTTAAATTTCATAATTCTTCACTCTTACTTTTGAGAAGAAAGAGAAAAAAATTGTGACTTTATATACAGTCGTACAGTTATGTACTTTCTGTAGGTTGGCTCTACAACAAGCCTTGTAAATGCATTATTAGTTTCTGATGTTTCAAAATATATCATTGTACTTGTTGATTATAAATTATTGTGTATCTGCAAGTCCTGAACTCATGTCCTGTTTTTGTTCAGTGATTTAACTTTTCCTTAGTGTTTGTTACTATCTAAAGATATTTAACGTGGAAATATAAATAGATAAATAAAGGCTTAATCACACACATTCCTAAAAGATATAAAGAGATTTAATAAAAATATACACTATTAATTTCAACACCTATCCGTCGGTCATTTTCAAGTAAAGTGATAACAAAGAACTCGCCAGAATTTAAACGATAACTTACTGATATCCAAATGTGAAGAACAGAGAAGCTCCAGCCATCGTGGAAATGACAACCAATCACAATTAACAAAAACTTTGAAGTATTGGTGTCTTCATAACCCAACGAAGCTTCAGTGAAGTACACATGGTCTCAATTAAGTGAGAAGAATCATCGGGTATAACCCTCCATTGGGAGACAAGCAGATATTACATAAATAATAAACTATATAAAAATAAACGCTACATAATAATTACATAAAATAAAAGCATCTTAAAATAGACACCATAAGAATCCCCACCCCCCCCACTCCAAATTTAATTATATAATACAACCAATTACATAAAAATAAGATGCAAAGCTTAAAATTAATAAACTAAACAAATGTTAAAAATTTTAACAAAGCTTAAAAATAATAAAAGTAACAAGGAGGCTTAACGTTAGTGTAATGAAATAAAGTCAAAGTGAAAATAAATAAAACGCACTTACAAAAAAAGTTGAGAGAATTATAAACATGGTAATAATCTGACAGTTTCCGAATACTGCGCATATTCCTTCATAAGGGACGGCACAAACCTGTAAGACATTAAAACAACATTTAAGATGACACTCGCCCACAACAAAAAAATGGAAGAAATCACTGAAAAAAAATAACATTGCCTTCACAACAAAATTTACTTTAAATAGAAAGGGTACTTTTAAAAATAATGTTTATCATTGTTAGTAAGAAGGTTTAACATGAATTAAATGTAATATGAAAAACAGAAAAATGATGAAAATACACATTCATTTCCTTTAATGCCTTTATTAAAATTATACAAATTATTAAGCAGAGTTAAATAATTCATTTAAGATTTTTTTTGGTTTATATTTTTCCCCTTTTCTTATGATAGGGCGCTATCAGGCTGGAGTGGGTGAACTGAAAGGTGCTATTTATGCTGTGGGAGGCTGTGATTCATGGACCTGCTTGAATTCAGTGGAGAAGTATGATCCACAGACCGATTCATGGTCGTTTGTGGCCCCTATTCATACTGGAAGGAGAGGCTGTGGTGTTGCAGCTTACAATGGTAAGTAAAGAGTATAGAGTAGAAATTTTGGATAAAATGCTTTTAAATAATGTTGTTGTTTTTTTCTTTCTTGGATATCTTCTGGGTTATTCTCAGTAAACTTATTTGATTTGTAAAAGAAAAAGAAAAAATTTGGTTCTTCATAATGAAGATATTTTTAGTAGAGAAAGTCAATAAGTAATGTTAAAGAGATTTTTCATAGCAGCAAACTTCTTGCAATATTTCATTATTTTTCGTCATTAAGAAAATAGTAACTTCTGTGACTATGTCACATATGTTACCTTAATCAAAATAGGGCTGTACGGGTGTGTAATTAGAAACACAAGAACACAGATATTTTACAATGTCGTATATTTCTTCGAAAATCAAAATTTGATAGAAATGTAATTTTTATAAGAAATTTTAAATCTACTACTTAACAATGGTAACGTATGTGATACGTGTAACTTTTAAACAATCTTAGAGCACTCCGAAAATTCTTTTAACGATAAAATACAACATTTGAAAAGAATAAAAACATATTAGTCAAATCCTCCCTCAATTGCAGTTGTGTGTGCACCAACATTTGTTAGGGTTTATCAGTTGTTAAATCGCTGATGAGTTGTCAAATTTTAGCTACCTGGTTTTCCATCCTTCAAAGCGTTTGTCATCTCCTCTCAGTGATTGAAACTAACTCCAGTGACTTTGACGATGAATTAGATGTATTTTTTCATATTAAATGTATGAAAATATTGTTGAATACGATTAATTCCTGTGAAGGTTGTTACCTTGACATTTTGTGTCATCAAGAAAAAAAATTCTATCCACATGTTTTCTTTTCTTCTCCATGAAGGCTGCCATATTGAAACATTCTGCGCTTAGAAAAGACACCCGGAAATGATGTTAAATGTGATTTAACCAATCGCAGCCACCTTTAGGAGCACGATTCACTATCAAGGACTCATCGATGAAATTTTGTCAAAATGTGTTTGGTGCACATTAAGTTTTATTTGAGACTGATTAAGCTTAACGGCTCATCATTTGATGATGCCCTAAAAAATTTTTAATCTAGACTATATTTGTCTAAGAAAAATTTTACTACATTCTTAAAATAAATGAATTGAGCAATTTTGCACATATTTAATGTAAATTCTAACACATTCATCCGTTTAAGGAAAGAGTTTTCTAATTATGTTTAATAATCCGTATCATTTACAAACAACAGGCAGTTTTTTACGGAAACAGGACAAGTCTCTTTTTTAATAGCTGCTTCTTTCCCTCTGTAATTATTTGGTATGTTTTCACGATTCCACTAATGTTTTTTATTTACATCAAGTTTCATTTTATTCTCAGTCTGCTTAATATCTGTTTCTTTTTTAAAAAAACATTTTCACTTTTGTCTTTTCATTTAAAATGTTGTAAAGTTTCAAAGCAGTAGTAATGTCATGGCCCTTTGCTACATGTACATCACTGTTTAATTGCTGCTCCATTAGGATGAAGCAATGTACAGTATTTTTATTTTGTATTCTCAATATTTGCAAAATAGGATACAGATTGGCCCAGACTGCACACATGTGCTTTTTGGGGCTGGAGGCAGTTCAGTAACTCTACAATGCCATTTAGCTTGCTCATGCAAAGAGCCAAAGTGCACGACTTGAATTTCTGGTCCCGTCTATGTAATTTTCTGAAAAATCCATGTGTATGATTGTTTCATCATAGCAAAGTTCGTTTTTGCACTTTTGTGACTGAAGAAACTGGTGACGAATTTCCAATACATGACTACAAAAATTAGTGTTGAATTCTGTATTAAAGTTTGTAATGAGATCTGTCCGTCCTCCTGACATTTGATTGTTTTAGTGACCTCTGTAATCCAACCATTTCTTTCATTTGGTGTCTTCGATATCTTCCAAACTAACCACTCAGACTAATTCTGTAGGTTTGACATTTGGATTGGAAATCAGACTTCTGTTTTTACAGGTTTCACAAACATTATACATACAGTTCTTTTTAGAAACATCAGCAATTTACAGTAACACAAATTGATTCTAGGGAAGCTCTTGATAAAATATATATTTTTTTTTAAACCAGGATATCGAATTTCTTGTGTAGATTGTCCTGTTTCTTGCACACAAAAAAAATGTGATAATTTGGCATGTACTATTCAGAAAGGACGTAATCTACCAAAAGTAGCCAAACTCCCTATTTCACCTAATTCTCTGCAAAATGTAATTACCTAATGTGTTTAAAGTATCTGTAAGCAGTCTTTTTTTTTTTTTGTTGTTTTTTTATTCCTCGATGAGGTAAAGTTTCTTTGCTCCCTGGTATCAAACATGAATTATCATCTCTACAAGAAAAATGCTTTATCTGTTAACTGAAGTCTCGTATTTTTTTTTTTTTAATTGATTGTTCTCGTTTCTTGAAAAGTAGATTTCAACATGGATACCTATTTTTTTCTTAGCTTTTTTCAAGAATTCTATACTTTCTGAGAATCTTGCCCTTCAAAATGATAGCAGCCGATCCTTGTTTCTTCTTTTCACTTTTCATTTGTGAAAATGATCACGTTTCCTAATGGATAAGGTGTCTGACTTAGGATCAAAAGATAGCAGATTTGATTCCTGTTGCGGACATTTTGTTGTAGATATTACATTTATTTTGTGGATTTAATGGATTTAATTGCCCATACTTTTCTTCTCTCAATTGATACAGGACTGTGTTGTTAAACAGCTTCTGAATATTAAGTGTAACTGTTAATCCCTTGTATCTTTTTCAACTTTGCTTTTAGGAGTTAGGCTTACTACTGTAGTCTTTTTCTCATCTACTTCTTTCAGCCTATTGTATCTCTTTTTGTATTTTCTTATTTCATTTTTTCTAAATCTTTCTTTAACTTTTCTTGGTGGTAAGTGGCTGATCTGTCTCTTCTGATTTTCTTTAGTCCCCTTTGAATAGTGAAGTTATTAATATTGCAACTAGGTCCTGGGTCAGATGACAATGACAGAGGAAACTTTTCTTGTCTTATATGGTTTCTTTTCTTCGATGTCTCTTTCCTCTATCTGACAACTCACCTATTGACTTTTGTATTTTATTCTTTCTCCTCCACTTTGGTCTTTCTTGCATTTTTTTTTTT
>JAFIDM010000006.1:52295439-52313809 GCA_023159025.1 Thereuonema tuberculata
TGGACTCGGAGAGTAGAAGCATAATTCAAATCGTCAATAGACGATGGTAGCAGTCTACTAAGGCGATCGCTTATAGATGATGGGAGCAGTTAAAGGGCTAAAAACTATTCCCCTGTAAACTTGATCCCGATGGGAAAAAAATTAAAGGAACATCAATTCGCGAAGGTTGTAAAATGAGGTGTTGTCTCAGGAGAGATTTTATGTGGAAAACAACAGAAGGGACAAACACCGTTGCCATTCTTTCTTAGACAGTAAAGCATCAGACCACCAATGCCTAAGAACTGGCGAGAGGCAATGATGGAACTGGATAAGTTGGCATCCTGCTACGATACACCGCTTGTCAAAACTTAAGATTCCTTGCTGTCTCTGAATGGATGTAAGAGAGCCTGTTTGGATACCTACGTGATGCTATCTTATTCTTTAAGAAGGGGTGACCCATTTCCAAGGTCTGTCTGAGATTGACCTTCTCCCATAGCTTCACAAGATGCTTTCCTCTGTGTCCAACTCTAAGGTGGTTTTCTCGCCAATGTTCAGTGTGGAAAAGAGAACAGAGAAGGAATTCGACCAAGACTTCAAGACAACTTGCATTAGAAGCTCTTAAAACCTGGAATAGATTATCATCTTTGTGTCAGACATTCCTAATGTGTGTAACCTCTTCCACATCATGATTATTGTAGCCATGTATGAATTCTCCCTGTGGACAATTAATGGTTAGGACCAGAGTTGGATAAGTTACTTTTTAACAAAAACAAAATTCTGTCAAAAGTATACTAAATGCATTAAAAATTCTTTTCCCATTCTCCCAAAAGTATGCTAAGAATTTATATTTTAAACACTCTTGTAATTGCTCTATCACATTATAATTAAATCGACTTAATAAAATTTCTGAAGAATGAAATAAAGTTAGAACTTTTCTTTAATTTAAATGTACTACAGAGCAGTCTTCTCGATCTTTTTTTGCTTCTCGGCGCACTTTTACATTTTGTAAAATGCCACAGCACAGACATAATAAAAATCCTTTGAAAAACGTCAACATGATTTTCACATGAATAAGTCTATTTTAAGCATTTAAAAATATCCTAATATGATGAAAAATACAGTTTTTAAGCTAATTAACACTTCCCGGCCATTCCATTGTTATGGGTGTGACATATTGCTTACACTAATTGCTCTATAATTAATAAACTTCGACATATAAATTCGTTTTTTTTTGCAAAAGTGTAGTTCTTAGGGTTGTTAATATTTGCATAAATTGTAATGTTAGGAAAATATTGTGGTCAATGCTAAAAAATAAAATAAAAAAATTAGTAGATGTTAAGGGTGTGACACTAAATGGACATTAGTTTCTGAGTTCCCTACGTATTCAAAAATATTCTGTGAATTAAGAATACCTAGACAAAGGTTACATTTTTTTTTTTATTATAGGAATATTCACTGTAACTAGGGATGCTCACATTTTTTTATATAGGCTTAAAATTTGCTAGCATAAAACTTCAAAAAATCATGTTACGGTGTGACATACTGCGACATCATTACCTTGTTTAACCTATCTACTGATCAGTATCATTGCATTGTTACATTACTACAGGCTACTCAACCCTGACAACCTGCACTCGCATTGGGATATTGTGGAAACAAAAATCAATAATTAGCCTCTTGTAATTTTGATAATGTATTGAATAGTAATAAAGCATTTAATATAGAAACCAAAACACAAAAAATTAATATTAAATAACAAAGTTCGTTTTTATTAGGCTATGTGATGGTGATTATACTACATTTTGGCTTTTTAAAAAAAAAAAAAAATTGAATTGCCCTCTACTATTAATGGGAACAGGGGCATTGACCATACCAGAGGCATGGTATGTTTGTCCTGTTTTACAAGGAATGGCCGTTCTTGAGTATAAATAAACCCTTTATTAAATTTTAATTAAACACATTTTGAAGAAGTTTTTGGTTTAGTTTCTCCTTTAAAGTTTATTATTATTATTTTTTTACAATTTATTATAAAAAAAAATTCAAATTGTGGAATTTTAAAGTGAAATTATTTAGTAATTTTTCTCCTTTTTTGTCACAATTAAAATCTATTGATCCCTGTCAAAGCAATTTGAAGAAGTAGAGAACATGTTTTTCTCTTGGACGCTAGTTTTTTTAATTCTTTATATAATCCAGGAATGTTTTTGAAAAGAATGGAAAGAAGTCTTTGTTTGCTTACAAACATTTGGATACGTAGTGTTTATTTATTAAAAACTAACTAAATAAAAAAGAAGCAATCATATTAGCAAGCAATATTTAGTGAAACATCGGCTTTGCCATGTTAAGATGCAGGATTACCAAAATTCTTGATGGAAAGATCACCTCTTAGTCATAAATGTAAATGTCAAGTTTCACATTTAAAATTAAAAATTATGAACTTCTAATACTTTTCACTTGGAAGCAGCTATTAAAGCAGTTCTTTACAAAGGGGTTGGTTACAATGACGTGACAGTAAACAAAGGAATCGTTAGTTCATAGTAATATTTTGCATTTTTAAATATACAGTAAACTCCTGATTATCCGTGGAATTGGGTGGCGCGGCAACCGCGGATAATCCGAAATAGGATGAAAATCAACATAAAAATACTTTTAACATTTTATTTACATTAAAATGGCAATGCAAAAGTAAACAAATTAAGGAACGACCTTTTAATGCACACGCGCTAGTTTAGGGGGGAGAGGGAAACGTTACTATCTCAAGTTTTGTTTCAAATAACACTCAACTTACGAATTAATTTACGTGAATGAAAGAATGTAAAACAAATTTATAAAGTAATTAAAAAAAAAATTCAAGTTGATGGCTTATTTGGCAAGTCAGCTGTCTGATGTGTATGTAGAAGGGGAAAGCTCTCCCGTAATTTAGTGGAACCTGCCGGCTTAAGCTCCGCCCACAAGGTCATCTTTAAATTATTTGTCTATAATTTTCTTCATTTTTTTTAGCCTCTTTTATTGTTTACCTTATTCTAGATTTAAATTTTTTTTTTCAATTCTGCAATTTATTGTACAGTGAAAAAAATGGAAACAGGAGAGGTCCGAGGATAATGGGAGTTTACAGTATATATTTATATATTATTTAGCTTCATATGAAGTTGAAACTTTTTTTAAAGTTTCTTATGTACAGCATTCTACTTGAACACATATTTATGTTTCAAAGTTTGAATTTATAATGCTAATGTAAATGTTAGTATTGTGCAATTTGAAGTACACCAATCAAGAGATTAAAAAAAAAATCTGTTTTTCTTCATTGACGATTCAAACAAGAATGACTAGAATAAGAAAATAGATAAGAGTTGGATTTAGTTTCTAAGATAATCTTCTTAGAAAAGATCTAGAGCAACACTTGAGTCCCGATAACTGATACGGAGTTTTTCCTCCTGCCAAACCTCTCAATAGCTTGGTGTAAAAGTATACAAAAAAAAAAAAAAAAAACAAAAAAAAAAAAAACGGACAAAATAGTAATAGAATCTGAAACACAAGCAGATATTAAACATGGGTAGAAATGGACTCTCCTCTTGATTTTTCAATGTAAACTTTATTCATTTATTCTAAAACAGTGAATAGAAATTATATAGAATTAGAGCAAGAGGGCATGGAAACAAGAATTAAAGTTTACTTGTTATTTTAGGAAATTTAGAGCCCCTCCTCCAAACTAGTTTCTGCGGATGCCCATAAAATGAAAGCACTTAGTTTCTTATGGATGAACAAAACAAAAAGATTTAGACACTGTTTCAGTTTGAAGTGGGAATCTTTGCACAAAATGACGTTAACTAGATTAAATTTTTTTCTTTCTGGATTTCAAATGTAAAAGATTATCAACTCAATACATTACCTTGGACTTGTGGATAGTGCCCTATCTTTCATCCACACACTTCTAGAGAAGCTTTAGGATACTTCTGTAATAATCAAAAGAGAAACATTTTATCAGGTAGGTTATATGCAATCATATTAATAATGGATTATATCAAGATTGAAAAGTAACTTTCATCAAAATATATGAAGTATTAAAAAAACAACATCAGAAATAAAAATAGACCAAGAATGAAAGAAGTCTACATTTCAAATTAAAAAAGAATGATTTTGCTAAATGTCTTTGCTAAAAATTCAACCAATTACTTTATTTTTGAGAATACAAACTATTTTCACAACTCCATATAATGGAGTGTCACCTAGATTAGGAATGTTGTTGTAAAATTTAGTAATGAAAGTGTTTGTGTTGTCACAAAAAAAAAATATATTAAAATATTAATAAAAAAAGATTCAAAATCAATTGATCAAGGCAATCCCTTATCAACTGGCGGGAAAATATTAATAAAAGGTAAAATACCGAGAATCGGATTAAATTAATATCTCTGCTACCATTCCGTTTTAAAGGATTACGAACAACCTGTAAGAAATGATAAACTAAGGATAAATAAGCAACTTTATCATACAAAGTTTAAAACAAGAAGACAAAAACTTTAATCACATAATAAACACAATAATAGGTAGGAAAACACATCCGGTGGATTCTTACTTTCACACTGTATTTCACCAAAGGTATGATTAACTAAATAGATGGATTAGCATAGATTAGAAAGTTTTCTCAATTAAGAAAAGTTCGAAAGAAACAGTCAATTAAACGATAAGGAGATGTGAGACTTGTCAGCACACTTGTGTATAGTCAGAGTTGATAGGCTTACCAAAGTATCTCTGCGAATGTTCTCGTTCTTCACGACGCACTATGAGATCTCATTTTTTTTTGCACCTAACTTGCACACGATTTCACACTAAGCACATTAGTCCGAAAGTTTCACCAAAACACTGCACAGGTCTGGCACACTGAAGCATTGAAAAGTACTTATCACTGTCGCAGAACAGTTCCGGAAAATCACAGGCCGGGTGGTCCTTCCGTCTCCCGAGGAAAGCAGCTTCTGATGCTTGCAAATTCCCGTGGCGGACGACGTCCTGGGCATGCTGACTTTGTTTCGGAAATTATTTCGACGACCGGTGAAGTTTTCTCGCTGCTGCCTTCCTAGCATCTGCGTCGAGGGGTTGACTGGCTGTAGAACCACGTCAATAGGAGACTGTTGCACGGCGTTATCCGGGCGGATTCGCTCTCGGATCGGGCGCCGTTCCGCCTTGTCCAGCGGGCTTCCAACCAAACGATCACTTCGACATTCCTGCATAGGCTATTCTTGAGCAGTCGAGGGTAAAGCACACCCTCTGTAGATACAGTGTCTTTCTCCAGGCTTATCGTTCTCATACAAATCCTTGCTTTAGAGGAAGAATAACGTAAAAGTTAAAAATAAAAACTAAAGTGAGAATAAAGTTATTTAGAGTCGGAGATTACATTCTTGTTCGACTTAGTGGCTTAACGACTCCGACACCAACTATTAATTATTCCGAAAATAAAATAATTGAAAAGAATAACTGATTACGTCACCAAAACACACAAAAATTAACCAATAAAGCGACAGGCGACATAGAGACGGGTAATTCACGAAGGTTGGAGATGATTGACAGGCCAAAGACAATGTAAAGAAAGCAAAGGAAGCTCTCAAATAAACAAAGTAGCGAAGAGAAATAAGGGGGTCAACAGGTCAACAAAAGGAAACGCAAAGCAAGAGACCACCGGAGAAAAGATAAACAGAATGAAGAAACAGAGTCTAATGCAAAAGGAATTCGCAACATTAAAAATAAGAGTAAAACAGTGAGAAAGATGGCGGAAAATAAAGAGACGGAAAATAAAAGGGCAAAAATAAACAAAAGATTAAAAAAATCGTGACAGTGTCTTGGTGTGAATGATGAGAACACGAAAAATGCCCCCAAGAGAAAAAGCGATGTCTTATTTCGGGGGAAAACAATAGCTTTGTTACACACAAGAAAAAAAAAAAAAAAAAGATTTAAATCCAAAATCATGATTAATTTTCTCTCCATGATTTATCCTTACAATAATTTATCTAGAGATTATTAGCTAGGATGGGTGATCAAGAAACACATGGGTTAAGAAAGGAAAAATGCTTCAAAGTAAAAAAAAAATAAGTTAATATAATTTTATGCTAAAGCATAAACTTATGGATGTAGCATAATAATATAAAAAAATTAAAAATAATAATAATAAAAAAGAAGTACAATAACATAAGGAAAAAAAATAGTAAGATTTACGGGTTTATATCGACAGCCTTCAGTATATGAGTGAGAAATCTTAACCATCAAGCTATTGCTGACAAATGAAATCAGATGGTTGCATTTCTGACATTTAAGCTAACAGCGGAAATCCAATGAAAACAATGCCAAATATCTCGAACATTGAGTCCCCTGAAAAAAACCTATTCCTACGTTGTTTGGGCCTCTGAACATGATGGTGAAGTCCGTTGGTCGATCTGACCTTTCATTTGGGAGTTGTGAGGGATGGACAGGATAAACACAATAATTTCCGATTTTTGGTCGCTAAAAAAATCAAGTCAGGTTTATTTGCAACTGGTGGTCAACTAATATGAACCAAACACAAGTTCTATTAAGGGGTCAATAGAAAATGATAGATAACTGATGAATAGGCAGGCTTCCTTCGTTTTTCACACGATTAATTCATTCATTTGATTTAAGAACAAAATTAGCAAATGATGAATTTAATTTGTTGTAATTACTTGTGTTAAAAAGGTAGCACATTCTCTCCCATATACTGAACTCTGCATCCTGGTTTCGTTTCTTTTTTAAAAACTGAATTAATAAAAATTTCAGTTTACAATTAACAGACAATTGCTATCTATTTTGTTAAAAATAATGATTGGAACCAAAAAGCTTAAAGTGAAAGAATTCTATTGAATTATTGAGGGCAACAGACAGGATGTACAACAAGCCTGCAATCAACCACAGGACTCTTATTTGTATCCGTCATAAAAAAGTAACACATTGATAAAAGGAGGCCATCTTATTCGAAAACTAATAAAATACTTTATCTAAAGCAAATACCTTTCAATAAATATATTTTTAAGTTAGATAATATTGACAAATTTTTTCTTTCTCAAATGCAAAACAGTTCGTCATCTAATTCATTCCAAATATGACGATTTCTCATCATTATTCAGTCTTTGGTTTGCAATTCCAAACGATTTCAGTTTTTAAAAATCAATCTTGAGAAATTTGTCAGACTTATGATAAATCAATTAGAAACAACAATTTTCAGTAACAAACAACGTTAGAATTTTAATTTTTTTCCAACCAATTGTAATAAGTAAATTCTGATTTAATTCATCTTAAGACTGGAATGAAAAAAAATTCTAAAATTTTAAATTTTATCCCCTTCTATTGTTGATTTTCTTTTCCTGTTGATAACCGTGTATGTCCCGCTCTGTCTCTATATGTATTAATATTTTATTTATTTCCTTTTCATTGTTACCTTTCCTGCCTTTCTTTTTTACCATAATATGATCGAGAAATGTGCAATTTTTTGCCTTTTTTTCTTCATTAAATACCAGGCCATCCCCCTGGTAAGTATGAGATAAATACAATAAAAGTAGGATTGGATATTGGGGGACCAGCAGATGTCCAATTCGCGTTACTGACTGCGAATGTCCTCGGTTCGAATCCCATGCAAGGCGAAAAAAAAATAAAAGAATTTTATAATCTGACTTTCTCAGCAAGGGAAACTAATAATTAACAACTGCGCCGGACAGACGGAGAAATAAAAGATTTTAGTAAAATAGATTCACATAAATTAACTAAGTTTTACAATAAAACTTACTCTTGATTTCACAAGAGTTGTTTGCTTTAAGCTTCATTTAACATTGATTTTTAATAAAGCGAAAATAATCACCCTGTACCCTTACAGTCCATTTTCAATTGTGAGAATGACAAACCATTCTTTTTAGGCCTATCGTCTCCATGCAAAAATAGCGTACCTTGACAGCGGCCTTGTCTTCGTCCGCATGGCAGCAATCCCGGCAACTGCTTTTCAATTCATCTAACTGGAATTGATGCAACTGGTCACAAGAACTGCAGAGAAGATTGGCTTTGTGAAATCCTAAATTAAAACAGTCTTCGGCTGACCAACTGGCATCAGCACCAGCCACCGAGAACTACAGAAAAGAAACAAACCATTTACTCGCACATTCCAATTCAATTCACAGAAGATCGAGTGAATTGCTTGATTGTGCTTACCATTAAATACTGCAGAAGAGAGATTAATAGCATCTTGGAGACTATTTTAATCGAACTAGGCCTACGTGTTTTTGTTCTTCACGTTACCGGAACCCATGTGGTCCTTCTACGTGGCTGCGTTCTATCAGCTGGCGTTGGTTCTGTATGCACAGTCGCACTGGATCAGAGGAATTTGTATTACGTCATCAATTTCTCCTCTTCTGATTGGACCAGACATAAAGTAGCCGTTTCTTTATTACTATTATTTTTAATTAGAGCTAATTTTGCAAGGCTCTAAATAATAAACACTTTTTATTTGCTTTTAATGATTGATTAAATTAAATTTTGGCAACTCGTTTTATGTTTTTTTTTTCTTACGTAAATTACAATGCGTTGATGACGTATTCTCTTGTGTATCACGTGATGTCAGTGTTTCCCGGTTAATCCATGAGATGGCGCCACCGTCAGCGTCGTGTCTTGAAATGGTGGAGGTGACAGTGCTGTCAATGGTGTCGACCCGAAATATTACAATTACGAATTAAAAAGAACAAAAATGATTCACAGTCTTTTTATAATCAATTCATCAGGGTGAGATAAGCTTATAGATAAAACCTTTGCTTTTAATATTCAATATAATTATTTATTTTGAGCGATTTCCTTATTTTTATCTGGTAGAGGTCAAACTCCTCTATGTGATTATCAGTAAAAATTCATGTAAACATTTAATAAAATATTGTAACATTATTTTTTTTAACGAAGTCGATGATGTAATTTCTCATTTAAACCTCCCTATGAAAGGGATGTCGTTTTCTCTTTAATAAGGTCTTCGTAAAATGTGTTTCTTTTGATTCTTATAAACACAGGTGTTGGCTTATTTGAACATATTTTCAAGAATTTATACGATCATTTTATATTTCTTTATTTTATCACGTGATACTAAAACGAATAAAATTTATTCAGTTGATAACTTGAGTTAATTAGTAAAGCTAAACTAATTTTCAGTGAATTCACAAATAACATCCATCGATTGCTGATTTTGTCACTATATTGTACTTTTTAATCATCGCATAATAAAAATTAAGACAGGACTAAAAAGAGCAGACAATTAAGAATGTTAGCAAATTATCAGGCGTAAGTTATTCCTACTCTACTCATCGTGAGAATGGTAAAAAACCGATGTTTGAAACCAGATCATTGTAGGAAAAAAATTGTGGTAAAATATTGTGATATTGAATTTTATTTATTTATTCCATATACTTTCTTTATAGTATCACATAATGTAAGAAAGAATAGGATTGACATCTCAGTATTAGAAAAGTTAAACAAAAAAACCTACAATTTCAGAATATAATAATTAAGTACATTTTAGAGATTACCCTTAAGAAATCTCAAAAAATGTAAATGTGTAGTTTCACGACTTTGAATAACAGAATTTCCCAATTTTTCGTTGGCCGGTAGGCCTAATTAATATCTGAACCAAGAACCAAACCACTTCCACCTCCAAAAAAATATTGATTCAACTACAGCTTTCGTTGAATTGTATTTCCATGCTGAACTCTGAATTACAAGTTATATAATCTGGTTTATTACAAATTCAGAGCAAAGTATTTTAATTAATACTGATTATCCTCAGTTTTAAATACTCCCTCTGTTCCGAAATACTGTTCCGATTTGCATTCAAACTAAAGAATTATTGAAAATAAATTATGTTGTTAATTGAACACATTTTTTATATAAAATTTAGATGTTTTTCTATAATTCAATAAACAATTTACGTCGATGATATAGTCTACTACATCATATAATTATTCAAAAAAAAAAGTGTTTTTTTTTAATGAAAAATTTTGTTCCAAAATAGGCTTACTGTTCGGATTTGTTAAAAATGTATTATAAACTTGAAAATTTAATACAATTTTCTCGTTTTCAGTGTAAGATAGCAAAATAGTAACAGCATTTTGAAAATTCTAACCCAGTATTAGATAGCTTTAATGTTTGTAGATATGTTTGGAAGTTGGTACACTGAATAAAGTCTTTTTATAGCTTCAAAATTTCTCTTTTTGTTGAACAAAGTGTACTGTAAAAGCCCCTTGAATTTTTACAGTAATAAATAATCTGGATTTTTGATTTAATAGACTATTTTTTCATATACACACGTGTACTTGTGTATATACGTAGTGTGTTTATATGTATATATATATAAGTTTTCTCTTAAATTATTATTTTCTAAAAAGGTCAATTTATTAAAGATATTTGATATTTTCTAGTCGAAAACAGTAATAACATCAAATCGGAATAGTATTTTGGAACAAAAAACAACGTGAAATCGGAACAGAGGGAGTAAAATATTTTAAACTCTGTCGTAGTTCAGCCTGATGAAAATCTAATTGGAGGTCTTTTGAAAAACTAATTGTAGTGTTTTTATTTCTGATAGCAGATTTAACTTTCAACCAATACAAAGTTTCCTCCAAAAAAATAAGGAATTGGTTTATTTGACAGAGGTCACAAGAAATCTTAAATTGGAAATACTTCTAACAATTTATATGAAGAGAAAACAACACACATTTTGTAATAAAGATGTAGATAGGCAAATGATTTTTGTAATGAAAATTAACATTCCAATGTTTATAAAACCTGTCCGAATATATCCGCTTACCACAGCCTATCTCTTGATCAATAATAGTTCACCAATTCTGAGGAAAAAAAAAAAAAGAAGAGAGGTCATTTGGGTCCTCTCAAATAATAATTTTACTGAAGATGGTCTGAAGTATTGAAATTAATATGAAGGAATTTTTACAGATGAAATTGTTTTATTACTTACTCAGTGCTACATTAATTTGAACATAACTCTTATATTAAGATCTATTTTACATCTAAATATAAGTTATAAAGTTGATTTTTTTTTTTCAGAGATGTTTTCATGGAGAAGCATTGGAAGAGTGTCGTTCACAGATCTGTGTGTGACTACTTTTTTGATGCTCAGCGTAAGTCTTCATCGTCTGATGACATTCCACCAGTTATTGCTACACCTCATCATTATCTCATCAGCATCTATCGATGCCAGATGTTTTTCGTAGCAGTATGCATGACTGAAGGTAATGGGCTGTTTCTTGCTGCTAGGACACAGCAAGTTTCTAAAAATGCTTTAGTTTGCCTTAAAAAAAAAAACAAACTTCCAACTTCCTAAAGAATGAAACAATGGCCTCTTTATACAGGGTGATTGTAAATTCATAGGGACAGACTTTAATAGGTGGTAGGGAACACTAAAAAAACATTTTTTTCAAACAATGTATGTCCGCAGCTGTCATGTTTACATTCTACGACAGGTTGAGAAATGTCCCGACACAAGCACCAGAGCTGTTGCACATAGCATAGATGTGAGCCGAACAATTGTATGGAGAATTTTGTGCCAGGAGTAATTACACCCATTCCATTTACAGAGAATTCAAGCATTGAAAGCTGAGGATTATCCTCAGCGCGTAGATTTCTGTCGGCTGCTCTATACAGCAGAGTGCAGTACAGCCTGATTTTCCACACGTATGCTCTTCACAGATGAAGCATTGTTTACACGTGAGGGAGTGTTTAATGCGCATGTTTGGGCAAACAAATCCACATGCTTACCAGCAATGATTCTCTCTCAATCTTTGGGCAGGTATCGTCAACTAAAGTCTTATATTACCATACATTGTAATAAAGGTCTTTATCGTCAACAACCAAGCAGCGCCCTCTACCACATAAACATTACAGTTACAGAAATACATTTGACAAAAAATGTTTATTTTAGTGTGCCCTATCATCCCTTAAAGTTTATCCTAAAAATTTAGAATCACCCTTTATACATATATTTATTTGTATGCAAAAATAAGTCATGTTTCTTTGCATACCATTATATTATTTAATTTCATTTCAGTTATATATATATTATAAACATATATTTTTAAAATGTCTGTATTCTTTTGATCAAAATTTCCTTCAGAACAATTACAAACTGTTGGTATTACAAGAAATTTATCATTTTATTGGAACACTATTTTGGTAAATAGATATAGAGGAAAGATTGCAACATCAAATTACCTCTAAAAATCATTTGGAAAGAAAACTTAAATGCAGAGAAGTTTCGACATTCACTTAAAAGCAATTTGTTCCTTCCATGGGTTCAGCTTATAACTAAATTTACTATATATATATATATATATTTGCATTATGTGTTTACTTCTAAAAGTAAGGAATTGATATGTGATTATAGCCTATTTCTATTAAACTGGACAATGATCCAAGTTGTCACAAACACTTCCTACATCAGTAAACTTCCAAATCATGATTTTTGTTTGTGTGAATCATTAAAAAATAGTAGAGTCTCTATTTTGTCCATCCTTGTGACAGCCTTCAAATAATTATCAGGAACTTTTCACTTTTGTTTCCAGATAACGAAATGACAAAAACAGCTAAATCTTCAAATTTAAAGTTGTTGCTGTTAAAGGTAAACACAATCTAAAGTTTTCTTGGAGGAAAATCAAATATAGTGTGTGATCTGCATTGAAGACAACTGGATATTAGACGATGCCATATTTGTTTAGTTTATATTTTTCATTGTGTTTGTTGCATTTTTGGGTAACAAAAAGGAAATTAATATCCAGGGTGACTGATAAGTCGACGTATTCCTTTCAGGACATGATAATAGAGCTCATTTATAATTGACTTAACCATAATATACATTATCAGGGTGTCTACCAACTGGGAAATCCCGGAAAACCAGGAATTGTACTGGAAATTTGGTTTGACATGAAATATATGGGAAAATCGGACTATGTCCTTATTTTGAGCATGATGTCAGGGTTTTTTTTTTGGTTGAATAGATACATTTACAGTTTTTTTTTTTATTTTTTGGTTGAATAGATACGTTTACAGGTTTTTTTGTTTTGGTTGTTAAAATAGGATTGGGGTATTTTAAATATTTTACAATATGATACAAGTTTTAATGTCCTTAAATTTTTTGTTTGAGATTCAGTAGACACCCTGATTATGCTAAACTCAATAGTTCATAAAAACTGTTAGACATTTCTATTTAAATGCATTACTTTACTCCAAACAAATATAAAAGAAGTAGGTAAGAATAATAATGTTAATTTGTTTTTTTACAAAGACAATGTTTTATTTAAGAAAAGATTGGTTGAAAAGAAGATGTTACATACAATGGGTGTTGTTTACCTGTTGCGATGTAGAGACTGTAGGGGTGGGCAAGTAGTGGTTTGTTGATTCGAGTCAAATCGAGTAGTTGAGCCAACTACTTGAGTATCGAGTCGAGTCGAATAGCACGGGTTATAAGTAAAAGACTTAGTTTCCAATAGTTTTTATTATAAAATTTAAACAAACAATGTTCCTTATCTCTAAGATATTATTTTACAATTATACAGGCCTACAAATGTATAAACTCGAAATTATAAAATTTTGACTTAATATTTTTCTTTACTTTTAATGCTAAAATGTGTAAATAAATTGATGAATTTACCTGAAATGATCATACTTCAAGATGTAAATACAGTAAAAAAAAGGGTCAAATGTAAATAAAATAGTATCAGGTAAGTATTAAGCAGGCCTAATATAATTCTAATATTACATTTACAATTAATCAAATAAGTAAAGTACCCTAATAAACTACAATTGCAACATGTAAATTATAACACAATAAAAATTGAACTTTGAAGTTTTCCTTCATAACAGACGCTAGCGATCCTGGTGGCTAGCTGTTACACTAACTCAGTCTGGCAAGTACAGCGCGATGTATTCAAAAGGAATCGACTGATACTATGACCACTTGGAGCACTGTTGTGTTGATCGATTTTGTATTTCTGGGGAAAACTAACTGGAATGGATTAAAGTTTGGACTTTGGCTGTGGCAATGTGAATGCATGGTCGAAACAAATATCGGTAATATCGTAATTTTTTAGCAATACGCGGAAGGATATCAAACTCGTTGTTGAATATGCTGGAATTTTTGTAATGTTAAGAATCGGGACATATTTATTTTTGGCAATGTTAAGAGGAACTTTTTTTTTTTTACTAATACGATAAAGATTACTATCTTGTTGTCTGCGATGCTGTCTCTGTCCCGACTATGGTGTTCGGGAACAAAATAGATGCCTGTTGAATTAATTATTCTACTTATTGTATGATTATACGACTTAAATCAGTATTCATTTAAAGGAATGAGGATTAAATAAAACAACACACACTCAAGTATGTTTTTAATTTGTCAAACATATTTTTTGTAAAATAATAGCAATCGGCATTTTCAATACTTTTTAATTACTCGACTAGCGTTTTCGAGTAGTCTCCACTACTCGCTCGAGCTCCGAGTACTAAAAAATACTCGACAGATACTCGAAGACTCGAGTACTCGCCCACTCCTAAGAGACTGTAAGGATATTGATATAGGGGATTATATTGGAATGACAGGTCGAACTCTTCAAGAGAGACTTAAAGAACACGTTAAAGCGTACGAGAACAACTACCAAAATGTTTCCAACTGGGCTGAGCACTGTTCAAATCTTTTAGTTTCTTTACGTCTAGACCTAGAAAAAGTCTATCGATTAGATAGACAAAATATTGGTCATTTCTGGAGTACAGTAGAACCCCTCTCGTCCGCCACTCTGGTTGATCCGACCGTGCTCGAGCTGGCCGAACTTGTCCCCGACTAGTCGGTGACTCGCCACTCGTCATTCCATTGTGTTGTTTACTTGCATATACAGTGACGGTAGATGGTGAAAATGCTCTTAAGAATTGCAAAACATTGAAAAAGCCTAAACTTGAACTGCTTGACAACGCAGTAAATCCGTATATTTTACTGCAAATCCGTATTTTTCTGTATTTTCTGATAATCCGACCTTTTTTGCTTTCCGACCATACCCCCAGTCCCAAAGGTGACGGATTAGAGGGGTTCTACTGTATTTATATTTGTTTGGAATAAAGTAATGCATTTAAAATCAATAGTATTTGAGATATATTAATTTTTGTTGATTTTTTTAGAAGTGTATTCCCAAATATAATATATAGAAACCGAACTGTTATTTATGGAAGTTACGTCTTAAACCTTTTTATCTCATTCAAAAGATAATAAAACAGAGAAGTTTTTAAACATTTGTATGTTTATTATCAAATTGTAGAAATAAATCCACTTGAATGTACAATTGGATTGAAAGTTTTTACAACAAGTATAGGTTTTAGCTCTGTATTTTTATCATATTGAAGTTTTTAACATACTGTTTGCTACATTAACTGTATCGCTGTGTAAACAAATGAGGGAAACAGAAATATTACAAAAAAAAAAAAAAAAGGCTTGATTCTTTTTTTTAATTTTTACTATTATACTACTTGGGAGTACATTTGTAAAAAAAAAAAAAACCCCACAAAAAATTGACATACAGTAGAACCTCATTATAACGGACATCGCTTATAACGGACAGTTTTTAAAAAAAAATATAATAATAATAAAGGATGCATATGTTTATCTGACGAGTTTTACATTTCCAAGCAAGCGATTAAACATCGATCATTTAATGAAAAAAAAATTTTAACGTGCTCGATGATTCAAAGAATTGAGTAAGCCAACGAAGGCACAACGCTACAAGGAAGGATTCGCAACTTTGTAGCGTTGTTCCTTTGTTTGCTTTCTCAATTCTATCGATCATTTAATTTCGTTATTGTCTGAAATTCCACAAATTGCCACACACACTCATCAGTTTTTATTCAGTAACCTTTGAGTCATGTCGTTAAGTACTTTTTATAGCTAACTATTGTCCTTTCATTGATGTACACCCTGATGCATTACACCGATATAGAATTATTTGTTATAAACCGGACTTTCATTAAAACGGATAACCTTCAGCCCCAATTAGTCCGTTATAATGAGGTTCTACTGTATCTTAAAAACTATTGAGTTTTGCATAATGGATATTTTGGTTAAATCAATTGCAAATGAGCTCTACTATCATGCCCTGAAAGGAATATGTCAATTTATCAGCGACCCTGTATATATTTAGGGACCCTATTTTATGGTGAAATAAAACTGTTCATAGCGGTAAAATAAAAGACTCCATAGCGGTGACTATTTCGCGTTTATTTTATCATATTAGATTTCTACATTTCTACAAATAAGCTATAATTTTTCATTTAAATTAAATATTAAAAAGCACAAAACTTGAGATATTAAATTTCATACACCGCAAAATAATACGAAACACAAACGCCGGGCGATGACGCTAGCTTGGTACATGCGTGCGTACTGGTCCTCCCTCTGTTGTTTAAAGCAACTAAACCTCAAACAAACAAACGAAAGTGTTTTTAATTTATTTATCCTTTTAGCGTTTTTTGATGATTTCACATTCATTTAGCTTTTATTTCGCGTGTTTTTAATGGTTCCACTGTTATTTCGTTCTTATTTCGTGATTCCGTACTAATAATCTCATTTCGCCTTTAAAATTACTGATTTATGCGATTTGCTCCATGAAAAGCAAAAATACAACCTTTAATAAAAATTTCGCGGATATCGTTATTACCACAAAATAGCGGTGACTATTTCGCAGATATCGTTATTACCACAAAATAGGGTCCCTATATATATTACAAGAAGGAGGACAGATAAACTGAATGTTTGTCCACTAGGATTACATAATGAAGTGGTCATTCTGTGTAAAATCAAAGTCAATATAATTGCTGTTTTTTTTTTTTTAAATTTATGTGGACAATTTATCTATAGAAATATCAAGCACTACAAGTTTCAGTAGCTCTAACATATGTTAATGTAAGAAAGTAAAGGAAATAAGTTAAAACTCCCTCACTTGGTAAAATGGAAGTAGAGGTAAATTTACCCGACAGTTTCGGAAAACTATGTATGTTCCATGTTCAGGGGATGGCACTAACGTATAGAATGATACAAGACAAAAACATGGTTACAACAAGCACAGCAGCAGAATTTTCTGTATCAATCTGCAGCACCAGTTTCAGAAGCAAAAATTTATCTGCAACTCCGAATGATTCAGAGCCAAGCTTACTATCATAATAAATTACTGTCATTTTAAAGCAAAATTTGCATTTTAAAATACATGACCAATAATACATGCACAAAATAAATAAATAAATAAATATTTACAGTTTAAAATTGAATTTGTAGTTAATTTCAAGCTAAGAGAAAAGTAATACCTGAAAGTAAAGAAAAGTAACTTAAATACAGTTTAATCTTTCAAAATTATTTATTATATACAGTAAAACCTCGTTAAGTCGTCACCCGGATAAGTCGTCACTCCGTTTAAGTTGTTGTTTTCCTTTGGTCCCGACAAGGTCTCATAGACAATAATGTAAAATAACCCTCTTTTACTCGTCACCAAATTTAATTCTACTCCGAATAACTCGTCACCCTCAAAATGGCCAAAAGCATCTTTATTCTCAATTTTGCCTGCTATCTTTTCAGCCCCGCCCCTTCACTCTAAGAAAGCCTAGCCTTTACAGGGAATTTTCACTTGGGAAATTACACACTTTTCGCTGCGACTCCTGTCAAGTGTAGACGTTTTTCTTGACCGCTACTGAGTGTGATTTCATTTCATAGTGAGTAAGCTCCGCTCTAAGGGCTATTTTTTATCTTGCAATTTCGTGGTTCGATTACATTTGTAACATGTCAGGGAAACGAAAACTTACCTCGTTATGTTTTAAAGAAAAAAAAGACTTCATTGCACTGTTTGAAAAATCAAATGTTTCGAAAACAGCTTTTGCCAAAGAACATCGTATTCCCAGGACTACATTAAACGATATTCTTTCATTGAAACAAGTAATTGAAGAAGCTGACTGCGAAGACAAAAGAAAGAGAATGAGGAAATCGAAGTTTGACGAGATCGAGGAGGTTTTAGTTCGATGGCTAAAACATGTCAGATCGCAAAATGTGCCGATTTCTGCCGTGATTCTCAAAGAAAAAGCCATGGAAACTGCTAAGGAGTTGAACATTGAAGATTTTGGCGGCAGCAATGGTTGGCTGGAATGTTTCAAAGACAGACATTGCCTTTCTTTTAAAATGATTATAATGTGGTAACTATAAAAAGTATTTTTTTTTTTTTGCTTTCCACTCATTTGCATGTATTGATTTCTGAAAATCTTGTTTTTCTCACCGAATCCTACAGCAATTCATAAAAATACTGTATTTCAGTGTTTTTTTTTTTTTTTTTTTTTTTTT
>JAFIDM010000006.1:52339955-52350803 GCA_023159025.1 Thereuonema tuberculata
TTGTGCCCCCCCCCCCCCCCATGTTACGGCACCTTTGTTCAGTGCACAACTTGCATACCTGTTTGAGGTGGCCCTGCCTCAACTTTTTTTTGGAATTTACTTGTTTAGATAGGGAGCAAATACAGTTGAATCGTGATAATCTGACATTTGACAGTCCGACACGCTTGGTAGTCCGATGCCGCATCGGATGATGTCACTGCGTTTGCTGTAGACATCTCCCATCTGCCCCGTGACTCACAACAGTTTTAGTTTCAGTTTAATTGTTCAGTTTTAATTAAATATGTATTGTAACAATATACATACTGTAGTACGTACAGTACTGTGTATACATAACTTACATTTTCTTGCCTTAGAAGTCAAAATTCAGTTTTAAAAAATCAACCTTTGTTAATCCGACATTTTTGATAATCCGAAACCCCCCTTGGTCCCTTACTGTCAGATTATCGCGATTCAACTGTACTTTCATAACTAGCACTGCAGCTTCTAGAACTTAATTCATGTCAGCTGTCATTTGCAGTTAGCATTGGTCATAAGAATTCCTAATAAAATACCAAGTCACATTGCTCGTTAAATAGTTTTCTTCAGTTGATTCCTTTCATTGATAAGCTCAGAGACCCTACCCTTTCCTCACCATCATTCTAAATCAATATTTCCTACACTTTGGTTGATCTGCAAGGTGATCGTAATTAAACTTGACCTCTTCAGAGCACTCTGTACCTTTAACCAAAAAGCTGATTGACACCAAAATTTGCATACAGACTATTCAAAGGATACAGAAAAGGATTATGCAAAAAAAAAAAAAAAAAAAATAGCTAAAAAAATTCCTTCGGGATGCTTTACAACAAAATACATACACATACACACATACACACACACACACACACAAAAAAAAAAAAAACCCCGATAAATAACTAAGATCAAATTAAAATGACATTTTAAACTTTTAATTTTGCATTTATCAATCATTACGAATAAACTTAGTGAAAACAATGACACGTTTGATGCTGCAAGTAACGAAAATGCAATCTCGATAGCATAAGCACTGCATTGCAACAGAATTCTGGGTTTAAAAATGATTACAATTAGTGAATGCCATTCTTATCAACTACAATGGCTCTCATTTTACTGGAATGTGCTTTAATTGTGAAGCTTTTTTATGAAAGCCGTGGTAATGCAGTGGCTGCTGTTCGTGAATTTCGTTGTCGCAAGAACTTACTCTGTGGACTAGTGTCTGCACAAGCTGCGAGGACCATGATACATCGATTCGAGAAAACTGGATCGTTAAGAGTTCAACGTTACAGAGGGTGCAAGCCTATTACTGAAAAGTCGTTGAAGATGTTGCGAACACTCAATGACTCAGGGCATCAATAGTGCACATGCAGTGTCACGGCAGTTAGACATATTACATATTGAATGGTACAGTTTGGAAGGTGCAACAGATAGTGCATTCTTTTTCCATATAAGATTAACCACAACCACCAGCTGCTTGCTGTCGACAAGGACCATCGATTCACCTTTGCATTGACTGCTCCTGTCAGAATGGAAATTGATGTGTCGTAGCCTTGGAACATCCAGTGGAGCGTTGAGACACAAAAATCTTAAATGAACAGTTAACACCCAGAATTGTCTCATGTGGGCCATCGAAAATCCACGTGTTTTTCAGGAACTTCCCTTGCACTCTCTTAAAGTGACTATTTGGTGTAGATTCACTTAACATTTATCATCAGACATTCTTCTTCGAAGAAGTCCTCCTAATGGTTCTGTGACGGCGCTGCAATATCTAGAATTTTGTTGTACCCCAACTTCAACAGCGACAATGCCTTGTGTCTACAACTTTTATGCAAGATGATATACCCCGTCATATTGGATTCGCCCTACAGCAACATTTGCATCCACATTCTCTGATTGCCAGATGATTATTCAGTCATTTCTTTGGATCTGAATCCATGTGATTTCTGGTTGTGAAATATAAAGATTATGGTTTATCATGGAAGTGCTGCAAATTTGCCACACTTGAAGGACCATATTACACTATATGTTCGAACCATCATGGGGCTGTTAAACACTGTTTGTCGCTTGCAAATTTTACAACTTCATGATGAGAAACACATTGAGCAATATTCCTTGCATCAATAAACTTCTTCCTTTTCATTTCTGATGTATAATTATTTACAAAACTCCATAAAACACATAGTGTTTTTGAAATTTGTTTAAGCTCCCAACTATTTTGTTTGTTGTACTTATTCCAATTTTATTATGCTTGAAAAAGAAAAGGCGGATTACTTTTCGAAAATTTGCAATTTTAGTATTTAAAATAAATCTATTTAAATACTATGATGTGTTTTATGAAGTTTTGTAAATTCTTTACATCACTAAACAGTCTGTGCAGCAGGCATATCCTGTACAGAATGAATACTTTGTGATGTTTGGTGCTTTGTTGATGATTGTTTTTTTTTTTTTTTTTTTTTTGCTTGTTTTTTTTTTTTTTTCATGTATTTACTGTGAAGCACCCCCTAAGGGAACTTTTTTTATTTTTCGCATAATCCTTTTACGCTTCCTTTGAAAAATCTGTATACAAATTTTGGTATCAATCTGCTTATTGGTTACAACTATAGCGTGCTCTGAATAGAGACCAAGTTTAATTGCAATCACCTTTTACGTTGCTGGTTCACAAGAAGATGATCCAGTCTCTACTGATCTGAAGAAACAGTATCTCGTATATCATCGTCTCTAAGGTTTTGCAGTTGCACTGCTTTTACTTTTTCACAAATGCTGTACATTGTTACTCAACACTTCCAACCCCATAACAAAGCTTATGACATTACATCTCTTTATAATTGACTAATTATTTATTACGGTAAGATTTCCATTCAAATATCATTTTCTTTTTGTGATTAAATGACATTACTACTGTTAAGTTTTCTTTGTTAATATAAACTGGGTTAAATGTTAAGTAAAAAAAAAAAAGCTTCCTTATGATTAATTCTTTTTAATTCTTGTTTTTAAGATTGATTGCTGTATTAAACTCAGTGGAATGCCTGATCTGACTTTATCGTTTCTTAATCCAAGATTATTTGATGATGTTAGTTTTCATCCTTGTGTTCGTTTTAAAAGATGGGAGGTAAGAAAAGTTTAATTAAAAATTTAATGTGATCTATAGCATAACAAAGATAAATACCACACAACCAAATTATTCACTGTAAAACAACAAAAATAAAAATGATTTACTTGGACATTACTTAACGGAAAAGGTCTGTCTGATGTAGCATTTTCATGAAATAGTTGATGTTTAGTTTAATCTTCTTATGTACTGAGCAACACACTTAACGGATGTTACAAATAACATCATTCATTATGAATCATCGTAGACCAAAAACTGTCAAGAAATAACTTAAGATGCAGATTTTAATCTTTTTAAATACAGTGGAACCCCGCCATTCGTCCGCCTCTCTACTCGTACAATTCGTTATTCGTCCAACTTTTTCAAGTAAAATTCAACTCGCCATTTGTACGTTTGCCCGCGATTCGGACAGCGTGACCTTGTTACTGACCACGCCACGCGGTTGCTTCAGCTCAGTCTCGTGCTAGCTTCCGTACACTATGCATCATCCACGCAAGCTTCGTGAAACTTTGTGCAATGTTATTGTTAATTTTATTAAAAAATAGTGCAGACATGTTTTCAAAAAAGATTACTGATTCAACCAAGCCTAATAGGAAAGCAGTGAGAACGACAGTTGAATTGAAAAAAGAACTCGTTGCGAAGTTTGAAAGTGGAACTCGTGTCTCTGACCTGGCAACTCACTATGGCATGGTGAAATCAACCATATCGTATATACTGAAAAAGAAAAACATAATAATGTATATTTATTGTTTTCATAGTTTTTATGTATTTTATGCTTATAATATTATTACAAAGGTTTAAATAAGCAATCATCTGTGGGTCTGGAACGGATTAATCCAATTTACATGATATGTGAAAAAATGATTCGCCATTCGTACAAATCGCCATTCGAACTGCCTCCTGGAACGGATTGTGTACGATTAGCGAGGTTCCACTGTACGATATCTGGCCATGTGTCAAAGGCCACAATAACCCTAAAATTACATAACCTAGGAAACTGAAATTTAAGTTATTAACATTTAGACTTTTAAGCGAATTGAGTTAAACAAATAAAAAAAAATTCCATTTATATGGAAGTTTTCTGTATAGGTATTTGAAAACTGGCAGCCAGCTATAGGTATTTTTTGTCTCAGTTACTTTTACTAATAATGCATTTAGAAATTTAATCTGCAATGAAAATATTGAATGAAAATTGAAGTTATGATTGTCCAGTTTAACTTGGTTGTTGATAAAATTCAATTCTACTTTTCGTTAATCTCTCTTCAAAAAATAAACAGTGAATCAGAGAAAAGTTAGTCAGGAAAGTTAACTCATTTATAGAGATTAAAAAGAAATTTGTAGAGATCACTCAGTGATTAAAAAGAGAGAAAAAAATCACGTACTTTTAAAATCGAATTCTTTTTCAGTGAATTCCTCAACCAAATTCCTCTTTTTTTATTTCGTACAAAGCTTAAAGGATATTGAAGTATTTTGTAATAGCTTCTATCCCAATCCTTGTTATGAAAAGTAAATGCTAATACCTTTAGTGCGATTAATGTCTTGTTCAGTTCCGTTGTTGAGTAAGCCTTTCTTTTTGAAGCTTTGTTTCAGCCGTTGGTGCACTATTCCTTTAAACTTATTGTTTCTTTTCCATTTTAGTCTGAACGTATTCTGTCTTTTGTTCCTCCTGATGGGAATTTTCGTTTGATGTCATATCACATTGGAACACAAAAGTAAGTGGAATTAGATTTGTTTATTTAATTACTTGTTAACTCCTGAAGTAAATAATAGAAAGCAAGAAGATGTACAGTAGTTATATCAATGATGTGCTACAACAATCAAATGGTTGTAAATGGTTCTTTTGATGAATGAAATGCTTCCAAAACATTCAGTTGAATATGAGATTTTTATTTCATTTAAGACTTCGTAGTTATAAGCAGGAAAGGTTTTTTGGTTTGTAATATGCCGAGATGAGGTCAAATGATGCAGTGGAGTAGTTGGGTTCTGATGTGTTGTGAGGAATTGTGTTCCATGCCTAGAGCCTTGATCTCTACCACAGTTATATTGTGGGATAATTAATCTGGTGGCAAGATTCTTTGTAAAGAATGCAAGGAGATACTTCTAGTGTCATCTTGCTGTAATGCAGCATTAAGGCTCCTCATCAAGCTATAAAAGCTATAAAGCTCTGGGCTTTCAAACTACATGTTATGAGTAGCAGAGAGGAACTTGCTGGTGTGGTGGAACTAACAGCTTCTTAAGCAAGGACATCCTTATGGTTTCCCTGGACATTGTGTCGTCTTTTCCTGCAGCACCAGCAGATAAATGATGTTGATTGATCCCAGACATATTCAGAAATGTCAACATTCAAACAGCATTAATCTCATTAATTAAACAACTAAAATTAAACAACTAAAAATTAAACAACTTAAGCACAAAGCACGATTTGTTTGTTTTAATTTTAGTTGTTTTTGAGAAAGAGTAGGCTGAGGAAGGAGAGCCGATGAGGCCTCGGAAATATTCCTAGAAGATATAGAAGAAATATTGTGTAGAAGACGTAGGAGTGGAATAAAGGAGTTTTATTTGATTATATTTGATTTAATTACGTCAATGTGAGTTTTGATAAGGTTATGCCAATTATTATGCTTGCTTCATTATTTTGTGTAATTCAGTTTTTTCTTTAACTGCCAGCAACTTTGTTTATTTATGTAATTATTAACTAGTTTATGCTTTAATATCTTTTTAGTGTTGTAGCCATTCCATTATACATTCGGCATAATATATCATTTAAGGATACAGGAGGAGGACGTTTAGATGTTACTGTTGGACCGAAACAAACAATGGGAAAAACAGTAAGTTTCGCACAACAACAGAAACACTTTAATTATTTATTTAAGATGTCTTCGATGCTGATATTTGACTTTTTATTCTTAGGCTGTCGACATATTGTGGAGGAGATGATGTATCTTTGTGTGTAGTCATTTCAATTATGAGAAATTATTCATTTAAAGTGAAATGTTTCTTTAAAAATTCAATGTAAGAATTTTCTGAAAATGTGAACAAAATAATAGTATTGTTGTTTCTTTTTTAATATTGCAAGAACTAAATGCTTGGCCAGATAGATTGAAAACAATCAAATAAATTTGTTAGAATGGACTACAATACAAAAGAAGACATTTGAAGGTGATGATTTTTTTGTCTGCCTTCAGACGAACAGAGGAAAGTGTTTTTATATATCCCTACCTTAACTGGGATTCAAATTTAAAAACATGCTTTACATGCTGAGCTATCAAGGTTCTAAATAAACATTGTTCCTTGAGGCTATTATTGGCAATGCGAATTGATTAGTCTCAATGTCTAACAATAAATAGATTCATTGAGTGTTTTATACTAATTATTAAATTTAGTTCTCTTCTTAGACAAACTTTTTTGTATTTCTAAACCTCTCCACTCCTACATTAAATTTTTCTTTGCCATAGTCATCTCTTTTATCTATGTTTCTATATTTAATTTGCCTGTTCTGATGTTGTAATCTTCCAGAATTTTCTAATCTTAATATTATCTGTTACTTGATTAACTTCTTTTTTTTTTCTTAATCCATCATATCAATGTTGTTTCTTTCCATTACTCTTGCTAATCTGCCATTCTTCATCCTTTATCACTGGCTGATCATCTCCAGCTTTATTAGATACCAATTCTCAAAAGCCTTCATTGTATCCTTAACTCCACCCAATAAAGCAAACATCAAAAATTTCTGAATCAAACTTCTTTTTTGACTACCAGTGTATTGTTTTGCATTCAATTGTAATAATAAAAAAAAACACCCCCAAAACGTAATCCATAGTAGTGATACTACGAACCAGATGGTAAACACCAGAAAACGGAATAGAAACATCCATAATCACGTCACTTCTTAATCATTAGCAGCCACACCCGTGCTTTCCATTTGTCAATTTAAAGATGTCTTAAAAGGTTAATGATTTGTCACAAACCAAGAACTTAAAAAAGTACTTCAGTGGATCCCTTCTCAACCAAAAACACTATTATTTTTCTCTCAGCAAAAAAACAAAACAGAGAACAACTTGTGCATCGACGTATCATGCGTTTTGAAAAGCAAGGGGGACTGTGTTGAAAAGTAATGTGTTTTTTTAAAGAACTTGATGGTTGTTGTAAATCAGGGATCTCAAACTCAAATTATCCAGGGGCCGCAGGAGGTAGAGTCTGGGTGAGAGTGGGCCGCATCAAGTATTCCACAAAAAAGCGATTACAAATTCAATAAAGTACAACTCAGCCGTCCTAAGGTAAAAGGAAGCAACTAGCAATTTGGAAACTGATTATTTGCTGCCTTTGACTGTAGATATAAGCATATTGTGAGTCAGTTGCTACCTTTAATCATCGAAATAGGGGCCATACTAAACAGCAGATCATTACCAAATTGCTTTGGAAGATGTGCAGATACTCCCTTACGTAGAAAATGCAGAAAACGAAAAATCAGAAAATTTGCAGTTACTTCCTTTTACCTTAGGACGGCCGAACTGTTACAATCTGTTCAACCAAAACCCCCCAAAAAATATTATAAACCTTTACAAACATAATCTGCTGAACCAAAAAAAAAAAAAAACCCACCATTATAAATGCGCGGGCCGCATTAACACTAAACTTGTGGGCCGCAAAATATTGTATCGCGGGCCTTGAGTTTGATATTCCTGTTGTAAATTTTATTTTTCAAAAAAAGCATTGCCAATAATCTTTGACTCGCGTAATATTCTATTCCAATATTTACAATAAATTAACCAAAATCCAATTAAGTTTGATCCTTCTCAAGTTTAAATGGATTATAAAAGGGATTTTGATGCATTGTTGAAGGTACTAAGTCATTGTTTCTTGTTAAAAGATAACTGCTTTACTTTTAATGCATTAGGTTTTTACGTTTACATAAATTTTAAAATGTGAAATAGATGTTGTTTTTGTTTCTTATCCACAAACAAAAGTTTCCAGTTTTCAAGAATTTTTGTTCAAGTGATTCAAAAGTTATTGGGTGACAAACATAAAAAGGCTCAAACTTTAATTGAGGAAAGTAGCTAAAAGCAATTCTTACATATTTACCATTTTTCTTTCATTAGATATGTCACGATGTGAGTCTTTTTTTTTTTTTTTTTAATTAATATAAATTTTTCTTATATTTGGAACTTATTTCCTGCTTCACATTTGAATTAAAAAAAAAAAATGTTTTTTTTTTTTATATTTAATTTTAAAATAGTAAATGATTGTTTTCTTTGCAGGTGGAGGGTGTGATGTTAGAGATTCCCATGCCCAAATGTGTCCTCAATGTAACATTAAACCCCACTCAAGGCAAATATTCTTTTGATCCTGTGAGTAAAGTGATGATGTGGGAAGTAGGAAGGATCGACCCTACTCGCTTACCTAATCTTAGAGGAACAGTAAGAGATACCATAATTATTTATAAAACAAATTTTAAATAATCACATTAAAGCCAGTTATTTAAAAGCAATCGAAAACTCATTGATTTTGTAAATTTACCATGTACAATTTTCCTTGGAAATAATTGCAGCAGTTACGACTAACATATCTTATCAAAGCACACTGAATGTGCAATTGTAATGAATACCTGCACTTGCCTAAGTTTTTAGAATGCTGGCAGTAGTATTGTTGAGTTGAGGTTATTAGTTAGCGAACCAACAACCTTGAATTTCGAAGAATAACATTGATGTTTCCTGGTCTGTTGTATTTTTCTATATTCACCTTTTCCCTCCAGTTTTATAGGTTGCTTTGCCAAAATAAATTTGGGTCTGTACTGTCACCAAATGGTAATAGCTTTAAAAATTAAAAATAATAAAACCTATAGTTCAGGATTTTGATATTAATACTTTAAACACTTTAGCAAATTCACTTTTTTTCCCCCAAAAAGTATTTTGCTGTGCAGTATTGATTATCTAATACTTTGTATACAGTGCTACACAAAAAGTGTACTTTGCATACTCTGAATACACTGATTATTATGAGCATGTTTGCCAGTTGTTTTATTGTTTCCTTTAATATCTACTCTGTTCCTAATGTTGTGAGCCTTCATGGGTGAAATATTCTTGCTCTGTCTGTGGCCAACAACAGCCATAAATGACATTGGCTCATAACAGAATGAAGCTGTTTATAATAATGCTTTCAGAATGCTTTTTCTCTTACATCAGTTACTGGTAAGTTGATATAAGATTTCTGATACCTTTTAGGCTAAAACCAAGTCAATCATGTTCTTTAGGAATAATAATAATAATAATAATAATAATAATAATAATAATAATAAAAAAAACTTGTCCAAGTTAAATCTATAGAAGAATGAACAAAACATTTTGTTTGAATTGAAACATAATATTGCTCATTGTTTTCAAGTGTTAATTGTGATTTTAATAGATTAAGAGATATTCTAATTATTCATGACTAACAGAATGATTGCTTTATTTAGAATTTTGCATGTGAAAAGCCTAAAAAGACAACAAAAGAAATGAAACTTGAATGCAGTGAGGCCATAGCCAAAATTTTTGACAAAAGTGTACATATGCTCAACAGCAGGACTATGTAATCAGTCAGAATCAGTACAAATATACAGTTATTATATTACAACAACAATTAAGTATATTTGTGGTCTATTAGTCCTAACTTTGTACATATATTTATTAAAAAAAATATCCTCTTTTTCTTTCCTATCCGGGAATTCATTTTTTATTGTAATTTTAAAAAGTTTGTAAGTAGAGGAGAGCTTATGTATTATGTACTGTAGGGCTTCATTCTATATATCCATTAGTTTTAAAGAGAATCCTATGATTATGTTAAGAGCCTTTTTTTTTTAATTTGTTCAATGCATAGTTTGTTGCCTATTTACTTTCATAAGAATTCAGGAAAGTTTGCTTATGCAGACGTTTTCATCCAATAAATGTATTTTCTATTCTTTGAACCGAAGTCACCTGATGATTCATGAGACAGTGATGAATGTTTTGTTCTACCATTTTACTAAGTATATTTGCTATTACTAATTAAAATAAACACATTTGTTATTTATGAAGGAGTTGCAATCAGACAGTAGGGCTACAGGTTTGGTGTATTGACTTCACAGTCTACCCAATAGCAATCTTTCAAATCATGAATGTTACGTTGCATTTATTTCCATGAGATCCATTAAAAAGTTATTTATCAATCTGACATTGCAGTAGAAAATATTACTTAATTAGGAACTAGAAAGACAACAAAAAGTGAATCTAGTGCAAATCTACTCCAATAGCAAATAACAAACATTATAAAGATTAACAATTATGTAAACGACAAGCGCTCATTCAAAAAATGGCAATGAAGGTAATCACTCCAAGTAAAACAGAATTAAATAAATCCCATTGTGAAGAAAACAAAATAAATTGTATTCAAATTGAATTGAACTTGCTTGGAAACACATTTATTTAAGCATTTAATTATATGTACAAATCTATTTCTTGAGGTCTGCATATAAATTAGATTTAATAATGAATGTATTAACATGCAACTATAATAAATATGAAGCGACCAACTTTTTATTTACTTTATAAAAAGATTAAAGGTAAAATAAAAATAAAACTTGTTTCATTTTTATTTTCTCTTTAGTCTTTTTGTAATGTTTTGTGCAAACGGTCACTTCATATTATAAAATTAGATTTAGTTTGACTGCCAGTGTAAAGCTGCTTTCCCCAATTCAGTGTTCATAACGTACT
>JAFIDM010000006.1:52372718-52389068 GCA_023159025.1 Thereuonema tuberculata
AAAAAAAAAAAAAAAAAAAAAAAAAAAAAAAAAAAAAACCAAACAAACAATGATGATGGATAGTTATAACCAAGTAGAATTAGGTAAACTAAATATTATAGAGAATATAAACACATGGAACCCTAAACATAATAATAATAATATTCCTCTTCTTAAATATAAGAAGTTTAAGGTCCAACTTTGCATATCTAATGGCTAATATAGATAAAAAAATAACATATATAGATATAATAATATTGGTAGAGGTGAATATAAAGGAGGAGGAAGCCTTTTTATACAATATAAAAGGGTTTAAAAAAGAACAAAAATTAAGAATAAATTCTAGAGGTGGAGGCATAATGATATGGTATAGGGAAAAATATAATATCCTAACAAAAAATGAAGATAGTATAACACACGAAAATTTAATTTGCACTTTTAAAAAAAATTCACTACTATCAAAAGAATTAATAATATATATAATATACAAACCTCCACTAACGAACAAAAATAAATTTATAAAAGAAATAAAAGAAAATATAAATCTCATACAAGAAAATGGAAAAAAAAATCTAATATGTATAGGTGACACAAACATAAATATAGATGAAAAAAATTAATAACAAAATAAGTATAGAATATAAAAACATGTTTTATAATCTTGGATATTTAAATCATGTATACAAAACAACAAGATCTGTAAAAACCACTAAATCAAGTACTAACACATGTATTGATCACTGCTTCTCGAATGCAGAAGACATTGATATCAACGCAAATATAATACAATGGGACATATCTGACCACTATGGAATCCTACTTGAAATAGAAAAGAAAGAATTGCAAATAAAACAAACGGAAAAAAAAATAATAAAGAGAAAAATAATGTAAAAATAGATATAGAGAAACTGAACAAAGAACTGAAAACTTTAATAGAAGAAATAATAAAGAAAAATGAAGAAGATCCAAATAAAATAATAAATAAGTTAAATAAAATAATAAAAAAAGCAAAATATAAAATAAAAAGAGAAACAATAAAAGAAAATAGTAGAAAGGATATGTATATGAGAGAGATAATACAGAATACAAAAAAAATTGGATGAACCCACAGTTGATGAAACAGATTCAAGAAAAAAATAACTTATATATGAGATACATAAAAAATAAAAACAACCCAAAATTGGAAATAGAATATAAGAAAAAAAGAAATTGGTTAAAAAATCAAATTAAAAAACAAAAAAATAAATACTTTAGAAAATTGATTAAAGATGATCCTAACGCCAATATAAATGTGTGGAAAATTATAAATAATGATATAATAAGAAAACAGAAAAAAAATAATGAAACAAATAAATTGAAAGTATTGTTAGAAAATTATGATATCAAAAAATTATTTTGTAAATTGAGTAAAATTTTTACTCAAAATGTTTATGAAAGTAATGTAGAATTAGAGAAGATAAGAAAAATGGAAAATGAAGAACAGGAATCTGAAAAAAACTCAATGGTTTTAATGTTGCCAAATAGAAAAGATATAATTGAAATAATAAACAATCAAAAAAAAAATCATTCATATGGTCCAGATGGAATAAAATTATTTGATATAAACAGTATAAAAGAAACAATATCTATCTTTCTCGAAATACTTTTTCAAAAAATTTATAAATCAGGTACATACCCAAATGCATGGAAAATAACATATACAATACCAATATATAAGGGAGGAAGATCCAGTAATCTAAATAACTACAGACCTATTTCACTAATATCAAATATTTCTAAAATATTAGAAAGTTATTTAGCAAAAAGTATTTATGACTACGTAAGTAAAAGGAAGCTATTAAATCAAAATCAGTATGCCTATCAAAGAAATAAAGGAACAATAAATTTATTGAATCATGTTAATGAAAATATAAACAAATCATTAAACAATGGTGAAATAATATACATAGCATTTATTGACTTCAGTAGGGCATTTGATTCTATAGATCATAAAATTTTATTACAAAAAATTAAACAAATGGGAATAAGAGGGAACATATATGAAGTAATAGAAAATTATCTGAGAAATAGAAAATTTAGAATTAAAATTGTAAATAATGTAAGTAAACTATTTAACTCCAAAAGAGGAAGTCCACAAGGCTCAAACTTAGGTCCTCTCTTATTTAATATTTACATAAACTCAATATGCAAAAATATAAAAAATTCAGAGGTCTTTCTATACGCTGATGACGCAATATTAATAACAACAGACAAAAACCAACTTCAAGCCCAAGATAATATACAAAAAGATCTAAATAATATAAATAAATGGTCATTTAAAAATAAAATGAAAGTAAATGGAGATAAAACAAAAATAATGATAATCAAAAACAAAAATAAGAAAATAAATAACAATGTAATTATTAATCTACATAAAATAGAATGTCCAAATATAGAACAGAATAATAATATCTTAATGAAAGATTGTAACTGCAAAAGAATAGAAATTGTCTCGACTTATAAATATTTAGGAATTAATATAGATAACAAATTCTGCTGGAATGAACAGTATGGTTATGTGATAAGGAAGCTGAGCTCATATGCTTTTCTCTTTTATCACATTAGAGATGCTATTCCGTTTAAACAAAAGCTCATAGTTTACAAATCCCTTGTAGACTCAATCTTGGATTATGGGTTGGAATGTTGGATAAATATGAACAAACAACAAATAGAAATTATCAATAAGAAAATACTAAAAATATTTAATAATGTTTATAAAAATTATAAATACAAATCAAAAAATGAACAATTAAGGATAAGAAAAAAATATAAAATATTAAAAATAAACGAAAAATTTATATATAAAACAATAATTAAAAACTATTTTGATGTGGAAAGAGAAATAAATTATCAACAAGGAGTATTAAAGACTAGATGTAATTGGAATAAAATATTTAAAATAGAAAGAATTAAAAATAATTATGGATATCGATTAGATAATTATATAAAATATAAAATATTTAAGCAAATAGATCCTAATAAAAAAAATAATGTAACTTTTAAGCAAATAAAACAAAATATAATTTCAGATGTGATAGATGGAAAAATTAAGTATTAATTAATAACTTTAAAAAAAAAAAAAAAATATTAAAATGCTCAATTCCTATAACACAGGTATACCGCTTATAAGTATACCTAATAGGATTGATAAACATCAAAAAAAAAAAATAAAAAAAAAAACATCTTTTTCAATTCAACCTATTATGTTGAAGGCTGTTTTTTTTATCTTATATATAATAAACACTTTTTATAGCTAACTATTGTACTTTCATTGATGTACATCCTGCTGCATTACACCCCTATAAGAATTATTTGTTATAAACCGGACTTTCATTAAAACGGACAACCTTCAGCCCCTATTAGTCCGTTATAATGAGGTTCTTCTGTATTTTAAAAGTTTTACATATTATGTTTTTTGTACAATAAAACGTAGTTTTTAATGGTGAAATATTTTTTTCGTGTTTACACCCCATTTTTAGTCTTTTTTCGGGTTATCCGCGAAGCCCTTGCCACCCAATTCCGCGGATAATCGGGCTCTACTGTACTTCATTAGTCAATTTTTTTTTTTTTTAAAGTAACATTTACAGTAATTTCACTAATTAGCTTTTTTTTATCAAATTCTAATTACTATATTTTTATTTATTTATTTTTTAATGTAGAATCTTCTCAAAAGTCATTACTTGATTTGTATATTTTTTTATTATATTGATAAACACATTTTATGCTTGTAAATTAATAAAGATACTTATAAATAATTACATTTTTAAATATACTGAAATTTCAATATTTTAATAACAATGGTTGAGACCAAATTATTTACAAGTGACATCCTGGAACAGCTGTTTCACACTCGTTGGCAATCATCAGCCAGGAGAAGTCACAGTAAACAACAAGGACTGAGGCTAGTACGAACAATATATCGGAAACACAGTGGTGCCTTAATGGAAAAAATCCACAATGAAAAACTCACCAATTTTTTTAATAATTCAAATGCGCAGTTTGAAGTCTTATGCTTCAAAAAATTCATTGAGGCCGCTCTCGCTGGCACATGGATTTTCTCACTAGTTTTTTCATTATGTAATTTTTCCTTTGAGGCACCACTGCGTTTCCTATATATAAGGTGTACAACTTTGCTTCTGCCGTTTGCCAATCGGTGGCGACAACAGTAAGTAGCGGTTGAAAGAAACAGATCGCAGACGTCAGGCAGTTAGCTTGGACCTCGGTCAACAGAACCCCATTCAAACATTAGTTGATTTGTGTCTGCATCATAACGTTGTTCTCGATTGAAAATGTCAGTTTACGAGCCAAATTCTCGTTATTTGCGGGAGGTGTTACTGTTTTGTTTCAATATGAAGAAAACAGCGGCTGAGTCTCATCGAATGCTCTCCAGTCCATATGGTGAGGACGCTATTAGTGAAAGAATGTGTCGTGAGTGGTTTCAACGCTTCAAGAATGGTGATTTTAATGTCGAAGACCGGCATAGTGGTGGAAGAGAGAAAGTTTTCGAAGATGCAGAATTGGAGACATTGCTGAGTGAAGACTCGCGTCAAACTCAAGAAGAATTGGCACGATCACTGGGAGTGACACAGCAAGCCATTTCAAAACGTCTCAAGGCCATGGGCATGATTCAGAAAGAAGGAACTTGGGTCCCGCTCGAAAAAACGGCTGAAGCAAAGTTGTACACCTTGTATTATTCAATATTTTAATGTTCTTCCTTTTATTTACATATATCTTTGCATCTGATATACTTGTGATCCTATAATATTCTGGTAGCCACTGGACTTATCTGACTCCTACCACCTAGCTACCTTTTTCTGGTTGTTCGACTTAACAGGCTTACATCCTTCATTTCATTACCTTGCAATCTTTGTCACAAAACGTCCTGCGTTGTCTGAGGAATTCTTCTCAATTCAGTTCAATCACTGGAGATTAATTTCTAATATAAACTCAGGGTTTCTTTGAGTTTTCATCTTCAGTAAACAGAATCTTAATTAAGATCAATGTTTAAAGAGTTTGCATTATTATGATAGGTGATCCAACATAATTTGCTTCAGGTGTATTAATATTCCAACGCTTAATACACATCTGTGATGCGTTAAAGAGTAGCTTAGGGTTAAGGAGATGGTAGAGGGGTTCATCACTGCCTGGGGTTTCACGTTTTCATACTATATTTGTAAATGCCCATGAATAGAGAAGGATTGCATGATCAAATGGAATGCAGTCTGACATATGGTTAAGAGCAGTGATTCCCAAAGTGTGGGTCATGAGCTGATTTTGGGTGGTCGCTTTAAACAGGAAAAAATAGAAAACAAGCCCCTTCTTCTCTTATACCTCATTATTTATCTGATTACACTTAATATAAATTTATTATTCAATAAAAAATGTAATAGTAGTAAAGCAATATTTTTTATTCAGCCCTTCCTTTTAAAATATCCATTTACAAGTGAGTGGGTCATGAAAAATTACCATTTTCGAAAGTGAGTCTCAGACCATAAAAGTTTGGGAAGCCCTGGTTAAGAGCTTTATACTGAGATCACCTGACATTCCACAGTGATCATTCGAGTTACAAAAGTTCCACACACATCTTTAGAGTAATGATTGTTTCTCACACATTAATTTCAGAATCAAGATCTCATTTGTTGTACACTGATTTTCGATATGTGCCACTCGCAACAAGGATGTGAGTTTGATTGGAAAAACAAATAATTTAACCTTATTTTAATTCAATTGTTGTTCAGATAGTTTAAGAATATTTTTTTTTGTGTGTGTGTATTTTTTTTATATATATTATAGAAATCATTAATTGGATAGATTTAATGTACATTAGTATTTTTTGTTAAAAGGAAGAAGAAAAAAAATATGCCTCTCATTTAAAACTTTGAGAGGCTTTCAATCTGAAAAAAGGTAATCATCAGAATGTGGTTACAATTCTTTAAATAACTGGTCATGACATAATGTGCTAAATGTGGAAAGGTGAATTGCTGTTTTTTCATCTGCGGTGAAGTAGATTGTTTCCATTCAGTAAAAGGGGTCTCTGTAGATGTCTTGCTGGGAAGTGTCGGTGGTAGTTGTTGTTTATTATTTAATTTTTAATTGTAGAAGTAACCAAGTAATTTTTTAACAGAAAGACCTGTCTTGTGCAGTCTTTTAGTTATGATATGATAAGATTCTAAACATGCTTTGATGAAAGTGTCACCCAACTTTCTAAGATGTTTACATTAGTAAAATCTGATTGGTGTTCCCGCACATGTTTCGCTGTCTAATAAAGACAACATTTTCCTGTTTCAGTGCTCTTTTATGTTCCTCAACTCAGTTTTTTAAAAATCAGGAAATCTGGCCTATGTAACAGCTCTCATTGTTTATGCATTCTTAAACTGTACACGATTCCTTTATGCTCGAGTGTAGCTTTATTTTACTTTCGGTGTCCATTGTCTGTTAATATTTTTTTACACTTTGCTATTTCAGAAAGAAAAATTTCCTCAGTTGAACTCTAGTTGAATGCTCGTTGAACCATCATTTGAATTATGTTGTTTTTGAAGGAAACAGGCATCACCGAGTAAGAACGAACTGTAATATTTGCAAAACATGGTTTCCGGTAAACTGCGTTATAGAAAGTTTCATGGTCTCATGTAACTTGCACATCCAAGAATGGTATGGTTTGGTTCTCATTATCGATGGTGAATTGTAAGTCTGGATGGATATTATTAAATGAATAATATTTCTGTAATGCTGTCTTCTGAAGTGATGAAAAAGAAAGATTGTTGACATAAATGAATATCAGTTAATGACTTGTAGAGCTTTGTTCTCAATATACAGCATCGTTATTTCAAGCTAATAATCCTAAACTGTTGAGGCCCATGAATAATCCTTTGTTCTGTTATATTATTTTATCATTTGCTCTTGAAATATTGTAAGGAGAATAAAGCTCGTACTAGTAGTATGATGTATTCATACCCTCCAACATTGGTCATCCTCCTATCCGTAGTGGAAATCATCTCATTAGGGGCCGTCCATTAACTACGTTAAAAAATTTGGACACACCCCCATGTGAATTTCAAAAATTTTAACAACCAAAAAAAAAAACGGAAATCTTGCTTTAACAATCAAAAAAAAAAAAACAGAAATCTTGCTTTAACTACCAAAAAAAGAAAAACGCCGCAGAAAAAGTTAACATGAGATTTTTGTTGACACCCTCCTCCTCCCCCTTTTGATCTCACGTAATTAATGGACGACCCCTTAGTAGTACTCATGCAACAACATGCATTTACACAGAACGTGCGACAATGCCGTGCGACAATACACACACACATATATATAAATATATAGTCTTTAAGCACATACCCTGTAGCAATACATATTCACATTTCTGAAAGCACTATTTATTGAATTTATTGATACTTTTTTCTTTGCTCATATCAGCATTAGCTTTGGTGTGACCACAGCTAAACTTCTTTGCAATATCAAAATCGGGAAACATTTTTGAAAATAATGGACCTGCTTGATCCGCAGCCGAAATTGGTGGTGGATTATGTTCAATCAAAAAAACAGACAAAATAAGTTTCTGCTTTAATAACGTTATTTTCTTCAGATTTAGTGAAAAACGATTGAACAGAAACTTGTCTTGACTGATGTTTTTCAAGCTCCACGTGCTTAGTACACGACACAAGACGTCTTCAGTCATCTCGACCGCCATGAGCGACGGAAATTTCCTTGCAACACACCATGCAACGAGCATATCCATCCTTTCCTGGTAGACGACAAGGGAAAAGCTTTCGATACTCCTCTCGAAATTTTTGATTGTTTTTTTTTTTTTTCCTTTCTAAGTGGATCTACATCTATATCCTTATTACTGCGTCTTAAAAACCGATCCATGATATAGGCATACGCAGCTTATAACAAATTTACGAAAGAGAAATAAACAATACACTAGCACGTACTTTGTTTCTCCGCACGTGCAATCAGTTCGCGCAAGCACAAACCATGCATTGATTAAATAAGATTCTTATTTAATCTATGAAACCATGTGACCACCACTCTCAGGTGGACAGGCGAGTCCACAACAAACCACGTGACTCTCTTCCCCTAAACGGACGAATCTATTCAATAGGTGTGTTGGTCAATAGCGCTGTTAACGTATATCAACTGAAAAAAGATTCCGAAGTCACACAAGAGGGAGAATTGGCCGCAAGCGCTCAGTCCATCACAGTTAGAACTACAAAATAACAAACAGCATTCTGTCCTCTACTCTTTAGATAGGAAATCGTTAATTCTGTGGAGACTCTTGCATGGTGCAATTTTTTTTTCGTCTTTTTTTTTTTTTTTGAGGAAAAAAAAAAAAATTAAGGATGAAAATCTCTGAATCCGTAGCTTTTCCCTGCTTTCCCGTAATTTCGTAGTACTTACTTATTTTCCGTACAAACTACGGATACTCCGTAGAAGTTGGAGGGTATGTGTATTGTTAAATTGCAGGTCATTATCATATAAATTTTCTTTTAAGTTATTCCATGCTTCAGTGATTAATTCTATGGATAGAGAGATGTACAAGTCTTTTATATCTAGCGAAATACATCTTATGATGTTGATTATCTTTTATATTTCTAACAAACTGCACCATTGTTACATGTCCAGTACTTGAAGGCACTTACTGATTAACATGTTTCAAGTAATCGTATAATGAATTCACTGCAATTAACAGTGAATTGGGCACACCTTCAATGTCACATCAGCGTCTCTATTTCTGTGAATTTTGGTAAAATCCTCATCACGGAGTTCACTAGAGCTTGATAAAATGCTACTCTCAGTTTTTGGATTAATATTTGTTTTTCCACTAAAATATTTAACTTTTTTAACTATCCTTCGAATCTTTTTGAGTTCAATTGTTGTAACATCATAGTTATTTGTTGACATGTTTGGCAATGAAATGATGATATTCAGTTTATTCAAGAATGAAAACAGCTCCATTTGTAATAACTATTGCATTATTATTTCACAAATCATTGAATCCTTTCTAGTAGATTTAGTTTATTCGTGGAGTATTGTTTAGAGTGCACTATATGTTTCCTTAAACTATTGGCTTGGTGTTCATCAGGTGTTGTACAGTAGAGTCCCAAAAACTCGGCAGTCCGGATAACTATGCCACCCCCTGGCAGAGTGGAAAAACCCCATGCGCAGACCCGTTACAAGTTACATTTATATACAGTTCATATATTAGGTATTTTCTTAAGTTTATTTGGACAGTTTAAGTTTGAGTTATAGCATTCTTTGTAAACTGTTGTATTCTCAAGCAACAGATAAAAGTCTTTTATGATGAAAAAAATCGTACTTATTCTTTTTTAACACCTTTCCCAAAAACCCGGCAATTTCACAAACTCTGCCACCCTTCGGTCCACATTAGGCCTAGTTTTCGGGACTCTACTGTATAGATTTTTCTGTTTCTGAAATGATTTTCACTGGTTTAATTCTTGACAGATAAATGTTGAATTTCATTCCTTTGTTTTATGGTATTCCTGTAATGGCTGTGTTGAGAGATAAATAATCTTATCACTGGAAATTTGTTGAGATTTGGTCAATTTCTTCATACTTGTATTGGCTAATTTCTTTGTATCCCTTGTCGTAATTCTTACATAATAAAGTATCCCACTATAGGCCTATGCAGGCCCTTGGAGTCGCAGGAGGTAAGGCTTCCTGTGCTTCTTAACCAACTCGACTAAGTTGAGATCGGTTCAGACCGATGCCCACCCGCCTTTAACCCCTGGGAAAGAAACCCGGTACCCATTCAACAGAAGACTGGGTAGATTCTAGGATACATTTGGAGGAGAATGAAGCCTGTTAAAATCCCCATCCTCCGCCGAGGATAGAATCCCATCACCTATAATCCGCAACCAAGCGCTCTTACCACTCGGATACTGGGCCCACAATTCTTACATAATATATCAATGAAATGTCTGTAAGTCTCTGGTAGCAATGTAACACTGAGAATACAATTCCTGAGTTCCTATAACAGTTCATTCATGTTTCTAATATGGTTGGGTTTTTTTTTTTTTTTTTTTACGTAAATAATTTATCGGTTGAGTGAGAATTTTCTTCTGTATTTTCATGTCATTTTTTAAAACCGTGAAATTAAAGGAGGAAACTTTGGCAGTGCAACCCATCGGCATCAGTCCATTGCAAACTGTATTAAATTAATTGTGGCTTTGGTGGCTGATATCTTCTTATAGAAATTAATGAATCTTCTTATCTTGTTCCAATGTGCTTTGTTGCAGTATTCCAAAATCTCCAGAACCATGTTGTAAAATCAATCATTGGATAGATTTAACTACGTCAGAATTTTGACCAAAAGTCAACACAGATGATTTCATTGCTTTCTTTAGTGAAACATGAGACGATATCCGTCACATTTTCTGTCAACGACTTACGCAAAATAACTTTGTGGTTAGACTGCATGCTTGTGTCACTTCTAATATGAATAAGATATTAATGTCATGAGATTATTGTCAAAAAATAAAGATTCCATCTTGTTTGAGACATGAATCAACTCAGATGAACATACAGAATTTAGCTCAGATGAATTACAAGCACTGATAGTTAAACAACATCCAGAACAACCGAGTTCAGTAGGAGCAGAAAATTCCTGAGGAGCAGAAAATCCAATATCTCAATTGGCATTCAATTCTCTCCAGACAAAAGAGGCCACCCCTGAATTCCAAAATTTACCTAACATGGGAAGTGCATCACCTTGAACACTGAGAACCACACAAAAATGTGCTTAGAATATAAATCGCTCGTGCCAAAAACAGTGGTATGAGTCATTCCCATGCAAAACTCAAACAAACTGGACTCAAACAATTTGTTCTTACAAATGCTTCAATGTTTCAAGAATGCTTTCATTGCAGGCCAGAAGTTACTGATTCACATCTGTTTCCTGAACAAATTGTTTGTGAAGTACTTGTTTGCTTTATTTTATTTGCAAAAGAACAGTGGCCTATTCATTTACTTCAATAAAAATCTTAACTTCTATTTATAATGTCCAGGAACGGTGCTTAAATTATTTTCAGTAAGCTTTCATTGGTACATATATTTCACAAAGACATGCTAAAATAAAGATTCGTTGCAAATGAAAATTACTTGGCAATAAAACAACAATCAAATATTAACATGTATTTTTTTTTGTTTATTAAAACAAAATTTGACAGTTTATTGTACATGGGTTGTTATTCAAAAAATTACTTGAAAACATTTAATTATGATTTCTTTGAAGAGAAAAAACATTCATTATTGTTTCAATTATTATAATGTTTAAAACTCATAAATATTTTCAACAATTTTTTAACACAATTAACAGCAACCAATTTCCTTTCCTAATTACCAATTAATTATAACAAGATTTCAACCAATGTTAAGCTCTCACTTGAAATCTTCCTGCCTTTGTAACATATTTGACACCTTTGAATGGTTTATATTTCTAAAAAATAAAACAAAAAATATTCATTATTTTGATTGAGGTAAATATTATCATTAGACATGTGAATATATGAAATATTAGTTTATATATGTATCAGTGGCATGGCGTGCCTCAATATAATTTGTAAGCAGTTATCAATAAGCCCCTAATAATTTTTTCAAAAAAAGAAATTACTCAAAAATACTTCGTAATACCCTAATACAAAAGTAAAAAAAAAAAAAAAGCAAACAAAAAATAACAGCAAAGAAATATAATTACATTTCCATAGTCATTCAATTCTTTCAATGCAGTAGTTGAGATCTTTTTCTTTTCTTTTTTTTTTTTTTCGTTGTTGTTGTATTTGTTGAGTTATAAATAAGTAAATGAAATTGAAGAAAACACATGAAACAAAACAAGTCAAAAATCTTGAATCTTTTCACTTCTTCAATACATTTTCATTTCTTATTTAACATATATTTCCTATTTCACTTATTCCTTTATTAATAATTATAATCACTACATATCTATATGTGTCAGTCCAACCATGGCCGAGTGGTCTAAGGCTGCGGTCTGTCGTGTGGCCGATTTGGCGGGACCTGGGTTCGAATCCTGGCTGAAGACATGGATGTTTGCTTTCTTTCTTTGTTGTTTATTCCTTTGTCTTTCGCCGTCTATGGCATCTTTGGGTTTCCCTCTGATCTGGGTTGGTGACAGGAAGGGCGTCCGATCGTAAAACCCCTCGCCACTTTGCTTATTGAGCAAACACACCTTGCTTATCAGCAACCCCACGTGGAGTGGGAAACACTGTTGGAAGTATATATATATATATATATATATATATATATATATATATATATATATGTGTGTGTGTGTGTGTATATTGAACCATTACAGAAGATACTTATTGCATCGTTTAATAATCCATCTCAGAATGTCACAATTTTTTTCTAAGTCCTGTCGAATTGTGCGCACTGAGAAGCATTCCAAAAAATGTTCAGTTGGACTAATCAGGTGGAAGCTGTGGAGAGCATTAGGGGTTGGGTTTAGGACTGCTATCGGTACATTGGCAGCAATTTAACCAATGCTATACACTGACCAATCCTCTTGTCAGCAATTTAACCAATGCTTATAAACTGTCCAATCTCTTTTAAATCTATTTAGCATTTAGTAAAGATTTTAAGTGGAATAAATTTTTCATGAAATAAAAAAATTCACATTTCTTAAACTGCAGCAAAAAAAATCGGTATAAAAGTAATAGAAATAATTAATTTCCTGCTTTGGTTAATTTGTTAAATGAAATTTTTCTTTATAAAAATTTTATTCTTCTCTTTGGTTTGAAAGAAATGAAAGAAATACTCAATAAACACACTGAAAACCATTTTAAGTTATATATTTACGAAATAATAATAAAAACATACATTACATAATTAAAAAAGGGGGTCCCTTGGACAGTTTCGGAGGCGCTATGAATTTAAAGCACAGTTACACTGCTTAGATGGAAGATTTGCTCCTAGTGGGTATGCATATGTAAAAATCATCATTGTTATTTTCAATCCATTGTAAGCTGAAGGTTTCTCCATGATTTTTTGTAATTATTTTTTTTTCCCCCAGTTCCTCAATCGAAAGACAGTAAATTTGTTTTTGTAGGGTCCCAATCCCGGAAGCAGGAGAGAAATCCAGAGTCTTTCGCACTTTCTGAGCTTATCAGCAACAAGTAAATGTAGCTGAAGAGTCCTAAGAAGGATGAAACCGCTACCCCAGACTCCCATCTTGGAGGCATGAAAAGAAATGACTGTGCATTTTATAGATCCCCTTTTTCTCAAGTTGCATTGTACTTTACCAATTTGTGGAACAATTTCTTGGTAGCCATTTAAGAACACAATGAACATTCAGTGATAGATTACTCTTCGTTTTGCATAGGTCAGTATAGAAAGCAATAACTAATAGACACTGAGCAGCAGCATAAGCAATAGCCAACACCTCCCATCATGATCTCCTCAGTAATAATGGCTAAAAGGCTTAAAACTAGTCAAAAAAATGACAGGCACTTCTATAATTCAACACTATCAAACTTCTGCATTTCACAAACGAAGATATAGGGAAGATACCTTTGCCTTGCTACGGAATTAAAACAATGTAAATAGAAAAAATATATGAATATTTCACTTACATAATACTCAATACATTTTATTTATACTAGAAATCTTAATGAAATACTCACTTCGCCATACATATCCAATCGATTCACTTTGAGTCCCGAAACCGCCAATTGATTTATTGTGAACTGAACCTAAAAACGAGAATAGTAATTAATGAATATTACAAAGTATAATCAAAAATAATACTGTAATATGATATTTTTCAAAATGGGCTTCAAATATACATACTTATTTACCAAGCCAGAGAGAAACAGGTAACAGGGATGCATGGGTATTTATACCAGGGCAGAGAACGCACTTCATGTTAAAGGTTTTCATTAAGAATAAGAAAAATAATTTGCATTATTTTTACTAAGGGCTTTGCCCTCCTATCCAATTAGTCGCCCATCAGAATATATTTACTGATATTTAATTGACTTAATTTAAATGTTTAAAAATGAAGGTTTTTGGCCAATCTTATTTTTCTTCAAGTGGTGAAGTACAATAACTCTGCAAAAAAATTGACTGTCTTGAAATGACTGAATTTTGTTCACAGTAACTCCATCACTAAAGTAATTCAATGTATCAAAATTAATACAGTATCTGATTAGACTTTTGATTTATGTAAGTCTCGTTTCAACATCTTTAACCCTTTAACTGCGCAATTAAGCTGAAATAGAGCTCCCCACAGGCGCAAAAAAAAAAGAATAATTATTTTTTTTTAATTTTTGCATAATTTTATTAATTATAACCTTTTACTTAAGGAAAAAATTAAAAAAAAATATTTTAATGACTACACTTCTGCTGATTTAACTTTAAATGACGAACTTCAGGACGTGTTTTACAAAAAGACGAAAAAAAAATTTTTTCAAAATATATTTTCAAACAGCTATTCATTTGGAATTATGTCCAGTACAACAAAAAAATCCACTTATTGTTCACCATAACTGTGTTTTTAAAATGTTTTCTTACTGTGAAAATCACGAAAACACTGCCCAATACACGGTCCCACTCCACACTCCTGACACCATGTGCTCACTAGTTTCCTGCGCTTCTCCCTACGCTGCGTATTCATACAGACGTGACACTGTCTCTGCGGCTTGGCTCTCTTCTCCGTGGGTGGGACGAACTCCAGGTAGTGTCGTAAAATGACGTCTTTTCCCAAGAGCCGATCTGGTGCTAGGTTAGTGGGGGTCGAACGACCAGGGTGGGGTTGAGACAGAGTGCCGTATTACGTGAATATTTGGCGCACTACAGTTAGATTGAATTCCTTCAGTGACATGCTGCTTCCAGTTTTCACGGAATGGAATCGGTATGCATTTAGAAGCGTCACATCTATCAAATGAAAAAACATTTTCTTATACCACTTGACTGATTTCCTCATACATTCCACTGAACTGATTTGCATGTCTGACTTGTCTACCAATCTCATATTTTTTGTATAGTCTAGAACTGCGTCAGGTTTTTGTATAAATACATTATTCCTCCAATCTCTCTTGTCGCTTGCAACCAATTTCCCTCGGTGAACCGTTGTTAGCATTGTCACATCGCGCTTATCGTGCCATTTGAGAGCTAACAATTGTTTCGAACTTTTGACATGATAGTCTCCTGGCTTGCACTTTCCTGGGAACATTGGCATACCTTTTCTATTTATTCTGACTGTCCCACATGATCCCGTACCATTATCAAGTAAATATTTACATAATCGTGGACTAGTGTACCAATTGTCAGTGTACAAAATGTGCCCATTACGTAAATATTTCTCCATCATTTTCATTACGACAGCACCAGATATGCCTAAGTCACTTTTAGGAATTTTAGTTGTCTTCCCTGTATATGTAATCATATCTAATATGATTCCTGTCTCGCAATCACATAAAACAAAGAACTTAATTCCAAATCTGTGCCGCTTTGAAGGAATATATTGTTTGAATGATAGCCTACCTTTGAAAAGCATGAGCGATTCATCTATTACGAGCTTCTGAAAGGGATTGAAGGAGCCACAAAATTTTTCCTTTAGCATGCAAAAAATCGAATCAATTTTGTGCAAGGGATCTTCTACATTTGCGGCATCATTGTTGCAAAAATGCAAAAACCGAAGAATAGCCAAAAATCTGTCTCTAGACATGTACTTCCCGAAAACTGCCGTTTCTATCAATGGATCCTTTGACCAGTACTCATCAATTGAATGCTTCTTTACATGCGGCATCAACATTGTCAAGCCCAAAAACATATACAAATCATTCTCACTACAATCATGCCAACGGCGCATTCTGGAAAATTGTGACAATGTCTGAGACTCAATACAATTATTGGCGTAACAATTAGTTTCACTTACAATGTGTTCCACGATACCTCTGTCCAAAAAAGCCTCAAAATATTCCAACAGATTGTTTTCATCGCGAACAACAAAATCACCACTTAATCCGGCGCTTGTAAAGTCAAAGTTCCATGTCGGTGGCACAAAATTTCGTCCGCTCTTCCACTCGAAGACTGGATCGGGGCTCTCTCCTCTTGTCTCATCTTCACTGGATGACTCAACAGGATCTTCAACGTCTTCATAACTATCTTCAAACTCTGAAGAAAAAATTTCTTCTTCATCGCTGAGTTCATCAAGAACAGACACTATATCTCGTGACGAAAATGGTCTCTTCCCGGGGCGGGGTTCGCGCGACGAACCTGCACGACTTTCTCTCGACATTTTTTCAAGGGTTACTGAGGGTTCCTGGCAGCTACCGAAGGGCAATAAAAATA
>JAFIDM010000006.1:52398081-52409007 GCA_023159025.1 Thereuonema tuberculata
CAAGTGTTTGAATCCTTACAGATAGATGTAATGTTGGGTGGCTGCAGTGATATTGAGTTTGAGGGGGGGGGGGGCGCCTGACGAAATCTTGCCCCGGGCGCCAACAAGCCACTCGACGGCCCTGTAAATATCCGTTGTCTGCTGTTAGAAAAACCAAGCTGTGCTTTTTTCTCCGTCTTAATGAATATTGATAGTTGGATACAGTATTAAGAGTAGTATATCGATGTTAGGAGGAGTTAATCATTGTACATATTATTGATGAGAAAATTCCCAAAGGAAAGATGGGAAGCACTGGAATAGGGATGAGGGACTGAGGAAGACTGAAACCAATTATAAAATCATAATTGAGACACAACTCTTCTGTCGCCTTCCCTTACTAATCTTCCATAGGGAATAGACTGATAGACCGTCGTCTAAATTTTCATAATTACGGAACCACTGTGTCTCATTTACCCAGATCTCCCCCATTTACCTGTTGGCATAGATCAAGGGGTTCTCAACCTTCTTCAACCCACGTACCCCTTTTTGTGTATCGTTAACTATGGGGGTACGACCCCCGACAAAAACACTGTAGTTTTTTTTTTGTTTTTTTTTTTTAAATGTGTTATATTAGTTAAAGTTTAATTACGAATAGGTAATTTAAATTAAAAACAAGAAATTTTATTTTAATGGACATTTTATTACAAAGTTTTTATTAATCAGACATAAACATACTTTTTGGTAGTTAATCGCATACCATTTACAGATTTTCGCGTACCACCGGTTGAGAACCAATGGCATAGATCATAGGTTCTTTAGAACACTCAAGCTACTTCACCCACGTCAAGGTAAATACATATGAAAACAAAATTTTTCATTTCTTATTTTGATTTTTTTTTCTTAATTTAAAAAAGAATAAACTAAAATAAGGCAGAAATGTTTAAAAAAAAAAAAAAAAAAAAAACCCTAAAAAAATCTCGTTCGGTGAACGTTTAGAAGTATGTGTTCCCAAGCGGAAATATGAATGCTAGACGATGTAGGGATGACGTCCTGGACTGCTAAGCCCAAGTGCATAACGTGCTACATTTCTCCAGCAAGACGGTAATGCACTTCCTCCACAGCTAATTAGGCGGTAGACCAATATCTTCAAGAGGGAGACCATTTGTAAGTATGGATTGTCCAGCCAGGTATCCCGACCTTAATCCTATAGAGCATGTCTGGATGCTGTCGAAGGACGCCCTCAATCACTGCCCCATTCCCTTCAGGGATTAATTTAAGTTAAGCAATCCCATAAACAGGCCATGCAGGCCCACGGGAGCGCGGGAGGTAAGGCTCCCAGTGTTTCGAGACCAACGGGACTAGATTGAGGTCGGGAGGTCAGCCCGACGCCCGCCCGCCTTAACTCCCGGGAAAGAAACCCGGTACCCATTCTACAGAGGGCTGGGTAGACCCTAGGACCCGTTTGGAGGAGAAAGAAGCATGGAAAAATTCCCACCCTCCGCCGAGGCCGGGAACCGAACCCACCACCTCCAAACCGCAGCCAAGCGCTCCCTTCAGGGATTAGAAGAGCTTAAAACAACAGTGCTCGTGGCTACCTACTGAGCTACTATACATCATCATCAACAGCATGAAACATCACTGCGAGGTCTCCATTGCATTTAGGAGCAATTACACCTCATTTCTGTAAGTGATCATTGTTGGGAAATCCCAACAAAATACATTCATTAACAAAAAAAACGACACACCTAGAAGGAGTTGTCCGATGGAGACAAAAATTGGCGGAGAGGAAGATTATGTACAGAATAGAAAATGATTAAAATTTCAGACAAATTGAATGATTTATTTCAGAGTTACAAAGTAACAAAGTAACGAGCTCAATCAGGTGTTGACCCACCTCTACCCTGAATGCAAGCTGCCACACGACGTGGTATAGAGTGATAAAACTCCCTGATGGTCTCCTGCGGTATTTCTTGCCAAATTTGCACCAATTGTCGGGCTAAGTCATCCACATTCCCTGGTGGATGCAGTCGCCTTCCCATTACATCCCAGACATGCTCGATTGGAGAGAGATCTGGGGATCTGGCTGGCCAAGGAAGTGTTTCACAAGCTGCAAGACAGGTCATAGCAACACCTGCCATATGAGTCTGGCATTATCTTGCTGAAAAATAAGGCCAGGGTACTGCAAAAGGAAGGGTAGCAAAACAGGTCTCAAAATGTCGTCGACGTACCGCTGTGCTATAAGTGTGCCGCTAATGACGACCAAAGTGGTCCGCCTATCAAGGGAAATGGCACCCCAGACCATAACTCCTGGTTGAGGGCCAGTGTGGCGTGCAATAGTGAAAGCAGGATCGGCACGCTGCCCTGGGCATCTCCAGACACGTCTGCGACGATCGTCAGGACACAGTTGGAAGCGGGATTCGTCGCTAAACATTATACATCCCCAGTCAGCATCATTCCAACCGGATCGAGCCAAGCACCACTGTAATCTGGCCCGACGGTGTGCAGACGTGAGTGGCAGGTGGCATAGCAGTCGGTACGAGCGTAGATGTCGCTCTCTAAGCCGTCTGTGAATGGTCATGGTGGACACACGTGTGCGGGTCACATGTCTGATGGTTGATAACGATGATTCAGGCGCTGTGACAGCTGATGTGGACACACGTGTGCGGGTCACATGTCTGATGGTTGATAACGATGATTCAGGCGCTGTGACAGCTGATCTGACAATCACTCTATCCTCTCGCTCTGCTGTGGCCCTAGGTCGACCGCTACCTTCGTGACGCTGAAATCTGCCATTGTCCACCCATTCCTGCCAGCATCTTCTAATCGCCGCATAACTTCGACCCATGTGACGAGCGATTCTCCGATTTGCCTAAGCTGCCTCTTTCAATCCAATGATACGACCTCTTTCAAACTCTGACAGTTGCACGCAGTGGCGTACCTAGGGGGGTGCGGTGGGTGCGGTCCGCACCGGGCGGCACAATATTTTGGGGCGGCATTTTTTATATTTAGTTTCAGTTGTAAAAAAACAACTTGTTCACTTCAGAAGTTTACTATTCGATTTCTACGAATTATGAATTACTATATGATTTCGAATATTTTTCCTTATATTACGCTTATCCAATTGAAGAAATGTTTAAATAATTTAAATTCGTCTATTTTACTGAAAATTATTAAGATTTACGACAAGAATATGAAAAAATTCAAATTGCTGCAAACTGTTTGATGATTTTTGTCAATCAAGTTTTAACACGGAAAATGATTTTAACAAATGGTGGAAACTTAATCCCAAAATAAGTCAACACGAGTTGAGCCCACTGCACATTCGATCATTTTCCCAATGGAAGGAATTAGAAATAAGACTTGGACATGGCGCAACTTTTGATAAACTACAACAACAGAATATTGATAAGGAAATCAAAAAATGGAAGGAAATTCTTACAAGAATAGTTGATATAATTAGATTCTTAGCAAAACAAAATTTGGCGTGTCGAGGTCATCGTGAAAGTGTTCATCAGGAAGACATCAATTCAATGGAAAATAGAGGAAATTTTCTAGAGCTTGTTGACTTGTTGGCTAAATACGACCCAGTATTACGTGAACATGTAGTAAAAATTAAGATGGGTAATAAATATAGTATCTCCTTTTGTCGTCGAAGATTCAGAATGAATTCATAGAGCTATTGGGAGGCGCAGTGAGAAAAACTGGATCAAATAAAGCAAGCTAAATACTTTTGTATGATATTTGACAGCACTCCAGATATTTCCCACAAAGATGAAACCAGTTTAATTATTAGTTATGTAGTTATTGATAGCAGCAAAGTTAAAGTTGTAGAATCGTTTATTTACTTTGTAGAAACTAAAGGAAAAACTGCTGAGAAAATCACAAATATGATTTTAACGAAATTAGAAAATGACGGTTTAGATATACAAAATTGCAGAGGACAGGCTTACGATGATGCTGCCGTCATGGCAGGAAAGCACAGCGGTGTTCAAACTCGCATTAAATTAATAAATCCAAATGCAGAATTTGTAGCGTGTATAAATCATTCTTTAAACCTGGCATGTTTACACGCAGTTTCTACTGCTATCGATTCCATAACATTTTTTGGAACTATAGAGCAGTTGTTTTCATTTTTTTCTTCTTCCACTCGTCGATGGGATGTTTTACTTTCTGTCATTGATCAAGGTGTTAAACGCAGCTTAGAAACTCGCTGGAGCGCTAGAGCAGAAGCAGTAACTATAGTAAAATATAAAAAAAAAAAGCATTTTCTTTACATTTTAAGCGTCTTGGCAAAATTGACATCTGAAGAAGAAAATAGTAAAACGAGATCAGCTGCTGGAATATTTCTCAATTCAATGCAATCTTTTTCTTTTCTATGTTATCTCAATTTATGGGAACCGTCCTTTTGGAAGTTAATGACGCGCAAAAATACCTGCAAATAAAAGGGTTAAATGTTGATCAATGCCATATAAAACTAAATTCTTTGCAAACCCATTTCATGGAACAAAGAGATGCGCTAATACAAAACGCTGTTGTAGCAGCCAAAACAATTTGTGAAGAGTTGGAGATATCGACTGAACGTCGAGTTAGAAGGAGAAAAAATATGAGTATGGAAAATTCACGAGACATGGGGCTATCCTTAGAACAAGAAGTACGAAGAGAAATGTTTTTATCTACGGATAGAATTATAAAGAAAATAAAAGAATGCTTTGATCAGTTGCATGTCCTTGCAAGAAAATATTCGTATATAATACCATGTAACCTACTAAATGAAGAATTTGAATATCAAATAAATGACTTTATTGACATTGATAAAGAACAGTTCCATATTGAAAGAAAAAGATCCAGGTTTTTATGGCTGTACCTGCACTACAAGAAGAGGCAAAACGTTGGAAAAATGGGGGGGGGGGGCTCTTGATCTACTAAAATTTATTCAACAGTATAGATTGGAAAATTCTATACTCAACATTGTAATTTTGCTACGAATTTTTTCAACAATTGTTACCAGTGTCGCTAGTTGCGAAAGGAGCTTCTCCAAATTGAAGTTGATAAAAAATTATCCTTGTTCCACAATGAGTGATTCAAGACTACAAAATCTTGCAATATTGTCCATAGAACAAGAAATTTCAAATTATATAAATTTTGAGAGCATTATTCACGAATTTTCTACTATGAAAGTTAGAAGAGTACATATATAAATATGTTTACATACTCAGATGTGTACAATTTGTTTGTTTATCCAAAAGAAATGAATTTATTTATTTATAAATATAAAATAAAAAATATTTAATGGTAATTTTTTTTGTAAAATAGGTATATGTTTTGTAATTTAAATATGGTATCCAATGGTAAAAAAGTTACCCACCTATAGTTTGTCTCAATTACAATTATTTATTTACGTTTATTAATTAATAAAAACTACCATTTCATTGACTTAAAAAGGGCGGCAAAAGTTCTAGGTACGCCACTGGTTGCACGTAATGAGCTCGAATCCTGCGGAGAGACATTTTTTCAGTCGTTGAAAGTAATCCTAACTCGCAATGCAACAGATATTTTGATCATCAAATTGAGAATCGCTTCTTATATACACCTGCTGAGTGCGCAGTTCCGATGCGCTGTAGCTCTCACTATTCATTCATTGGACACCAATATTTAATCATTTGCATGGGCGGTCCCAATGTCTTTGCATACGAAATTTCATTACAATCGGACAACTCCTTCTAGGTCGTCGTTTTTTTTGGTAATGAGTGTATTTTTGGGTCGTTATCTAGCGTACAATATGTTACAGGTTTCACCAACTATCAAACAAATTAATCATGATTTTTTTTTTTTTTACTCTTTTTGTTCATTCTGTAATTAATAAAAATCAATGTGTTTTAGTTTATCTATTTTTATTATTAGAAGGTATTTTATTTAGTATAGAAACTTTCTGCCTGAATCAAACATTTTATTTTTTCAAACGATTTATTATTAGTTTTTCTTAGTTGTCCAGAATTAGCAACGTATTCTGTAAATAAGACGATCATTGATTTCCTTTCATATTTTAATGTTGAAGGTTTCAACAGATGTCAATCATTCCTTGAAATCTTTCTTTCATTTAGCTTGGCTCGTCTTCTCAGATATTACGAGACATCTGTATCAAGGAAATCTCTGTATTTCAGTGAAAACATGAATAGAATTTGATTTTAACCAAAATTGCGCTTTACAGGGTGTTTCAGAAATGCTTTTACATACTTTGGGGGCGGGCTCCTAACACTAATACAAGAACCAAAATCCATACAAACATGGGTCCGGAAATGAATAGTTTTCGAGAAACACGTATTGTATTATATCATTATTCAATGTAGGTGTGTTTATTTTTTGTGTTGTTGGCACAGTTTGATGCGAGAAAACGTATTGCAAATATACATAAAATGAAACACAAATAAGAAAAATAGGGAACGAATGATTTAATAAACGATGTTGAATAAAACACATGTCAAGAAATTAAGGAATCTAAATGAAGTTAAACACGACTGCAGCAACAATTAAATTTTTTGACTCTTATAGCAATACAATGATAACTGAAAACTACGTTTTGCTCGAAAACTATTCATTTCTGAATCCATTAATTGTTTGTTTTGGTTTACAACATCGTTTATTAAATCATTCGTTCCCTATTTTGCTTATTTGTGTTTCATTTTATGAATATTTGCAATACGTTTTCTCGCATCATACTTTGCCAACAACACAAAACAAGAAACAAACACATTGAATAATGATACAATACGTTTTTCTCGAAAACAATTCATTTCTGGACCCTTGTTTATATGGACTTTTGTTCTGTTTTAGTGTTAAGAACCAGCCCCCAAAGTATGTAAAAGTATTTCTGAAACACCCTGTATAAGCTTTTTTAATTGCATTTCATTCTAGTTTTATTGAAACGGAAGACAAAGTGCTACCAACCAAGAATTTAATCCAAATAACTAAATATTGCAATGATCCAAATGAACTTCCTATATAAAAAAATCAAACTGCCACCGGATGAAGGACAATTTTTAATCAGTATAATTAATAGGATGATTAGAAAAGCCTTTTTTATTTCCTCCACTGATCAGACACTTGATGAAGAAATTGAAAGGACAAAGAATTACATATGAATAATTATCCCTATCAATTCATTACCAATTGTATAAAAAAGTTTTTCCATAACATATTCCGTACATTACCAGTAGTCAGAACAATAAAGAATAGATATACTATATTAGTATTCCCTATATTGTAGGTTTACACCGTAACATTGAAAATATTTTTATTGGAACCGATGTAAAGATTGTTTTTAAACTCAATAACAAAATAAATTTTAAACAAAGTCACAAAAACAGATAAACAGAATTAATTGTTTAACATCAACCTTGCTTTTATACTGGAGAAAATGGCCAGACACTAAAAAAAGAGGTTGTATATGTATAAATACGCATGCAGAACTTTTAATCCTAGCTCTTCTATAATAGCACCTCATATGATAAAAGTAGGACATCGTACCTCCTTCGATAAAGTAGAAGTTCTTCATATAGAAACCAACGAATAGAAAAGGAAATGTATTGAAGCCTTTTGGGTTTACTATTCCCCATCATACAATAAAAAATTATCTAATATTAATATTAGCAAATATTTTGAGTTTTCTAGATGGAACAAGTAGAAGAAGAAAGGATTTTCAACTCCCTGCTTGAATAATCCCCATTACCTGATCAGTTGATCTTCATCGGAGCATTACACTTTGACTATACAAGTTTTCATAGTAGCTGTCATCTGCTTTCATCGTCTCCAAGTTTCCTGCCGTCTGCTGCTGTATCTCAACTTATTCCTGTTTTAGCTTCCTGTCGTCTGCTTCTGAACTCCATTTGGCTCTTGATGATTTCAGATCTTCTCGATAATTTCATTTACTGAAGCTCCTCACAAGAATTCGTCTGATTCAGTTACCATGACAATGATTAAAACATAATTCCTCTTTTCAAATAAATTATTTATTTAAACTTAAATAAATAATGTAAATAGCAAATTTTTGGAAGAAATCTTCGTTCCCTTTTCATGCTCAAAGGCTAACAATAAATAATAAACAACAAACAAAATGTACATAATTATGCATGGTATCCTATGAGACAATTGATAAACACGTTATAATAATGATAGTAAGTATTGTAAGCTGACAATTTTTAAAAAAGTAAGTTACCAACGATAAAAACAATCAATCTCGATATAGTTCAATTAATAAATCAAAGCATTGCATTTTGTTGATTAAAAAATCGTAAACAATCTTTTAGCAATAATTGTGTATGTTTACACTTGTTTCTAAACTCTCTACCTTTAATTCAGATGATGACCACCAGACTGATGTGACGCAGTGTCCTCGATACATCCGGGTTACCTCGTTTTACATAACCAATAAAATGTAGAATATTCAATTACTTTCTATGTAAAGGAGCTTGTTTTACTGAGAACTAGTTGTACTCGGCATGCGTTGCAATGCCACTCAAAGAAAGAAAGTGTTTATTTTTAATTCTTTTTATTCAAGTGCTTTGGATACACACAATTTTTTGTTTTTCCGACTAATGCATACACGAATAAATCAGAAGGTTTTCTGACGCGTGAGCAGGCCACATACAGCTAACCATCTGTGAAGCATGGGTTTTCCAAATTTAGTCCACACACTTGTAGCGATTGTCCCTGTGCTTTGTTGTTAGTCATTGCAAATGCGAGTCGCACCGGAAACTGCAAACGTTGAAACCGGAAATACACTCATTTGTTGAAACGCCTCGCGCACAAGATATTGCAAAATGGTTCTACTAATTCAGCGGGCGTATGCACAACAACTCACCAAAGTTTCATCGCAATCTCATGAATGGTATAGAAACGCATACGGGAGAAACAAACAAAGAAACATTCATTTTTATATATTAAGATGATACCTTGTCGCAGATGATGGCCAATGTAAAGTTGGTCGAAACTGTCATGTAAATATATATTTTTTAATATATTTATTTTTTAAAACTTATATGTGTGTCGGTTCTCTCATTTCTTATAATGTTTCTAGATTTCTAAATGATGTTTTTGTGATCAATTTTATTTGGAATATTAAAGACTGTAAATAGAAATTAAACATTATAAAAAACAATTGGTTTCCAAAAAAAAAAAATACATCTGTTGATTTTTATAGATATAAGAAAATACTACATTTATCAAGTAATGTTAAATTTACTTAAAATATTTTCATTAATATTTAATGAATTATAAAATATATTTGGTAATTACTACAGCTTAATTAGGAGTTATATTATTCAAAGTTAGCCCCCAAAAAATTTAAATTCTAATAATTTTAAATTAGGATTTGTACAATATAAATTTCAATCAACAAGAATATTGTCAATATCCAACAATCGAGATGAAGTTTCCAATATTGCACAGTAGCGCTTGGCCCTCTGGTGGATGTAACCGAACCCAATAATAATAAAACGCTTTCATTATCTTCCATGTGGAACCAATTGATTCCGCGGCGTCTCTGCAGGTGGCGCTGATCAGTTACTCGAGTGCATCACTGGTGTAATCGGATTTCATAGAGGTTCAATAGAGTGGAATGTATGCACGTGCATCGAATAGAATGGACCCGCACGACAAGGAATGCGATACATTCCACTTTATAAGTCACGGTCCATTGTTAGAGAGAAGCCATTGTCTTATCTTCCTGTCATTTCCTGTTCTGCATTATACAATAATTGTTCTAATATCTCCCAGAGAATTTCAAATAAAAACAATGTGATAAATCAGATAAAAATACGTAGCAAACTTATCATTAACTTCAGTAAAACGTGTCAATTTATTAACAACTCTTATTAATTTATTAAGGATTTGTCGATTCAAGTTTCCAAAAAATGTCAAGAGAGGGCGCATCATGAAGGCAAAATTTGAAAACTTTCTTTAATATTTTACAGTATACAAAAAAAAAAAAAAAAACAACTAAGATCACAATAAAGAACCTAAGTAAATAAATATCTAGTAATATTTAAAATAATGTAATAAACAAATTGGAAACTGGTGAGAATGGAAATCATTTCACCTATGGTAATATGTTTTTCGATTTCTGCCATTTTACTTCGTAAACCCGCGTTAAATGGATTTTGTAGAACGAAATGATGATGTAGACTGGTTCTACGCTATGTGTTTTACTTTAATTTTAATATAAATTCTCATATATTTTCGTAAAATAACTTTTTCTTGAATACATTTGAAATCTCCTGGTAATGGATAATGTATTTACAATTTCATATGGTCTTTTTTTTTCTGAAATAAAAGCTCAGAAAAATAAATTTTCTTTAGATAAAATTGTATTTAAAAATTTATTACATTAATAAAATAATATATATTATAAATACAAATATAGTTACAACTGTTCAATATAAATACGAAGCTCTGGAAGTAAAAATAAAGATTAAAAAAAATCAATATAATGTTCTTAACTTTCAGGACTATTTCGGTTTCAAGATTTTTATGGAAATACCTGATATTTTATAAATTCCCTTTGTCTAAAACCCGTCCTGGAGTCAAGTAATCTAGAAAATCTCTATCTTCAGTAGACCTTTTATTTCTTTTTTTGATGCACCTATAATTCTGAAAATTTAAATATGAACTTGTGAAGCATCTGGAATTTATATTTTCAGGTTTTTAATTTTCAATATATTCTACAATAAATTAAATTAAAATTCAAAAACAGTCAATTTTTTGGGTGTTTTTTTATTTATTACTCGATATTTTCAACTTACAAAAATTTCACAAAAACCTGAAATGATAAAAAAATTCGTAAAATAATGTTTTGTATTTAAAATATTTATTATTAGTGCAAGTTAATTTTTTAAAAAATAAAAATTGTTTTTGTTTTGTTTTTTTAAATTGTGTGAATTTATTTTTTTTTTT
>JAFIDM010000006.1:52412623-52431338 GCA_023159025.1 Thereuonema tuberculata
GTATGATGCGAGAAAACGTATTGCAAATATTCATAAAATGAAACACATAGGCTACATAGGGAACGAATGATTTAATAAATAGTGTTGTAAACAAAAAACAAACAATTAATGGATTCAGAAATGAATAGTTTTCGAGCAAAACGTAGTTTTCAGTTATCATTGTATTGCTAAAAGAGTCAAAAAATTTAATTGTTGCTGCAGTCGTGTTTAACTTCATTTAGATTCGTTAATTTCTTGACGTGTGTTTTATTCAACACCGTTTATTAAATCATTCGTTCCCTACTTTGCTTATTTGTGTTTCATTTTATGTATATTTGCAATACGTTTCCTCGCATCATACTGTGCCAACAACACAAAACAAGAAATAAACACACCTACATTGAATAATGATATAATACAATACGTGTTTCTCGAAAACTATTCATTTCCGGACCCATGTTTGTATGGACTTTTGTTCTTGTATTAGTGTTAGGAGCCCGCCCCCAAAGTATGTAAAAGCATTTCTGAAACACCCTGTAAAGAGCAATTTTGGTTAAAATCAAATTCTATTCATGTTTTCACTGAAATACAAAGATTTCCTTGATACAGATGTCTCGTAATATCTGAGAAGATGAGCCAAGCTAAATGAAAGAAAGATTTAAAGGAATGATTGACATCTGTTGAAACCTTCAACCTTAAAATATGAAAGGAAATCAGTGATCGTCTTATTTACAGAATATGTTGCTAATTCTGGACAACTAAGAAAAACTAATAATAAATCGTTTGAAAAAATAAAATGTTTGATTCAGGCAGAAAGTTTCGGCACTAAATAAAATACCTCCTAATAATAAAAATAGAACAACTAAAGCACATTGATTTTGATTAATTACGAAATGAACAAAAAGAGTAAAAAAAAAAAAATCATGATTAATTTGTTTGATAGTTGGTGAAACCTGTAACATATTGCACGCTAGATGACCCAAAAAAATTTGTAGGAGATAGTGATTTCCCAACAACGATCACTTACCGAACCAGCTCAAAAATGAGGTTCTTTGAAAATAGCGAAAAATAGCTAAAAATGAGGTGTTATTGCTCCTAAATGCAACGGAGACCTCGCAGTGATGTTTCATGCTGTTGATGATGTGTAGTAGCTCAGTAGGTAGCCACGAGCACTGTTGTTCTGAGAAAAATCTTACTGAGAAAAAAAAATGGAACTAATTTTATGAAGAATGCGAATTCCTTCTTTTAGCGTTGTGCCTTCGTTTGTTACCTTTTTTTTTAAACTTCTTCTATCTTTCGACTTTACAAATACACCCTGAGGCATCTCTTTTGACAGTTTCTTCCTTCTTATAGGCTAGGACCATACGAACTAAAAAGTTGATCCCTTGATGGCGTTCCATCTCCCTAAGGTCCAAGTTCTGCTTCCCAGACCACAGTCATAAAAAGGTGCAAGGTTCATTAGGTAGTGCAATTATTTAGGGGCGGGCTAATCGATTATTGAGTAGGATAATAGAAAAGATTACAGGTGAAGATGGCGCCATCTAGCGACACAGATCGTAAATGCTGGCGAGTAATGCCTTCACTTAAAGCTTTTCTAAGCCTGAAGGGAATGGGAAAATGATGGAGGGCGTCCTTCGACAGCATCCAGACATGTTCTGTAGGATTAAGGTCGGGATAGCTGGCTGGTCAATCCTTACTTACAAATGGTCTCCTCTTGAAGATATTGATCTACCAGCCTAATTAGCTGTGGAAGTGCATTACCGTCTTGCTGGAGAAATGTAGCACGTAATGCACTTGGGCATAGCAGTCCAGGACGTCATCCCTACATCGTCTAGCATTCATATTTCCGCTTGGGAACACATACTGTACATTCTAAGTGTTCACCGAACGAGATTTTTTTTAGGTTTTTTTTTTTCTTTTTTGAAACATTTCTGCATTATTTTGTTCATTCTTTTTTCCATTATGAAAAAAAAAATCAAAATAAGAAATGAAAAATTTTGTTTTCATGTGTATTTGCCTTGACGTGGTGAAGTAGCTTGAGTGCTCTAAAGAACCTATGATCTATGCCATTGGTTCTCAACCGCTGGTATGCGGTTAACTACCAAAAAGTACGTTTGTCTGATTAATAAAGACTTTGTAATAAAATGTCCATTAAAATAAAATTTCTTGTTTTTAATTTAAATTACCTATTCGTAAATAAACTTTAACTAATGTAACACATTTAAAAACAAAACAAAACTAAAGTGTTTTTGTTGGGGGTACGCAGAGTTAATGATACACAAAAAGAGGTATGTGGGCTGAAAAAGATTGATAACCCCTGATCTATGCCAACAGGTAAATGGGGGAGATCTGAGTAAATGAGACACAGTAGTTCCGTAATTATGAAAATTTAGACGACGGTCTATCAGTCTATTCCCTGTGGAAGGTTAGTAAGGGAAGGCGACAGAAGAGTTGTGTCTCAATTATGATTTCATAATTGGTTTCAGTGAATAGACTGTTTGGAGGAAGCAGATCACGCTATTAGGGATCACTCTAAAACCTGGAATTTTAACGGAAACGTCAGTATTAATTAAATGTTGCAGTTAGTTAATTGTTAGTCCAAACTTCGTACTTATGTTACGAGTGCAATTATTTTCATTATGGATATTACAACATTTTGAAAGTCACTGGGAATTAGTGAATTAAAAAAAAAAATAATGATAGCGCCAAAAATAAATGGAGGCACATAATCGCTAAAAAAGATTTTAGGAGATTATTTAAGTTTAATCACTTTCTAAATTTATTTGAACTAAATATAGACTCAGCTTTCCATTATGTAAAGGGGAAGGATGGAGATCAAATACTCGAGCTCATACTTCTTTATTAACTTCTATTAACTCCATAGCTCCAACGACAATATTTCGTAGGGCTAATCGCCCTACTTTATCAAGCCTTTTTTTTATATAATTTAATTTTTTATATAATATAGTTATATAATATAATTATATAATTCTCGTTTGGAGTTATGAAGTTAATAGAAGTTAATAAAGAAGTTATTTAAAACATTAATTAAGAAGAACTCGAGCTCATATTTTATATAATAAAATATATAAAGAAAGCCGTTTTAGGGACTGATTAAAGTTCTGGTTCTTTTTTTGAGGGGAGACCAAATAAATGTATTTATGCTTAAAATTGGATCATAAATAAACAACTACCGAATTTTACAGAAATGCGTCCAGCCGTTTTGGCGTGATGCGATTACATACATACAAATAAAGACGAAAATGTTCACGTGTACGCACACTCAATCAAAAATACAAAATAAATTCGAAGAGATATGAATCCCTCAACACGCACTGTTGCCAACTCGAAAAGAAAACTTAGCGTTCAACCAAAAAACAAAAATGTTCTCATTAGTTCTCGTTTAAACAAAAAAATAAAATAAAAACATTCTTATCAATCAAAACAGAATTTTTGTGTAATCTTTAAATTCACTTCCAGTTTTTAATAAATTATCTTGAAAAACGGAAAAAAAATAAATAAATAAATAAATAAATAAATAAATAGAAATGCACAAATTTGTTGGCTTTCACGCCTTTGATCCATCATCGACGGCAATCTGGGACAGCTGTTTCTTCCTTATTAGGACTCATCAGCCAGATTTAGCCTCGATGATCAAGCTCAGAACGCTTGAAGCCTATGGATCCTTCTTCTTCCGCTCTTGGAAGTGTGACCTGACAAAAGCAAACGGCGATGGGAGAAGGATCTAAAGGCTTTCAAGCGTTCTGAGCTTGATCATCCAGGCTAAATCTGGCTGATGAGTCCTAATAAGGACGAAACAGCTGTCCCAGATTGCCGTCGATGATGGCTCAAAGGCGTGAAAGCAAATGAATTTGTGCATTTCTATAATTTTTCCGTTTTTCATGTTACATTTGATGTACGTTAAACCTTCTTACAATAAATTATCTTATCACCCATATGAAAAACTTCTGAATACGACTGTAAATTATAATAATAAACTCTAATTATGAGTAATAAACCTCTAGATTTTCCTCTAGAAACGATCTTTTTCCCCCTTCATCGGTATAAAAATAAAAATTGCAGATTTGAAGAGAAACGTTGTAATACTGTCATATACTGAATCCAATCGAATCTCCTTTTGAATATTCCACAGCGGAAACGGTATTTTTTTTTGAACTTCCGGTTGGGGCAACATGGCACCGGCGGAGAATGCAGATACTGGGAAGATGCAGATTGGGGGCTTTGAATTGATTTGTCAGGTTCAAGCCGAAGGCCTTATTCCTTTATCAAAATATCGCTCTACCAAAACAGGCATAACAGTGTGTTTAGCTGAAGTAGAAGGACCTGTGGTCGATGGATACTTTTGTTTAGGTAATGACATACCCGGCATAAAGTTTCAGTTTACATTAAAGTTGAATTATTAAATCAAAAGTAAAATTAAAAACTAAATAAATGGCTCTTTCTTATTAAAAGTAAAGGTTTCACTCTGTCTTTGATTTTGACGGTGTTTTGGTTATGTTCTCATCTTCAAAATTCCTTACCCAATTCATCGTCCCCCATCAGAATCCATGACCATATGTAGGGTTTTTCTTTCAAGGGGAACCTGTTTAAATAAAAGGATGAGGATTAAGAGATAAAATAGAAAGGGAAACGATAAAAAGTTGGTTTTGAACTACGTTGGACTCTTGATCCCAGCATTTGTTTCATTCAGTGATCAATAATGATTTTTTGTATTTCTGGAAGGAGATGTGGTTGACCTTATCTAATCTATTGTTTATTGCTATAAATGAAGATATTCCTGATTTCAAAAGGAGAAGCACTGTGTAGACAATTTTTTTTTTTGCTATTAAGAACCCCCCCCCCCCCCCCCCTCCCCCCCCCCCAAATTTTTTTTACCGTAATTATAATACTAACAGCAACCCATTAACCCCCCCCCCCCCCAATTGTCAACATAACCCTCACAACCAATGCAAACAGTGGAAGAATATTAGAAACCATAGATTGTTCCGCTCAAAAGCTAATTAATCACAGGCCTAGGTGATCTTTCAGCATGTGAATTATATTTCCTAAAATTCGTTTGATGGCTGTTTAAATGCCATTCAGAGGATATGCTTAATCTCAAAAAGTACTCCAAACTGTCAAAAAGTTTTACTTGTAGGAATAACTAAAAAAAGTAACCAATTAAACAGATGGTAGATTTGTTAAATAATTGACATTTGTGGAATGTGGTGAGAATCAGACTGAAAGGGAGGGAATTTTAGTTGATTGAATTAAGCAAGCAGTGAGTTTCTGATTCATGAGTCAAAAATATGTAAACTTATGCCGAATGGCTGATATCATCCGAAAACAATATACACTATAGCTTTGCACACAAATCTAATTATTCCAGACATTGACAGACCAACCACAAATGATGTTACTAAAGCAACCATCACATTCTAGCTCTTGGCCAAAATATGAGCATTTACTAATATGTCATACAAAGTCAAAGTAATATTCATCCATCTTATCAACAGTTGTCATAATCCTGTGCATAAAACAAAGCAGCTATATTTTCATCATTTAGCGATGATACATAAGATTTGCTTGGCAGATCTATCATCTGTGAAATCTGTGTGACATTATCCTTTAATTATTTCTTTGCGAGTTCTTGTAATCCTCGTAATATGATCATTCTGAGAAAGGACTTCAGTGAACTGTATTAACTATGATAATTGAACCATGTTTTCTTATGTTCCACTGATCATGCATGGGAAAGATTTTAAATGTACCCTCTCTGTTAGTCATTCCTTGTGATATGTATATCCCATAATCTTACATATTTGATACCTACAATCTTTCCTTGTGTATTTGCATCTACATCCACTTCCTCATGATTCTGTTTCCTGCACGTAAGAGTATTTCTTGACTTTAGTAAGTTGCAGTTAGTGTGGGTCGTGGAGATGTATGGTGGTGTGGGTACGGAACGCACCGAAGTGCGAGCTTCGTAATCGAAGCATCCGGTTCCAGGGAGCTCCAGCGTTCTCAAGATGGCAAACCCCTAGAAGACTCCCTAGAATTTCAAGGGAAAGATACTGAGGTGGTTTCCGTTGCCTTCCTCAGGATGCCAGACCGAAGAGAAAGTGAAGAAGAGGCTGACAAACACAGGAAAGGAAATTGAAACAGCCAAGCTACGTCCGGGAATCGAACCCAGGTGCCGACACAATGCCTGCACAGCAGACCGCCACCAAGCCAGCACGGATGCATAGAACAACATTTTATCTAACTCTGCCTCATCTTCAACTGTTGTCGTTTATAGAAGTGAATGGAAAAAGTTAAGCTCTGGAGGCTTCACTGTGGTTCCTATGAATATTTTATCAGCTTTTCAGTTGTAAATAAAAGGACGATCATCTTTAAATCACATTAATGGATTATAATTTTTTTGGTCATTGATTACAGGGGATCGATGAAGATGCAACAACATTTATCTCATTGATATTAAGCATATTTCATTAACAAGATCAAAAAGATGCGTTTCTTAAGATATTTTAAATTAACACTTAAATATTTTTATTATTTTTATCAGATCTTTTTCTAGAATTAAACTAGCTCTTACGTAACACTATCACTTGTCAGTGAGTTGAGTCCACTATTACTAATGGTTAGTTATTCCAGGTATCGAAGCGACATCAGTTGTTGAGAAACTGAACTGCTGTAAACTGTTCATTAACGAATATAAAAATAAAGTGATATTGGTTATTATTGTAATTCAGTTGTTAACTTTATCTTTTTACTTATTGATTTATTTTATGCATATTTTAATTATCTGCTGTTATGTGCATTTCATCGTGAGTTATGGGCATTACCTTATATAGCAAACTTTCTTTGGTGGCAGTGACTGTATGAAGATTAATTTTTATTTGGAGTAATTTCATATTCTCAAAACTGTTAAGCTTTTCTGTAAAAAGTCTTAACTGGAGCAACTAAGTATTTCAACATATTTAAACATTTTTTCAACCTAGTTAAAAAATATTTACCCTTAGAAAGTATGAAAATACACAGAAAACTGTTCCTTTAGTTTCGAAGTTGTCATTGAAAGTTTAGTTATGGGCCTGTAATAATTACATTACACACACTATGGTTAATAACAAATATTAAAGAAGAATTGCAATGTATAAAAGCTATATACAGATTTGGAAATATACATAGTTTCAACACAAAGTAGTTCTGTGATATTTCATTTTATCAGTTTTGACAACATTTTCATGTCTAAAAAAAATAAGAACTTCAACCTAGAAGTAATTAATGAATATATTAATTACGGAGCTACATTGTGGAACATAAGTTCCAGACTGTGTTGTGTTTTCCAATACGTAGTTTCTTTGGCATTTTCTTTTTCTTTTAGAGTGGAGGGAATACTGATTTACATCCAGTATTGCATGTATTTTTTAGAATTTAAACTTTAATTAATTCTAGTTTTAGCTTTTTTTAGTTAGATAAACAAGGCTACCGGAGCAAAGCGACTGGCAACCATCTCGTACAATATAATTTACTGCTTTTTATTTGTCTAATACTTGGCTCTCTTTTTCAGCTACTGAAGCCCATGATGATGATGGAATTCCTCATACATTGGAACATTTAGTGTTTCTGGGAAGTGAGGATTATCCTTATAAGGTAAAACAATTGTATGAATATCAGAAGACAATCTCATGTAATTTTTCACATCTTGTTGTTCTCTAAAAAAACCTCTTAAAAAAAAGTGTGTATTAATAATTCTTTTACTTTCAGAAAATAAAATATTACACCAAGAAAATTATTCATTATTATCTAAGACAGATTAAAACTGTATAATCAGTTTGGGATCAATTCTAGCAACATCTGAATTCGCGTTTTTATGGTTTGCTTTCTCAATCCCGTATTCATACTATTGACTCATACTATATAATTACTGTCCTAAGAGTAAATGGTTAAGTGTTATTTTACCTCATTGTCTATTTGGTTACCTTTATTTCCTGTGGTGAGATGACATGAATACTGTAGTCCAGTCTGTCATTCTCTTGTGAAATGAGTGTATCTGTTGGAGTGCTTACCTTTCAATTTCAAATGTTGTCTCCTTCCATTCATTTCCATATATTAAATTCAGTGGTTTTCATTATCATTTAATCTAATGATTTCTTAAAAGACCAAAGGTGAGACCTGCCAATAAAACCAATCTTTTTTTATTCAACTGACTTAAAAAATTCTTTACTTCAGCAACAGATTTTATACTACAAACAAAAACAGTTTTTTGCTGTTCTGTACAGTACGATACAATCATTTTGGATCAAATTTTCATTTTGCATGCTCTGTCTATATAAAACTGTTTTACTATCATAGATTCATCCTTCTTACATTGTTTTAAAAAATCCAAAGTTTAAATATTTGCAAAATTTTATTAGTTTTATAATAATATAACTTATTAAGAAAATATTTAAATGTATGACAAGCTATTGTTCAAAGGAGCATCTTTAATATATCTTGAAAATAATTTACTCCTAGAAATGTAGAGGAAGAAGAATAGATTCTGGTCCTCTGGTACCACCAGAAGAAGTCCTTAGCAAAGAAGGATGAAATATTGTGGGAATTAAAGGAGTGTTATTATATTAATAGTATTTCTAGGAATAGGCTATTGTTCAATTTAACTTATTTTACTTTACGTTTCTGTAAAGATATCATTTATTAACTTGGAAAAAAGATGCCATTTCAAATTTTCCTTATTATATAAGTTTGTTAGTTTTCGAATTTTGTCTTCATTATAGATAATCCAGAAGTTGATTAATTGCATTATTGAACATTTCAATGTCTTCATTTGATTCTCATATAGAGAATTTTTGATAATTCATTTACTAAGAAAACAAAAGAGATTATTTTCTGCTCTTTGGTTGCCATTTTATCTAGGGAGAGGATTAAATCATTAAATTATGAATATGTGTGTTATCTGGCCTGGTTCGTAAAAATAATAGTAGACTGACAACTGGGCTGGATCAAAACCCAGAATTAACTAGATCTGTTTATTTCAGGGAGAGCAAGGGTTTTATTGACTATGTACAATGATTTGTGATTGGTTGGTGGCCTTTAACAATTTATTGGAGGATTTAAAAGACATGTGATTGAAATGGATTTTAACCATGGTATTTAAAATAAAGAGAATTAGGGGATAGCCACCATTCATTCATTCAAAGTTCTCTGCCAAGGGCAGGTCCTTCACTGCAAACCCAGCATTCTCCAATCTTTCCTATTTTCTGCCTTCCTCTTGGTCTCCACATAAGATCCATTTACCATAATGTTGTCGATCATCTGAAATCTTCTTCTGCCTCGAACTTTTTTTACCGTTTACCATTCCTTCCAGTGCATCCTTCATTAGGGAGTTTCTTCTCAGCCAGTGACCCAACCAGTTTCTTTTTCTCTTCCTGATCAGTTTCAGCATTATTCTTTCTTCACCCACTCTTTCTAGCACAGCTTCATTTCTTATTTTGTCTGTCCATTTCACATGCTCCATTCTTCTCCCTATCCACATTTCAAATGCTTCTAGTCGTTTCTCTTCACTGCGTCGTAATGTCCATGTTTCTGCCCCATACAATGCCACACTCCACACAAAGCACTTCACTAGTCTCTTCCTTAGTTCTTTTTCCATGGGTCCGCAGAAGATGCTCCTTTTCCGATTAAAAGCCTCCTTTGCTATTGCTATCCTCCTCTTGACTTCTTGGCAGCAGCTCATATCACCACTTATAGTACACCCTAAGTATTTAAAGTTGTTCACTTGTTCCAATGTCTCATTCCGAATACTGATGTTTATCTTCTTTGTCTTTCTTCCAATAACCATAGTCTTTGTCTTGTTTAGATTTATCTTCATTCCATATTGTTCACAGCTGTCATTCAGCTGCAGTAGCATATCGCTTAGTATCATCTCCTCTTCTGCTAATAATGCCATATCATCAGCAAATCTTATGCACTTTATTCTTCTTCCTCCTACTATCACCACCAACCGTTAGGAATTCAAAAATAAACAAACAGATTTGATAGTTTAACGGACAAATTTGAAATGTAAAGTAAATTAATTAGTGATTGATCAGAACAGTAGAAAAATAGAATAAACTAGAATACAATAAATAAAACTATGATATATTTATAAAAATCATCACAATATTTATCATTACTTTATGGAAATATTTTTTAGGGTGTTTTGGATCTTTTGGCCAATCGCTGTCTGGCATCAGGGACCAATGCATTTACCGACACAGATCACACCTCCTATACTGTGGAAACAGCAGGAGCAGAGGGATTTCTTCATCTGTTGCCAATTTATTTAGACCATGTTCTGTATCCTCTTTTGACGGTAAGTCAGAAATGAATTTTGAACTTAATTTTACTTTTTTTATAGGAATATTATTGCCTTTTTTTTTTTTTTAAATGATTATTTAAAAATAATCATTGAAAAAAGTCTCATTGCTGTTATTGGTAATCAGTAATTGTATTTATAATTCTACAGCAATAATAAAAATTTTGCACAATATACTCTGCTGCATGAAGTATGAGGATCATACTGAAGTCATGAGCAACAATTTTTTAAAATCAGATTAATTTATTTTTGGAAAAACAAATACATCACATTATTTGTCACTTTTCCTTATTTTTCCACAGTCTCCATTTTTTTGGATTCTTTTTTTCCCACCCGTTGTGGAAGCTTAAAAACTCCCTTACGGTAGAACTCCGTTCCAGCACTGCGAAAAAACTGACCCACTGCTTTGGTGATGTCCTTCATCGTTTCATAGCGTCGCCCTCACATGCCTTCCTTTGCGCCACTAAAAAAGATAATCGGATGGTGCTAAGTCGGGGCTGTAGGCAGGATGCAGAAGAACTTCCCATCCCATTTTCCAAACTTCCTCCATGGTGGAACAAGCAGTGTGGGATCTCGCATTGTAGTGCTGCAGGATAATCTTCCCAGGACGTTTATCACGCAATGCACGACAGAGCTATGAAGTGTCATGATGTACCGAGCAGCATTAATGGTATGCCCAGGTTCAAGAAATTCCACCAGAATCAAGCCAAATGCATCCCAGAAAACGGAGCCCGTAACCTTTCCAACTGTCTTTGCCATCTTTTTTGTTGATGAACTAGGCCACCCTCCTGTCTTCCCTTGGTAAGTATGAGATAATCCAAGAAGAATCGATTCCAAGTGGTTATGGCAAAAAGTGATATTTTATTCCTTTTTGAATGAACTCGTTATTTGATAGTGCACGAACAAATACAATAAAAGTAGGATTGGATATTGGGGGACCAGCAGTAGTCCAATAGTTAGCGTTCCTGTCTGGAAGGACGAAGGTCCTCGGTTCAAATTCCATACAAGGCGAAAAAAAAAAATTATAATCTGACTTTCTCAACAAGGGAAACTAATAATTAACAATTGCACTGGGCAGACAGAGAAATATTTTAGTAATATAGATTGAGGTGGTGCCATTCGATACTCTGCTGTTTTGTTTCGAGTTCATTATGGTGGAACCGGAATTCATCATCCTGATATTTTTTAAAATCATTGAAGTAATAGCTTTATTTGATAGCCTCAAGTGCCATAAGTAAGATGTATTCGAACAGATGTTGACATTGATTTATCACAGCTGTGTTTATAAAATGTTCCAGTTTATGAAGCAACTTCAACTACTTGCCTTGTATCTATTTAATAGTTTTGTTTTCCTTGGTAGGTTTCTTATCAATACCTATTCATTGATTAGTATAACAATTTTTTATTGGTTAAACCATGTTTAATATTCAGTAATAATTTCAGCTACTCCAAAAAATGTAACAGATTTTAAATAATTTTAAGGTAATGTTATATCTACCTAAGTTCTGACTCACTCACTGACTGACTGACTCATCAACGTCCAGCCCAAACCCTTGGACCTAGAAAGCTAAAAAGTTGCACAGAGGATCTCTTTATGATGTAGACAAAGAATAAGGTCGGATTTGTCGAAATTCCCACGGGATAGGGAATAAAGAGGATTTATATGTTAGCTTTAAAGTTGCCTTATCGATATATATAGGTGTGTGGCACCAACCTGCAATACATCTGAGTTATCCGGAGAAGGCCACAACGGGCTGGGAACTCGTATATTTTCTGATCCAATATTAATTTGCTAAATAAATAAAGTTTTTTTGTTTTTGTTTTTTATGCTATGTATGCAAGGGTTTCATAGCAAAGCGACGGCACCCGGCTAGTTATTAAATAAAAAACATCAATTGAAATCATAAGGATTCTAATTTTGCTTTATCTAGCTATTTCTTGTAATTATCTTATAAGATTTTTAACTATTCTTTTAGTCTACATTCTTCAACAATATTGTTTTGTAATTCTTAATAATTGCTTAAATTTTTCTGATTTTACAGATGTGATATAGATTTGAATTTTATGGTCTCAATTTTTTTTTTTTTTTTTTTAGTAAAATTAATATTTGAGGTTATTGAATTTGTAGGATGCAGGATTTATAACCGAAGTTCATCACATTAATGGAGAAGGGGAAGATGCTGGTGTTGTCTATTGTGAAATGCAAGGCCGAGAAAACTCAGGGGAAAGTTTAATCCATTTGGCAATGTTACGTTGTATGTATCCACCACCCTCAGGATATTGCAGTGAAACAGGTGGAATTATGAAGAATTTAAGAGAATCTACTACAAATGAAAAGGTAAGCATTTTCAGAACAATTAGGAGATATCTTTCTGGTGTATACAGTGACTAGTTTTATTATGTGAATCTGAAAATTTACTTCCTGTCTGTCTTTAATTCTTTTATGTGAATCTTTTCAGGAAATCCAATTAGGAAAACCTGTGTCAATACATTGTCAAGGTTAAAACAACAAACTTAGTCCAAACCAATCCTGTAGGTTAGACACCTACTCCTGAAATATATGTAAGGACACGACGATATTCGTTTTCCTTGTATTAATGGATTGTGGAGTAAATAACTAAGGGGTCGTCCATTAATCATGTGATGTTTTTTAGCAACTTTTTAACCCCCCCCTCCCTCTTGGTGATACGTGGTGAGGTTTTAGACTACCCCCCACCCCCCCTATCCAAAATCACATGTATTTTTTTGGTACAAAGTATCTTAAAAATTTTCAGAATATTATCTTTAAATACAGGTATAATCTAATTTAATTCTGGAAAATTAAGCACCGTGATAAAAATGTCCAGACAGACATTAAGGCTGCAGGTTGTTTCTGACCAGCAAAAAAATAATAAAGGAAAGGTGTAATCATGTGAAAAACATATAATTGTACTGGTACATGAATATATTTATTGTCCTCGGACCACGGATTAGCGAGATTTTCTTCTACACTAACAAGTGGATAAGCATCTTGCAAGTCAGTTGTTGGCACTGCTTTGTTGAAGATCAACGTTGGTCTCATCAAGCCACTCGGCGTCTCATTTTCGGTTTAGAAATCGTGCGTTTAATGAAAAAATAAATACACGTGATATCTCACTACATCCCCCCCCCCCCCTTGTGATAGTTCGTGTTTTTTTCCGCCCCCCCCCCCCCCCTTTCGAGCCTCATGTGATTAATGGACGATCCCTAACCTACAGGAGTGTTGTTTCAGCTTCCTTTATTGCTTCAATTTTGAAAGGCTTTTCTACTTAAAATACTTTTGATGTTTATAGAATTTTTTTATGTCCTTCATACACATTAACTAGAAGTGATTTTCTGTTTGAATTTTTGAAAATTTATTTGTATATAAAAGCACTTAAAGCTTAAAAATACTTTTCTTAACTGAAAATTACATAGACTAAATCGGGTGTTACAAACTTTTCTCTATAAGGAGCAATTTTTTTTGCCAATTCCAATGAAATCCCAAGTACACTCCAACCTCGTTTATCCGGACTAACTGGGACCAAAGGCAATCTGAAAAATCGAAAATCTGGATAATCCGGGTAATAAGCAAAACAAATCCTTAAATAAGCAGACTTACCGTTTATTACGATAAAAAACTATGTTTTGTAACAAAATTACTCTAGTAAAGCTTTCTTAAACTCGACAAAAAGCATTTGATTACCATAATTTATTGTACAATATATGCAGGACTGTAGATTTAATCAAAATAAAAAGCGAATGTACTTGTAGTTTTGTTCTTCCTATCATAGTTAAAAATTATTATCTATGTGAACATTAAAATAAAAAAAAAAATCTACAAATCTGATCCGGATTATCCGGAGATCTGGATCAACGAGGGCCGGATAAACGAATACCAATAGTCCAATAGTCTCAGACTTCCAGCATAATAAGAGAGACACTTTCAGTATTAGTATCGGGAGATACATATGAACCAAAGAGTCTTGAATTGCCAAGTCTGAAGTGAAATAGTACATTAGTAACATTTATATTTATAAATTTAGTTTTATATTGCAATCATCTTTCACAGTAGGAATGATGGTTGTATTAAAATTTATTCAGGACAATTTCTAATAACACAAGATCGAATTTATTAAGGGGATGATCACTATGAGAAGAAATAAAACATTGCTGATTGTAGTTATTATTACGATACCAGCAATCTTTAATTGATGGCCAGATGTCTGCATAATAGTTAAAAGGATCCCCACAACAGGCCTTGCAGGCCCTTGGGCTCACGGGAAGTAAGGCTCTGGCGTTTCGTGACCAACGAGACTACGTTGAGGTCGGAAGGTCAGCCCAACGCCCGCCCAGAAAGAAACCCGGTACCCATTCGACAGAGGGCTAGGTATGCCATAGGACTCGTTTGGAGGAGAATAAAGCGTGGAAAAATCCCCGGCCCCCGCCAATGCCGGGAATCAAACCCGCCACCTCCAACCCGCAGCCAAGCATCCTTACCCACTTGGCTACCGGGCACACACATAATAGTAAAAAAAAATAAATAAAAAATATTGATTTATCTTAGTTCTGTGTTAGAAAGCTCATCAGTTGATTGTGTTGTTTTCTACGGGATAAGTCCCTATCTTTATTACAGTTATTATTACTTTTATTAGAAATATTATTTTTTGCCTTTTTAGAGCATTTTTTTTTTAATCTTAAATCAGGTCTTGTAAATCTTTGTTTCTTTGTTTTTTCAGATACGGAATTATCATCAGTATTTCTATCGACCTGAAAATCTCTGCTTAATCATCACAGGACCAATCAAAATACAAGATATAATCAAAGCTCTTGAACCAGTTGAAGCCAAGATACTTTCCAAGGTACTCATGAACATCACGTTCCAATTTTAAATGAATTCAAATTCAGAAAGTGCTTAGAAAGTTTATAGCTAGATTTATCTAATATTTTCTAGCAATTTCAGAAAAAAAATCTGATAAATTATAGATATATATTTTTTTAATATAATTTAGTCTTTTAATTTTCACTTAATGTTGAAATATTTCACTGCAAATGTGATTATTAAAGTCCTTTATTTAAATTTCGTTTTAACAGCCCCAGAAACCAAATTTTGTTCGTCCTTGGCAAACTCCTGTTCCTCCATTAGCCGAATCTGTGGATAAATTAATATTATATGCCTGCGATGATGAAAAGAACGGCATTGCTGTAGCAGCTTGGAGAGGACCCAACTGTCATGTAAGGACAATTGTCACTGTGTTTTTGTGTTTTATTGGAATGATTTGGAATAGTAAAAATACTAATTTGTATTTATGAAAATATTTACTGTTTTTCAACTGCTTTTTTAAGAGTTTTTTTTTTTTTCTTTTTCTAATCAGGATCTTTACACAGCAACTGCTTTGAATCAGGTGATGGAATACCTGACTGATACAGCTATTTCTCCACTACAGAGAGAGTTTGTTGAACAAGAATGTCCTTTCTGTACAAGGGTTAGTATTATTATTATTTTCAGTGCTTCAAGTTTTCAAGAGACGAATTTCACATTGATAAGATTGAGATTTTACAGATATAGAACATATTCACAAAACTTATAGAAAATGTGAGAGACAAAAATATTTTTCTATTGTTAAAAATCAATTTTCAATCCAACTTCAACATATTCCAACTTCTCACATCAGTGATATTTTCTCCTTAATTGCTGATCATTCAACATAACTGCCAGATTGATTTATTGCACTTAACAGTTCACACTTGGCATCAATCTGGCATGCTCATGAGTTTAGAACATCATTTTACTGCTACAGCAGTCAAGCGACACTTCCAAAAATAATTGTTAAGTTTCACATTTGTTTGTGGAAGAGGTTTGGAAATTGGTAATGAATTAATCACTTCAGGTATCTCAGTGATATCTATTATTGAAAAACTGAACTGTTGTAAACTAGTCATCAATGAATGTGAAAACCATGCAATGCTGTTTATTACATAATTTGTTATAATATGATATTGTTGTAAATTCAAATATCAACTAATTTTTTAATTATCAGTTTCACTTATTAACTGAATTACTTTATCCATGTGTTGATTAACTTCTGTTATATGGATTTCCAGGGATGAATAAAGCAAACATTCTTTCTTAGAAGCAACTATGGACTGATGCTGTAAATCACCGGTCGGCAACCCGCGGCCTGCAAAGCGTCTAAAGATTTTCCTTTTTGGCCCAAGTGCGGCCCGCAGTAATCCCAACATAAAATATTTGGCCCTCTTACAACAAAAGGTTGCCGACCCCTGCTGTAAATGATGAATTGTATTATGAGACACACAAAGACAACACACTACTGTTAATCTGGGAAGCAGTGGTTGATGATTTTGCTTAAGACAGTTGGTCTTATTTGATTGTTTCAACTTTTTTTAATATTTCTTAAGGATCCTTTGGCTGGATATCTGTTCCTTCCTCTTCTCACATCTTTAACAGTAATTGATTGTTGATATTGCTTGAACAGAGTAGCCGATATATTATAAACAACTTGCCATTCTCTTCTATACAGACTGTTCGTTCTCATGAATGAAGGCCCATGAGTACAGAGATCTTCCTTTCATCTAGCAACAGACCAGTTTTAGTGTATGGGGTCTTGATTCAAATTGCAGTAAGATATGAATATAATGGATAGAAAATTATTCATTAGAAATCTGTACCACCCACTGTTTCATTGTAATTCCTTTTCTCTGTTACTTGTCAGATATCATTACTTATTTCTGGTATAATTTAGCCTAGGTTGATTTTGTAATATTAATCTACTCATCAAAAAAAGTTACAAATTCAAAGAAAATATAAAACTTATTTTAGATAAAAGTACAGCAACTTTACACGTTGTTCCTTATGACTATGTTTTTATGCTAAATCAAATTCATTGAAATGTTGCTTACTTTGCTGCAGTTTACCTTTAAACACCTTTGTCTCTCACATATACCACATTTGAATTATTCCTACGACATTGTAGCTCCCATTTTTATTACTACATCTATTTATGTTATTCTGGTTTCTTGTCATATTAATGTTGCTCAAACAGCAGCAGCCATCTTTGTCTATCAAAGTAGAAGATCCTGATGTTTCTAGTCTGAAATGCAGTCCCAAATTTGGAAGGTTTGTGGACAAGGGCTAGATACTTGGATCAGCCTATGAAACCCCATTAGGTGACCAGTTAAAATGTACTCATGTTTTTTGGTTTCCTTGTGAAATGATTGTCATCTATGTTAACAACAAGATCTACTTTAATAACTCTTCATACTATTCACCCAGAAATACACATTCTCTTCATAAACTTCTAAATCTCACAATGACATTTAACATTTAATAAAATTATGCATATAAATTATATCTATTTATATATTCTCTGTTTCTACAGAGAAAGAACTCCTTATATCAAGAAATTTGATTTCCACTTACGTTCGCCTGGAAATCATACGTCAAACATGGTGCCTTCAACATAAATTTACTGTTGGTACTCAAGGGAAGACATTACACAGCCAAGCTAGGGATATAATTTGGAACATTTTTATAATAATATAAAAATATGATCAAAAGGAATGTGGTGCCTCCAAAAATTAAACTAAAAACAAAAAATACATGTTAAAATAAAGTAAGGAAAATTCAAATGCTGGGGAAATGAATTTTTCTATGTGCAATTAAATAAAAGCACCTAAAAATATATGTAAACACATTAAAAAGGTTGAGACCTAGTGTTTTACTAAATGACATCTCAGGATAGCTATTTCTCCCTCATTAGCGATCATCAACGGGGAATAGTCACCAGTAAAACATCAAGGTCTCATTAAGGAGGTGAATAGAATTACAGTCAAGAGGAATGTGCTGACTATTCCCAGCTGATGAGGGAGAAATAGCTATTCTGGGATGTCACTTAGTAGGTCTCAACCTTTTAAATATACAAATATATTTGTAACCATACAAAATACAAAACCAGAATGTTTTCAGTATGTTTATCAGATATAGTTAGGAATTTAGCAATTGATAAGAAAAAGAATGATGTATGAAAAAAAATAATGTATGGAGCAGAAGTATGGGGCTCTGCAGCAAATATGCATATTAACAAATTAAACATGATTCAAAACTCAGCTCTAAGGACTTGTTTAGGTTGCCCAAAAACCACCCCAATACGAGCAATGGAGATAGAACTCAACATTGAGCCTGTAGAAATATACATCCAGAAAGTAATCTGGCACAAGTTCCTAAATATATCTGCAGATCCTACATCAAACCTAGCTCTTATGCTCAGCTCACAAGAGGCTCATCACAAGTCATCTTTTAAATACCAGACATCGATAATAGTAGAAAATGCAAATATAACCCCAGTGCCCTATCCAACTGTA
>JAFIDM010000006.1:52455626-52474866 GCA_023159025.1 Thereuonema tuberculata
TCGGTATTACCTGAAGCTGGATGCACGTATCAAGAATCAATCATAAGAAAAAGAAGCATAAAACCGCACACAATTAAAGGTTCACTGAGCTATTTTTGGATTTTTCGTACCGGGAACCCAAGATGGAACAGTTTCGAGATTCCTATCTCTCATCGGTTGGGTTTGCCCAGTACTCAACAGCTCAGCGGAACCAAAAGAAACATAAACAAAGGACAAGTAGACAAAACAATGGCCCTTAAGATAAAAAAAAACCGATGAGAGATAAGAATCTCGAAATGGTTCCGTCTTGGGTTCCCAGCACAAAAAATCCAAAAATAGCTCAGTGAACCTTTAATTGTGTGCAGTTTTATGCTTCTTTTTCTTGTTTATGTCCTCACTGCACGTTAAATTTGACTATTATGAATTTAGCAATTGATGTTGCTGTTATGTATTGGAAACATTTATCCATAAGCAGATTACATCAACAAAGGTCTTTCTTTGGGGAAATGGATAATACATATGTTTATTTAAGATGGGAGGTTTTGAGAGTTAGGAATCTTTTAATATTTTTGCATTTTTCCAACTCAATACATATATTTTTAATTTAAACTTTTTCAAATATGAGTTAAAAGTTAACTTTTAAAAATGATGTAAAAACAATGTCGCATGTTATACTTGGTATAAGTTTTTCTAAGTTTGTTTTATTTTTCTTTAGGTTGCGTATTCATTCATTGAGAATTATGAAAGCACTGTTTATTTGCATTTTGAAAATATACCTGTGGCAAAAATGGGACTTATAAAACAAAGGTAAGAAATGCCTCTTTTTAAAAGTCTTTGTATTGTTATTATGATTAAAAGCTGTTGATGAACTGAATATAGGTATTACAGAGTAAGTATTGTAGAGTAGGGGTGGGATGTTGTTTCTTTTCTGCTGGGTACTTTAAAAAAGTTGGGCATTATGAGAGTTAGTTTGGGAAACAGCTTATATATAAAGCTGTAGAAAATAACGAAGAAATGATTATATCTAACATAAAAATATTTTTTATTGAACAATGGTAATAAAAGCTACATTGTTTGTTGTTTCTATTGTTGTGGATTTGTAGTCTAAACTATTCTTTACCATTGGGTCAGAAAAAGTAATTTTGCAGATCTGTTTCCGATATCTGTAAACACACAGTAAAATTTTAATGGTTAAACATTTTCATTGGGCAGTATTAAACAGGCAATAGAAAGAGATTTATTATCCCATGAAGATACAATATGGCTATTAATTTAGTGTTAGACTGTTGATACGGCCTGTCTGACAACTCTAATGATTGCATTTTAAAATCAATAATAGAAATAAAGAAAAATTAATGTGTGTGTTGTCTATAAAAAAACATGTTCCAAATGTCTTCCATTATGTTTGCTGCAAAGTTCACAGCATTCCTCCATGTCTCTAACCATATTTACGGAATAATGGCTGTATCATCGGAGTGATTTTCTCTTTCACGTGCTGCACCATGGATGTTCCCAGAACACCCACTCCTTTAGCATTCTCCATACATGTACATCCAGTGATGTTAGATCAGGAGAGTGGGAAGGGTACAGAAAATCAGTGAATCATGAAATCACATTACTTCCGAACATTTCCCGTAAAAATGCTTGCTGCTTTGTGATGTGTAGCTTGTTGCCCCATCATGTTCAAAGAACTGGCCACAAAAGAAAGGTTTTATTTCTTGCAAAACCTTTTAAGGTTAGCAGGTACAAGAACCTGGCTGTTGCAATGTTCTGGCATTACAGAGAACTAACTAACTTCCCCAATGAAGTAAGGCTGAATAACCCATCTCCTAATACATCACACGACTTGTTATTTTTTCATTGTGTAATGGTACTATCTGCACCTTCTCTTGTCATTGGAAATCTAGGAACCTGTTGTTTACATGATTTATGAAAATGGACTTTGTAGTCATACTCTATTACAGTCAAAGAGGTAACGTTACCTATCCATGCATTATATTGTTTGAAAACTTATTAAAAACATTTTTGATAATATAAAACTTATTGAAATGGATAAGTCTGAGTGTAGTTGGATTTAGTAATAATATTGAATATATTGAAAGAAGCAATTTGTTGTGGAAAAATTTGGGAAGTGAGTGTATTGTTGAAACTGATATACTTTCAAAATTTGATTCAGTGGGACCAGAGAAATGGTAAGAAAAAAAAAAAAGAAGGATGTATTGTCAAATATACAGTAGTAGTAACCTTAGTTTTGGAAGCCATTGCTCTCTTCTTGAGTTCTAATAATAATTATCAATTAATCCTCTATTTCTTAACTTAATTATTAGCTAATACAGTGAAACCTCCACTAACGGACACTCCCGAAAAGCAGACATCCCCCAATAGCGGACAATTTTGCAATCCCCAGTCCCTTAATATAGACATTTCCATGTATTGACCTCCGATTAGCGGACATGCCCAATAACGGACAACATTCTACAGAAAATGAACGATCTTGTGTTGTTTTTCAAAAGCAATAGAATCAGGCTACAGTAATACGTAGCGTCCAGAGGAAATTTTGAAATTATGGATCACGAACTCCAACGAAAACTCCAAACACATCAAAGTTCGGAAACAGAGATAATTGCGATCGACTCTATTGTCTTCGATTGGTTTTGCGCTGCACGAGCAAAAAACATTCCCATTAGTGGGCCAATATTGCAAGAAAAGGCATTGGAAGCAAAGGGGACTCTGAAGGCCTTGCAAAGTTAAACGATTTAAATATTGACATTGAGAAGCATGTTTTCAATGCAAAAAAGAAATGTCAAACTCTGTTAACTGATTACTGTAGTTAATAAAATTAATTTTCTAATCCGTTTGTCTTACTCAAAATAATGACAAAATTAATATTGTACTTAATTTTGTCATTATTTTAAGTAAGACTAATGGATTAGCATTCATTTAAAAAGGAAAATAGTAAACAGTTTGCAATTGTTCATATTCTCTCATAGGGCAATGATAATTGTAGAAATTTAAGATTTATGTAATTTTTCATTAAATGACATGCTATAAGCTAAAAAATGAAAAAAAGATAGTCCTCCCCAATAGCAGACACCTCCCAATAATGGACGAAACTTCCGGTCCCGTGACTGTCCGCTATTCGGAGGTTTTCACTGTATTTGATTTGATGGTTGAATTGTGTTTTGATTGTTATTCTATAACCGTAATGTTAATTTTATCTCACTCTTAGACCTGGGCTAACATTGCTGGGGAGGAAAAAAAAATACATTCAGAAAACAGAATCCTCGGCTAAAGTTATTTCTTTCTCTGTGTAGTATTTTCAAGAAACAACTGCAAAACAGTAAAAGCTGGAGAGGCTGAATATACTTTTTTCTGGATTAAAATCCAATATCTCAGAGTCTTAACAGTTATAGATTTCTCTGCCATTTCTTGTAGTAAGACTGATATATTCCACCGACAGTCACTTGTCTTTTTTTTTTATTAATCTCAGGTAAACAGTGTGTAATAATGAAGTTGAGAATTGCATTTAAAAGTTAACCTTGAGTAAATAGATAAGATTAAAAACATTAAAAACAATCCACTAATAAAAGCACATACGTGTGAAAAGAGTAAATCACTTGCAACGTTTTGAATCTTCAACTTATATTAAGATTCATTCTCAAGCCTGCCCCCATTCATTTAAAAACATCCTCCTAGCCAGGATTCGTTGGTGGAAATTAACTCTTTTCACATGTAAGTGCTTTTATTAATGGATTGTTTTTAAGATTTTAAACAGCACGTTAAACATTTTATTTTATAAGATTGAAAACAGTTGAGTTTAACAAAAAGTTAATTTCGTAAAAAAAATTGTTGAAGGACAATGACATGTTGATGAACAGTCAGTTAACAATTGAGTAAATGTAGATGCTTTGACATCTCAGGAAATAATCAGTAAACTTCATAATGTTGAAACAACAAGTTATGAAGATGTACAAGAGATGGTTCATTTACTGATGGAATGCAAAGCAAACTAAGGCAGAGACTGTTAAAATCTGAAGGCCTGCATTTAGAAGTGTGATGGAAAGCAGCTAATTTTATGAAATTAAAATGGAAATTTAAGACAAGAAGTTAAGCTTGTATGTGTGAATTAACAATTGGACTAGCAAAAACTAGAATATGACGTGATCATATATACACAAATATACATTATGTAGGTATTTTCTGGTTTAATTCATTTTCAGAAAATGGAAAATATCAATATGAGCCTTGAAACTTTCTTGGCGACAGAGTATAAAGAATTCTTCTCGGGTTTCCAACCAACTTAGAATCTTGGAGTGGTCCAAGCTTTCTGAAAGCGTCCATCTCAGGGAATGAGAAGCAAGATCACCTTGAGTTGAGCACCATTCTGTTTGGTCCTGTCTTTCTGGTTGAAGTTTTTGGTGCTCAAAAGATGCCTCTGTATGGTTTATTACGAAGGGCTATAGCTGCGAGCCATGTACTGCAGAGTTGCAGCCCATTCCATGTTGACCATAATGATTTCAGCTTTACTGGTGATGGCTTCATGGATGAGACGATCCCAATAGCCAAAGGACTTGGCAATGATGGAGGTGCTGGAGAAATCATGTTGTTGTTCCTGGTTGATGCAATGCATTTGACTTCTTCTGTGCAAGATGTACATCAAGCCTGATGTTACGGCAATGACCTGGTCTCAACTGTACGACCTGTTTGTCAGATGTAGGGCTTCCCACAGGAGCTCGGAATGCAATATATGCTGAGAGCTTTTTGTCCCTGATTTCCTTTCACAGGAGGGAGAAGACTTGAGTTTGGAAGGAGGGAGGTAAATTGTATGAGTATCGTATTTTCTCAAAATACGACTTCTGATTCCTGACAAATTGCCAGTGTAAGGAATAGAAACCACTTTCGCTGGTTCCTTAGAATGTTTGGTAGAGAGATGAGGCTTACCAGTGGTTTTTAGAATAGCTTTATTAATATGTGGGGACAGTAACCATTCTCTATGAGGGTACTTTGGCGATGTTGTAGTTCTCCTGGAAGCTTTCTTCATGAGAGACAGCTAAGGACAAGGGTGGAGATGACACTGTAACAATGCAATGGATGGCAACTGGAGGCATGCAAGTATCTGTATGTGTGAGTTGGTTTTTGGTAGACACTAAGACAGTTCAGTGAGTTGATTTGTGATGAATGAGGATGTCCAGGAAAGGTAGAGTGCCATCTCTCAATTTCCACTGTGAAGGTAATGGAAATGTATACTTCGTAAGAAGGTGTGGAACTACATTTGGGAATCACAACCATGATGAAAGTGATCATTGGTAAATAATAAAAGTGTCATTGATATACAGGAAGAAGGCAGGTGGTTTGAGAGTGGCTGTTTCCAGAGCTCTGTTGTATTCCATCAAGAAGTTGGCAAAGACAGGGAATAGTAGTGAATCCATTGCCACACCTGTCAATTTTCTCTTAGAACTGGCTATTGTAAATGAAGCAAGTAGAGATGAGGGCATGTTTAAAAAGTATCCATTTACTGTAGACATGAAGATTTACGAATACTTACACTTTTTCTTTGCATTGGTTTAAATGAATTTAAGAAAGAAAAAAAAAGAACCTAAGATAGTTTGAGGAAAGTAAGATCTTTCAGAACTTAGTGTTTAATATCTCACTTTCTAAATACCAGTATAGTATTTATGAATGATTTTCATGGAATTTAATAATGTTCTCAGAAATTACAATTTTTGAGATGTTTACAAATTACCATTTTTTGGTTTTGCTTTTTTAAGTGCCGGCTGAGTAGACAAAATATCAGTTTCCTAACTTATAGTCCAGTCGTCGTAGATGTAAATAGGGGGGTTACCTTAAAAAAATTCCGAATTTAACGAAACTTTGGGATGTTGTTTGTGGTTGTCCAGTAGTATTACACCCAATTTTTCGAACAAAAAAACCCTGTGGAAATTGAAGGGGGGCGAAAAACCGCAAAATTTTTGCACTTTTTCAGTTTTTTTGAAATATTTCGAAAACGGTTGATTTTAGCGGAAAACTTTTAAATGGTAATTTGTAGATGATTACATTTTCTTCAATTTCATTGGTCAAACTTATTTTTTGACTCCACAGGTACAGAGATAGAGGGCTTCGAAAAAGTGCAAAATTTCTGAAAATCGTAAAAAACTGCTAAAAAGGCTTGTTTTTGCTATATAGTTTCCATTTTGCAACTTATTTAATGCATTTATGGTATCTACTTTCATTTCCATGTCTTCAACCCCCCCACCCCAACCACCACTATCTCATCCTCTGTAGGATGTTCATACTATACAGTTACGGACTATGTTGTATATTTATTTATGAGTCCTAACAAATATTATTTTATGTTTAGGATTTTTTTTTTGTAGATTACGTTTTGCAAGTAATATTTTGTAAAATAAATTTTGCAAATCTGAAAATTTCGGGAATGATGGTTTGAATAATTATCAGATTTTGCAAATCTGTGAAAGTGAAAAATTCTGGTCTGGTGTTTGCTCTGACATGAGTATTGAGCAGGTATTGATGAGGGCTATGAAAAGTTATGGAGGGCTGATGCATGGTCGTGGGGTCAGTCACAGTGTGCTTTCTAGGTGGACTTTGGGTATGTTGTGCCTCCAACACATCTGTGAACAAGTAGAGATGTTCACTGAGGTAAGTATAGGCACTTCAGAACAACATATAGATTTGAGGCCTTTTCGTGTCACCAGGGATAACCTGGACATGGCTGCGTGGCTGGTATGCTGAACACCCACCATTCCTTGAGAATAAGGAGATACTGTCTTTAAGCACAGGTGAAATCGGTCATGAAGAGGTGAACTGCCACACTGCTTGGGAAATTGGTATCATCTGCATGAAGAAAATTGTGGGACAATCGTTTGAAAATGTAAAGCTGAAACGAAAGGACAAGGTGATAACCCTTGCATCTATTTCCTGTTCGCTGAAAATTGCAGACAAGAAAGTTACAGTCGATCCACTGACTGTTCCAGCGAGTTTGCATGCCAAACAGTCTGACGAAAACCTCAAGGAATTGTTCATATATGAACTTGCACCCTTCCCAATGTCGCTGTTTACTGAAAAAGGAATGCGGAAGGGCACCAAGTCAGCATTGTATGATGCAGTATTCCCCCCTATGCAAGGAGATGCAAACTTTGGCTGCAGAAAATATGCGGTAATTGATGGAGGGTTCCCCTCCATAAGGTTGTATGGAGTAGGACCACAACACTCACGTTCCAGTCAGCGTACCAGACTTACATGGACTATGTGCAAAAACACTTTGGATACAATACCACAATAGTATTTGAAGGATATTCTAACGACGCCTCCTATCAAAGCACCACAGCCACAGAAAGATCTCACCGGGCTGTACTGCACTCGTCCACCACATTTGTTTTTTCAGCAACAACTAACGTGACAATGGCTCAAGAGACGTTTTTATCAAACGAAAGAACTTTATCACAATGCTGATGACAGAAATGACAGTGAAGGGGATTGAAGTGAAACAGGCTACTGAAGATGCAGATGTGATGATTGTACACACAGCAATATTGAAGGCTCCTGAATATGACAGTGTTATCATCACAGGTGAAGATGTAGATGTAGATGTCGTGTTACTGACAGCCCTAGCCTTCACTTCCCACAAAAACATCTATTTCGAAAGAATCGGAGAGGAAATGCTGCATCATTGTTATATTCAGCAGCTTCGTGCAAGTTCGACACACAAGATATTCTCTTTCTGCATGCAGTCAGTGGGTGTGACACCATGTCAACAAGAAAGAAGAAGCATAAGGGAAGAAGAAGGTTTGCAGAATTTACGAGAAGAACACTTACCTACATGACCTAGCAGCTGTGTTCAAAGACCCAAAAGCACCCCCTCCCAGATTTCCGAGGCAGGCCAGAAGTTTCTGGTGGCACTGTATGGGGGAAACATGGAAACAGATTCCCTCGACAACCTCCGATACCAACTTTTTACTAAGTCGTGGCCAAACCTAAATTCCAATTGACCAGACTGCCACCTACCAAAGACGCGGCACCCACCATGTTTTTCCAACCTATCTCCAGGTCCAGTCGTGGTTGGGTAACGACATTGTATCGGCAGTTTGGGGGTGGTCACTGACGAGACGAGGGGTTGTCCCCATCAGGACCATATGTAATGCAGCCTCCGACAACATACTTAACATCATCTCTTGTAAATGCAAGAAAGGGTGTAGCACTGTAGCCTGCAGCTCCAAGAAAACAGGACTGCGGTGCTCCATCCTTTGCAAGAACTGCTCGGGGCATGCTTGCAAAAATTCAACAGAGCCTGATCTCCAGGAGGAAGATGCAGAAGGAGAGTGTGAAGAAAAAGTGTAATAGACGCACTGCTTGACGATGAAGAAGAACGATAAGAAGAGGAAGCTCCCTGTGCCAATGCCTAAAATATTAAATTTACTTTGTTTTAATGCTTCAATTTTTTATTATAAGAATTTACTGTTGTATACATTACACAACAATAATTTTTATAAAATTAAAATGTAGTTTAACATATAAAAATCCCAAAACTTAAAGACAAATTGGGTTATTTGCTCTTTCAAACCTTACATGTACACTGTATAGTATGAACATCCTATAGAGGAGGTGGTAGTGATGGTTGGGGGGGGGGGGGGTTGAATGTATGGAAATGAAAGTAGATCCCTTAATCCAATAAATAAGTTGCAAAATGGAAATTACATAGCAAAAACGAGCCTTTTTAGCAGTTTTTTTCGATTTTCAGAAATTTTGCACTTTTTCGAAGCCCTCTATCTCGGTACCTATGGGGTCAAAAAATAAGTTTGACCAATGAAATTTAAGAAAATGTAATCCTCTACAAATTACCATTTAAAAGTTTTCAGCTAAAATCAACCGTTTTCAAAATATTTCGAAAAAATTGAAAAAAGTGCAAAAATTTTGCAGTTTTTCGCCCCCCTTCCAATTTTCACAGGGGTTTTTTTGTTCGAAAAATTGGGTGTAATACTACTGGACACCCACAAACAACATCCCAAAGTTTCGTTAAATTCGGAATTTTTTTTAGGTAGAAAGTATATGGCGACTGGACTATTGTAAATTTATTGCGATTTTGAAAAGATGCCAATGAGTCAACGGAAGCAACTGTAAATTTTTATTAAAAATATCATATAACTTTTGTGGAATTTTATTAGTGAAGTTGATAATACTACATATTTTATTTATTTATTTTGCAGATTGAAGTCAGTTCTTGAAAATATTTCAAATGGAAAAGAACCATTGGACTTAAAGCGTATGAGGACCCTTGTTCACCGTAAAATGTTGGCCATTTTAAGCGCAGTTAGTATTAAGTAATTAATCTAAAAGATTTATAAATGGCTTGCTGCTTTCTTTTTTCTTTTTTTTAAAAAAAAGGTTTTTAATCTACATTCATTTTTATCTATATTTATTTTTGGAATTAGTGCAAGTTATTGAATGATTCTAATTTAACTTCTAATGGTTGGAGCTAGTTAAGATATAGTGCACAATGCTGTGGACAAAATACAGTGGATGTAATGCACTAAAACCGCCCGCCAGCCATGATTTGGTAAAAGTGTGATTAATGGAGATGACTCCTCTCCTTGATACTTACGTATTTCCATATCTGGCATAGGAAATTTAACATTAATTTAATTCATTGAGATGTTATTTTTCGTTGTACATTTTTAAACCTGAGGAGCCCACATTCTGAAAGCATCTGTCTTTATTTTTTTATGCTACAAATTATGCAGTTCATGAAGTTTAAATCTGACTGTGCTTCTGAGATGTTTTTGCTCTTTTTAATTTACTAAATTCTTCAACTCTTTACTACCAAATTTACCAAATCTTTTTCTACGCTTTGTTGTAGAAAATCGAGAGTTTATTTTTTGCAGTTCTTAAAACAAATGCTGTAAAGGATTGAAGCTTTGAAGTGGTTCTAAAATTTGTCAAATTGCGATTGTCTAGATGCTGGCATCGAGTTCTTCACCCTTTAAAAAAATATCATGAAGAAAGAGCTAGGCTGCAGGAAAAAAAGGAAACAAAAGGGTCATTCCATAGCAAGTGATCCAACAGTGGTTGCTTAACCATTTTTTTTAAAAAAAAATCTTTTTTTTTGTTTTTGTTTTTTTTTTTACTAATGAACCCTTTAAAATCACAAAAACTGCACCATCCTGTACAACAAATGTGGCCGCCACACAAAAACCAAAAAGAATAAAATTAAAATAATAGTCATTTTGAATTACCAATATGTTAGTCATTGGACAAAAAAAAAATCAGATTTTTTTAAAAATGGGCAAGCAATCATTTTATTTTTTTTTTCACTTCATATGGACGATCCAAAAATAAACAGAAACTTATAAATGAAATGTGTTCTCAAGAGTTGTTGTGTACATGGGTTTCCAAAAAAAAAGACCAATATTTTGTGAGGTCATAATATCCGTCATTCTAAGAAAAATGTTTATATGAATATGTGTCCTATTTTACAATTTCTGAGATAGAGCTATTGGAATGCATAGTATTTATGGATGTTGGCATCCTCGGGAAGGAATATCGGTGCACTTAGAGGAACAGTACACCATGTTCTCATATCATTTGCATTGATGTTGATGTCGGAATTTTTGAAAATTTATTATAAACTGTAACAATTTTGTCACATATAAATATTAGAAACAGACATAATATCTTTTACTCATACCTTCAGATAGCTCTATCTAGGCAACTGTTTGGAATAAGACACAAATTGACATAAAATTCTCATTAAAATGACCAATACAGTGACCTTCCAGATTATTGACCTTTTCTTTGGGACAGCCTGTACAGGAGCATTGACGTTCAAGTATGCTGATTCTGAGGAAACTGAATCCTATAAGAATTCGTATTGTTGAAGTAATAGAAGAACAATCTCCTGCATATTTTAATATTGCTTGTTTCGTAGAATGTGGAACTTACCCAAAAATAAAATTTTCTTTATGAAAACATTTAAATTTTCTTTTTGTTTTAATAAATGAAATTGACTGTGATTCTCTATCTTCTGTGAACTGATGAAGTTCCTTTTCCCTTTGATGAATGTAAGGGAAGTTTGAATATGTAAGGCTATTTCAATGTTAACATTAGCTATAAATATATCGGCAAAGTAAGTCCTTTTTTTGACTTAAAAGAGTAGAGAACAAAAGGTCGTCATTGAAATAAGTATCCAGTCATCTCTGATAAGAATACTTAATGTCCAAAGTAGATAAATTTAAGTTGAACCAACTGGTTGTGATAATAATTCTGTCATTAGAAATAAGCTATTAAAAAAAAAACAAAAAAAACTGGATAGATTGCTAAGATATGCTGATTCATGTATGTACAACCTCCCCAGAAATGTATGACTGATGATATCTGTGTACAAAATGAATCGTAAGGGACAATTTGAATCAGGCTAAGCTTTTATTTACTAAGTATATTAGCAAAAACGTTTCTTAGAAAGCTACTGCTTTGTTTGCTGTCTACATCATATTAAAAAATATACGCTTTTAGTTTTTCATTCTAGACCTTCTAATTTTTATCCTACTGTATTAGCTGCTATATATTTCTTACACATTATATGCCTTGCGACTGTCTGGTATTGTGTTAGATTTTGACAGAATATAAATGTATGGGAAATTAAAAATATAATTTTATTTTTTTTTAACTGAGAATACAAGAATGCATTCCTGTTATGTGAAATAAAAGTCTGTTTTATTTTTGATTTTAGATGGAGAGCAATCCACACGATGTGCTGTCTCAACAACTAATTGGAGATTTTCTTTATGGCGATTCAGTAGGAGAGGTATTATTTATATTAGAGGCTTTATTTACATTACTTTTTTCTCGTCAAACATAAATTTCGCATTGGCATATTGCCATGAATCATTTGCAGAAATCATTTCATGAAGTTTAGCATTGTTATCAGTTGAGAAATATCCTGTTATTATTCCAATTCTTGTATTTAATAAGTTCAGAAATGCATCTAAAGCAACACTTTGGATTTTATTTACCTTTATGTCATAGAAAACTAATTTGTAAAAGTTGTATTTCATTGGGGACCCAATCTTCAAATAAGTTACCATGGTTACATTCATTATATTGTTTTGCACCCCATAGATTAACTATAAGAGACAACACAGCATTATTAGGTGTGACAACACAGCATAATGAAGTGTAAGAATTCATTAGCCATAAATTGCAATTATTCCTTACCTGGTATCTGAAAGCTGTGATTAGTCTTTAAAAATACTCCCTCTGTCCGAAAATATGGTTATCATTTAGAAGAAATTGCAATTTCAGTTAAGTAGGTTAAGTTTATTGACAGTATTTATTCTTAAAATTCAAAATACAAAATTATTTTAACTGCATTGCTAGATACCAAGTTGTTTGGCTGCTTCAATAATTTTCAACGTGTTTTAAAATGTAGACCATATTTTCGGACGGAGGGAGTATATTTTAAAACCATTTGCAGTGCAATACAATTCACACAAGTACAGCATTGCACCTGTGGATAGATTTGAAGTTATTGAAATGAATTCTCAAAAGAATCCTCTTTAAGAACCTGAGCTTAAATGAGGAATAACTTTACGTAATGATTAATAATTCCACATAGAAGAGAAGAGTGTTATCTCACTGCTAAGGCAGAACATCCTTAACTGCTGAAACTGCCCAGAAGTATTTTTAATATTTTCAATAATGTTTTAAAGCTTTTTAATCACTTTTTTGCTATTTTCTCAATGTTTTTTCTGAAATAAATATAATCTAAATACTATTTTTTTTCTCTCTGATATTGCATCGGTCTGTTGTAGTTTCAAGAAAGATTTGATCAAGCAAACATTTTGCGAAAAATGGAACAAGAACCAGAGTCCTTTTGGTTGTCAATTCTCACCAAATACCTTGTTGAGAGTCACATGGTGATGGTAAGAGAAAAAGTTATAATTCAGTTTTTAAAAGTTCCAAATATGTAATACATTGTAAATTAATAACCAAGATGATTATTGTAAATTGATTATGAACAGATAACTCACAACAAAGATTATTATGTTTCTAAACATCCTAAATACTGCTGTAACAACTATTTCTTTAATCCGCCAAATATTCTTTACTGACTCTTGAAAGTTAACAGACATATCCTACAATGAATCCTGGTATTGGATGAGTCATCTCATCATGTAGTGTATTGTGTTTTCTTTATTTTTTTTTTTTTCTTTTTAGTTTTTTTTTTGTAAGATTAAGGTAGTTTTTTTTTATTAGTCATTATGCTAATGATGTTCCAGTTGTTAAAATTATGTATTGGGTTTGTTATTTATCGAGTAACTAGATGAAATAAATATGTTCGTACGGGTTATGAAAAACAGATGTCCTAGTGTGGATGAGAAAGAAATTAAAATTGTGAGATCACTTCAAAACTTTCTCAGTTGGTTCAAAAATCACATGATAGGTACAAAGTAATGTTATTTTAATATCGAGATCGGAGAATGTAGGACTTCCCACCCTTTCCTCCCCAACCCTATCACATCAAGCCTTTCCAGTTGGTAAACAATCATGTGATCAGTACAAATTAACTTAATATTCTTATTGTGCTACTGAAAACCCCATAGAACTATCAACAATATATGACTCTCCCCCCATTTACAAACAAGAATAATTTTATTATTTTGAATTTCGATCTTAACATCATTAATTTAAAGAAAAAAAAGATGAAAAAAAGAAACGATTTACTCCAGTAATCAAACGAAAAAATTAATGAATTAAAATGCATCTGTGACATTTTACTATAGACATATATATTTTGATGATTTGGTTAGCAAAATCGTAGAGTTCAGTGTGCAGATTCAGCTGAATTAGATGAGACATTGAACTACATTGTCTTGTTCTTAGCTCTTGCACTGTTCTCCATTTTTCAAAAAAATATTGCTGCTGCTTTAAAAAATGTCTTTAAGGGTAAACCTCCTTAGAGTCATTTCTTTAACTAGGTCTGAAGAAGCATCATATATTGGAGCAACCTTCTAAACTCAACATTTGAGTTAAACTTGCAAGTCTGATTTTCATTTTCACTGCAGAGTTTTCACTGCCTGCACACCATTGCAAGAACAGTTTTTCATCATTGTCATTCTAACTGGTGGTCTCTGCTACGTACAAAAATAAACATGTGGAAACACAGCCTATACCACAGCATTTCTGAGCTAAACATCAATACTTTTCACATATTCCAAAAAACTTCATATTAAATAAATGACACATCTTGATAAAACTCCTTAAACATCCATTTAATCGTGATATTTCGTCTTTTCTTTGTGAAAAGACTTCATCGGACGAAATAAGATAGGAAAACTATAGTTTATTTTTCCTATCCTATTTGGCCCAATGAAGTCTTTTCACAAAGAAAAGACAAAATATCACCATTAAATGGATGTTTAAGGAGTTTTATCAAGATGTGTCATTTATCAATACTTTTAATTTTAGCCAAACTATTTATTTCTTTTTATAAAAAGAATTCTAATATTTAAAATGACTTGTATATTCACAATTACTGATTTTTAGACCTGCACACTAATTTCTTTCTTAATTGACATTTTCTTTTTCAATATCATTATCGAAATATACTAACATTACTGAAAAAATACTTTTCTTACTGAAAAAATATACATCCTGCCACTTTTTTTCTATTTCTCATTTGCACATGGGTAGATTATGGTGGAAACAATAAGTTAGATCTAGCAAATTCAGTTCAATGCAAAACTTCCTTTTGTAGCATCAGACTAAGTTCAAGAGAAGATTCTGAATGACTTAGCTGCACACTTAACATATTTTATACAATGTTTTATTGAATAACTATGAATAAAGCTTAACATGCAGTCATCTGAAGTATATTAATGATATAATTTTTATTTTATTTTGAAATTATAGTTTAATTTCAAAATATATATATATTTTTTCTTTGCAACTAAATATTAACTACTTATCCTTGTAGATCTGTGGAGAACCAAGTAAGCAAATGCTGGAAACAATGACAGCTCAAGAGAAAGAAAGAGTTGCCAAACAGAGAGAGATGCTCGGTGTGGATGGATTACAGCAGAAAGCAAAGGAGTTACAGGAGGCAATTGAACGAAATGAGGTAATAATGTGGAATTAGTGCAATTTTTTTTATTTAAACGATTTATTTTTACTTTATCTATAATTTTCATAAATACAAATATTAAATCTTACACCATTTCAATAATTAAGGTCTGTTGCCAAAACAAACAAAACCAAAACAAACAAGAACAAATCAGGAATGGACTTACTAATATAATTAGACATTGAGTTTCTTATTCGTGACCCATAAATGCTAATTTTTTGATTGCTCATCAATTGGATTGAGCGTTTCTGAGTAATTATGTCTGCTGAGTTTGCCCAATTGAGCAATGGTCTAGAATCTGTAAGGGTTGTTAGCCTGACGTTACCTGTCTTTAACTCCCGGGAAAGAAACTGGGTTTCCATTTGAGAGAGGGCTGGGTAAACCCTGGGACCCATCTGGAGGAGAAACACCCAGGGAAAAAAAAAATCAGCCACCTCCTCCGGGAATTGAACCTGGTTCCACCAATCCACAGTCCTGTCATTGGCTTACCATTGGACCACTGGGATTGCCAAATAAATAAATAAAAGTTTTAAATTTCATAGTTTGGCTTTTGTGTAGACTTGCCCTTCTCTCATTTAAAAATTATAAGTTTGCACAGCAAGTTCAAAAAAAAAAAAAAAAAAAGTTGATTCAGAATTCTGCAATTGTGTTGCACATTGTGGTGGATTCAGTTCTTGAAAAGGTTTTTATCGTTTCCTTGTGATTCTCTAAAAATCATAAGAAAAAGCCTAATGATGTCTTATCTGCTTTATCACTGGACTACAGACTTACCTGATATAGTCATTGTCTTGACTTACAGTAACATAGTAGCAGAGTGTTATGAAAAATGATTTCAGTCTTGATTTAATGATCTGAACAATACCCTTAATTGTAGGCACTTCCTATTTTGTCATCTTTTCCCAAGAAGTGTAGACTTCGTTTATTTGACTGTGGCACCATTAGCGTCTTGTTCTCTTCCTAAGTTCCTGTTTTTGATATTCAATTAAGAATCATTTTAATTTTATCAACTTCCTTTAAATATTAAATTGTTCGATACAGATAAAGATGAAAATTTTAAAGCTTGACAACAAAATTAAAAAAAAAAATCTTTCTTTTTTTTTTTTAATCCAATTAGAAATTTTAAGAATTAAATTTCTAATATATGCATAATATATGTAATAATTTAGAAATAATGTATTATAATTATATCTATATATATATACAGTCGGACCTCTATTTAACGAAGTCGCTAAATTTCGAAAAAAAGTTCGTTATATGGAAAATTCGTTAAATAGAGATTCACCTTTTATTATTCAATATTATTAAAAAAAGTAATAATTTTAATAACAAAGCATACATTACACGTGCGTACTTAATTTTACTAATAAAGTCTGTTAATTTTGTCAGTTTTTTTTTTTTTTTTAAAGTGGTTTCGCTTATAGTATGTCTCGCATCTTTGCAATGCACCAAAAAACCCCTTATGTATTTTCTTCAAATTGTAATCCGCGTTGGATTGTTTCAAATGATTTTAGCATTTCATCATAAGAAGGTTTTTTGATTTCTGCATCATGATCATTTCCATTTTCATCATTTTCATCTTCATCGCAATTCATAGCTGTATTGTTTTTATTTTTCACACTGTGCAAAATATCCGATTCAGTTAGTGTTTCCGAGGTCTCATCTTCAAAATCAAGTGAAAGATAATCATCAATCAGCACATCATCGTTAATTTCTTCTTTATCCCTCAGCTGTATCCACATTTCTTTCATTTCCTCTAAGGAAATATTAATAATAAAAACATTTTATGTAGAGGAAAAAAAAAAGGTAAGACGAAAAACTTCGTTAAATAGAAAATGCACTTCGCTATTTGGAGCTTATTTTATGAAGAAATTACCAAAATGTTCTTGGTTCCAAAGAAAAGTTCGCAAAATAGAGAAATTCTCAAAATAAGAGGTTTGTTAAATAGAGGTCCGACCTGTGTATATATATATATATATATATATATATATATAACATAATATTAAAAATAGTTTAACGTGTGCTTAAAAGTTTCATAAAATTAAAAAAAGCCGACACACAAGCTTAAAAAAACCCATTAAATATTAAAAAAAAAAATCCAGATGCCATTTTGTCTTTTTTAATGGGAATAATGTTACAATACTATAATGTATTAATATATTTATATATAATTTTCATTTTATACAATAGAGTGATATATATATATATATATATATATAGTGCCAACTAAATAATCTCGGCACCTATATGCAGGTGAAAAAAATTGCCTAGTAGAACTGGATTTGATGAAGTATTAATAATAAAAATAGATAAGAAATAGTGGTCCATGTTTTGTGTGAATATTGCTAAAGTAATATAAATTACCACATGTCTTTTTTTTTTTTTTTTTAATTTAAAAAAGTAACTGTTCTTTTTAAAGTCTTGTGTCCTGTTTCTTTTGTTTCTTTTAGGTTCCTGCTCCCAATGAAATGTTAAATAAAGTAAAAGTGCCTGATATTTCAAGCATACAGTTTCATTCAGTTCATCAGAGCTGTAATACTAATCCTAAGTTAGCTGATAATAATCCTAAATTCCCTTTAAGTGGATTGCCAGTGCATTTACAGCTGGACGACATCAATTCTAATTTTGTGCAGGTAAGTTTGCTTTGGTATTGAAAGGAAACTCCTGTTTGTTTAAATTAAAAAGTGTTTTTTATAATCAGAAGCTTTGTAGTGAATTTTCATGAATCAGATAGTGAAATTTAGGCATTTCAGTCTAGTTTTCTAGAATATCAGAAAGAATCTTCACTGTCAAAGAGCAGGAACTGTAGAATTTCACTGTCTTAAATCATCTTCAAATAGTCAGATCCCACTAATGACTTCAAGAAAGGTTTTGAAACATATTAGGAGAGTACAGTTAAATAGTTTATAATTTAAAATTCCAAGCACATGATACTTTTCTTCAATTAAATCATTATCCAAAACCTTCGATCATTATTTTATATTGCAGAACAGACTATTATCTCAGGAATTGTATTACATTTATATTGTAGTGAATTCTAAGTAGAAAAAAAGTTAATAAAAAAATAAAAACTAGCAGAAATACTTAAATTATAATTAGGGTGAATGTGCTTGAGCCCATGGTCATACTAGGTCATGTGCTTGAGCATCTTGTATGAATGTCCTAGAGCATTTAGTTGTGCTGGGTTCACATGCATGATGGTAACCTGTACACAATTCACTGGATGAATTTGTAAACTGTACATAAGCATTGAAAATTATGGAAGTGCATTATATTTTTACTATCACTTTCATAAATAATGATGACATTATATAAACTGATGCTTACAATCAGTTGACTGTAGCATTAAAAGAACTTTTAGTGGATTTGCCTAAACTTTCCTTTGTTGCTTTGAAACATTGGTGATAATCTCAGGCATCATTATGATTTATTCTTTCAATTGCGAATTTATATCAAATGCATGTTTCTTATCTAGTGTAAACAAGAAAGTCTTTGGCTTCATATTCAGAAAATTACCAAGATGTGATTATTATTAATAATAATAAAATAATCTAGAGATATTTACATACATAAGAAAAACGTACTTACATAATACACACCATCTCTAATTTTAGCAATTTGCAGACTTTTATTGATTATTCTGCTTCCTCAGGCTGAAAGTTTTTGAGTGGATGGAACATTGTTTGGATGAAAGACATGCCCCCTGAACCTGAGGTAGAGGCTTTGTTCCAAAGTCCTAATAGGAACAGTAGAACCTGAGGTAGAGGCTTTATTCCAAAGTCCTAATAGGAACAGTAGAACCTGAGGTAGAGGCTTTGTTCCAAATTCCTAATAGGAACAGTAGAACCTGAGGTAAAGTCTTTGTTCCAAAGTCCTAATAGGAACAGTAGAACCTGAGGTTGAGACTTTGTTCCAAAGTCCTAATCTGAGCAGTGGAACCTGAGGTAGATACTTTGTTCCAAAGTCCTAATAGGAACAGTTGAATCTGAGATAGAGGTTTTGTTCCAAATTCCTAAAAGGAACAGTAGAACCTGAGGTAGAAGCTTTGTTCCAAAGTCCTAATAGGAACAGTAGAACCTGAGGTATAGGCTTTGTTCCAAATTCCTAATAGGAACAGTAGAACCTGAGGTA